>CM025780.1:61666586-61756034 GCA_014636745.2 Centella asiatica
TTTTAAAACCCATGGTAGGAGGGATTCTGTTAAGAATATACACAGCAGCTAGAACACTTGCATTGCCTTCCCTTTATCCACTGTGTTATCATGAGACCTCAAGGGACTGTTGTTACTTTGTGGTCTGAATCCAGTGAATTGATTGATAGGCCTTCTAACATTGAAATTAGGAGGACAATACTGAGAAGCAAATTGTCCTGTTGTTGGACTGATATGTCCTTGCATGCCAGGTGGAGGCCTGTATCTAGGATGTCCAGGAAGAAATTCATTCAACTTAAAACACTCTTCTCGAATATGTCCATACCTCTGACAATATGTACAAGTCCCATCTCTGGTTGTTTTAAAAACTGATGGTCTGAAAAATGTATTCCTTGGATTATAAGATGTTGCTGCCGCATTTGCAAAAATAGCACTATTAGATATCTCCTTGAGAATAGTATGGGCTGTGCCATGGTTGAACATGATAAGGATTTTGCTGGACAAGCATTGCAGTGCTATTTGAAGTACTAGGAATAAATCCTCGTCTGTCTCTCATCTTGTCGAACAATTGCAAAAGCTTGAGCAACATTAGGTAAAGGATGCATCATAAGGATCTGTCCTCTTACATTAGTATAGCTATCATCGAGTCCCATAAGGAACGGTGTCAGCTTTCTTCTTTGATCTTGCTCTTCTAAAATTCTAGTCGCTCTACAAGCACACTTTGTGCAAGTGCATGTTGGTGGTGTTTCCAAGGCTAATTACTCTTCCCATATTCCTTTCATTCAATGATAATAGAAATCAATAGAAGCAGTTCCTTGTTCCATTGTGTACAGTTCTCTCAGTAACTGATATATTCTCCGTCCAACAATAGTGGAAAACCTTTCTTATAACTCCCTCCAAAGTGACTGAGCATTATTTATGAAACATATACTGTTACTTATCTCGTCTGAAACGCAATTCAGTATCCAAGACACCACCATGTCATTCACCCTTTCCCATTGAGGAAATAAGTGCGATTCTGCAGAAGGTTGATGGAAATCTCCATTGACAATTCCCATTTTGTTTTTAGCAGACAGAGCAATCGAGATAGACCTCTTCCAAGGGTTGTAGTTCCTCAGCACCAACTAGTTTCTTCGAAATAAGGATCAGTCCTGGTTGATCATATTGTTATGTTGTTATGAAGTATAATGGATGTGTGTTTGTTTCCATTGACACGACAATTTGTTCAAGATTTCGAGGTACTTCAACTGCTCTGGTGTTAGTGTTCGTCTGAGTGTTGTCTCCATTGTTGTTATTGTTAGCTTGATTTCCTGGATTCGCACCTCTTCCCCAAGCTCCAGTTGTGTTTGATGTACTTCCGAGAACCATTTTTGACAAATTTTCAATGATTTCAACAGTTTTTGATCGTATTTATCAAAGAATTAAACACTTTCAAAGAGACGAAAGAATTATCGATGAGATATACGAATAAGAACCCAAGATGAAGATTTCAAACACAAATTTGCAATCGAGGAACAAAATTTTACACAAAATATGAATCAAATGGATAAACCGATATCAACACAATGAATCAACGAGCAGATGAAGATTACTTACAAAAATGATGAACAATAAGATGCTCAATCGAGCAGATGAAGATGAACAATCAAAGGAACTTATCGTCTTGCCCAATCTACTTTGCTATGATACCATGTAAACTTCGATAAAATGTATTAAAAATGGAGAGAAAATTATATTTCATTGTATTTGAAAATGAGTACATAAGTTGTTTCATTCCGTTTGTTTGAATTTAAAATTATGAGTTTTTAAATTTTACCAGTATAAATTATATTATCAGAATCTATAATCTCATAATTTTAAACTGAAATCTTATAACCCGTAACTCATAATTTTAAACTGAAATCTTATAACCCGTAACTCTTTACACATGCTTCTAAAATCCTGTAACAAAACATAACTATTAACAAATCCCTGAATCCAAGCCTTAATCCACGCAACTCCCAAATGGCTCTGCATGCTTTCTAACTCGGCTTGGCTCCTGAATCAAGTCAGCTGTAATCCAAGCTGTGGTATTTGCTTGCAACAAACTCACAAGTCTATGCATGATTGGCGTATATGGCTGAAGCTGCTGACGTGGATTCTTTGTATCTCCTGGCTTTGTTGCTTCGCCCGTTACTACAGTTGTCAGGGCTGTTGTATGAAATGTGTCACTGTTATTAGTCTCCATGAAGGTCCGCTCCGCTATGTCCAATCTCGATGCCAAATCCGGCCGCCGCGACCATCTCTCCGCCGGCAGGACTGTTCTCCCTAGGGTTTATTTCTTATTCTCACTGGTTTATGTTCTCTACAGGAAGCGGTGACAATGTTTGGAATTCATTTCTTTATGCTGGCAGTTGTCATCTTAAAAGCACTGAATCTGCTGTGTGAGGCGGAGGATAAATCCAACATCGAAAGGACTGATAGCGCCCACGGTTGGGATGCTTTGTTCTACATTTTCAGTTTCTTGAAAGGAATTACTCTCTTCACCTTGATCGTCTAAAGAGAAGAAAGTTTTGATGATTGTCATCCCCCTGCAGGTGCTTGCCAATATTGCTCAGGTTGTTATTGATGAAACCGGACCCTGTGGTCAGGACCGGCTCACTTGGAAGCAGCTCTTCTTGCTTGTTGATGTTGTTTGTTGCTGCGCCGTTTTGTTCCCCATTGTTTGGTTCATTAAGAACGTGCCAGAGGCTGCAAGAACTGATGGCAAAGCTGCCGTCAATTTGATGAAATTAACTCTTTGTCGCCACTACTATGTGATGGTTATATGCTACATTTACTTCACTAGGGTTTTCGTTTGTGCTTTGGAGACTATCACCTCCTACCGCTATCTTTGGACCAGTGTGGTTGCTGCAGAGTTGGCTACGCTCGCATTCTATGTCTTCACTGGGTTTAAATTCAAGCCCCAGCCACATAACCCTTATTTTGACATTGATGATGAAGAGGGTGAGGCCGCTCTTGATGCATTTAAACTTGAAGATGAATTTGGGCTCTGATTTGTTTGCTAACCTCTCATATTAGAGTTTCTGGTAGAACCCAAACCTTATTTTAGATTTACTGGACCGACTATTATGCCCCACAGTCCTTGGATATTATTGTCTATTATGTAATCAATTCTATAGTATATCAAGGAATTTTGTCACTACCTATGTCCAATTTTTTACAGTTTAACCCCTTATTTTTTTTAATAACATGAAACCTTTAAACTTGTTAGAAATATGTCAAAATGATCTAATTTTGAACTCAAGTCTTAACTCTTATTAATTTAATATCCTAGGTCAAGCTCCATGTGTACACACTATTCACTTCCTAATTACATGAAAAGTCACATAAGATTTTAAAATTAATAAATATTAGGATTTGAGTTCAAACACATTTCTAACAAGTTTAAAGGTTTTCATGTTAAAAAAACTAGTTCCGTAACTAAAGTGTTGATAAATGATTCACTTCAAAGTTGGCAGTGCTTGGAGTTGGAATGCTAGAACAAGTTACATGATCTTTGTAACTTATAGCAAAGCAGTTGCTTCTCTTTGGATTCAAAATAACTCTTTGTAAGCACTAAGCGCATAATTGTCTCTTCACATACCTGTATATACCTTGAGTTTTCTCAAGGATAGGAGCAATTCTGTATATTTTTCTGTGTTAAAGAAGTTACATGTTTTGTTTGATGGCATGATATTTTATGCATAACTAGAAGATGAAAAAGATATCTTTCCACCGTTAGCATATTCAATTTCAGGCATGGGTACTGAAATTTTTCTTTTTTTCGGTGAAAGGTAGATATTGCTGTTAATATTTAGCCTCGCAGATAATGTCAATATTGGCACTATTGCATCTGGATTTACTGACTATGACAACCTGTGGTCCAATCTAGTGGTGAAACCTTATCCTTCGTGCTGGCGATTCATATAATAAGTGAAGATCATAATATAAACATAAGTGAGCAACTGCTCTGTTCATCATAACCTTATCGTGTAAAGCAGCTTAAAGCAGTTAGCCTGAAATATTATATAACTGTAGCAATAGAATGATATAAGCAAACCTGAAATCAAGGGGGGCGGGGGGTGGGGGACACTGGAAATGTAGATGGGGAGACCATACATGTGGCTTTTGTGAACAATGGGACTATCTATGCTATCCTTTTATATATAGCGTTAGGCCTTTTTGAAGGACACGGCACTCTGAGTTGGATTTCTTTATGACAAGTGAGGAGAGCAATTATGAGTCCCTAGCTGCAAAAAGTAAAAGGATGAGCATTCTCTTTTGAATATAGAGGGACAAACAGAGAAGATGACAACCATTTTTGCAGATTTTGATGAATTGTTGTTACTCTTAAGTAAGTTATAATTAAACAAAAAGAAGAAAACAAGTGTTTATTTCATAACTGGCTTTAAACCACCATTCCACAATTTAGGATAAGCTGTCTGGAGGTTTCAGATCTTGTGAACTTGATCTTTACTTCTAGAGGGGGCTGTGGTCCTAGGTCTGACCTCCCCAATTATACACACCAGTTTCATCAACTTGTTCATCATTATATATGTTTGGGGACATTGATTATTTGGGTCATTATTTTCCGCCCTTTGGCACCTTTAAAGGTGAATTCTCTTCTCTGTAACACAAGCTTTAGCAAGTCGTGAATGACTGGGATTAATAATATTAGAAACTTATTTCGAATAACTATATCATTCATTAGGTGAAGTTATATGAGGTAAGGAGAGATGGGGGATTATCAAGTTGGGACTACACCTAGAGAGTAGGCTGACTCCACTATTTGCCGCAGACATTAAATTTCCTATGCAAAAGAGAGATACATCACATGTGATTTTTCAACTTTACAATCCACATCTCGATCTAAAGCAGCTTCCATGACACCTACTGATAATAGAAGGGGCCTACCCATTTTACAAATCCCAAAAGCAAAAGTAAAAGAAAAGCTCCTTACAAAGAAAAAACTAAGTAATAGTGTAGAGAAAGCATAATAATATGAAAGAAAGCCTAATAGAGGAGACTTTGATGATGACGATGATGATGATCAGAAGCAAAGAAAATCTCAGATACGAGTCCAGTTTCAAGGTACCCATCAACACTTCCACTTGCCCAACCTGGAAGCTGTACGAGAACCCATATTATAATTCTCAACTCCTCCAACATAAACAACAACATATTCATCATCCACAACAAGAAGAGGAAGATGACCTCAACCACAAGTATATTCATCATATTCACCTGCCAATCTCAGCACGTAAAATTGCGTCTTCTTTCTGGGATCTCACCTTTATAAAGCCCATCATGGAATCCGAGCTGGACCTTGCTCGAGCCCAGATCAATGAACTGAAGGCCAATCTTGAGTATGAGCGCAAGGCCCGTAAGAAACTGGAGTCCACGAATAAAAGACTATTGAAAGAACTCTTCGAGCAGAAAAGAGGGAGGGAAGCAGTTGATCGAGTTTGTGAAGAGCTTGTTAAGGAGATATCATCAGATAAAGCAGAGATTAGTCGACTGAAGCTAGAGATGCAGGAGGAGAGAAAGATGCTACGCATTGCAGAGGTTTTGAGGGAGGAGCGTGTTCAAATGAAGCTGGCTGAGGCAAAGGTTATGTTAGAAGAGAAGTTTTTAGAATTGGAAGCTACGAAGCAAATGCAAATTGAGCCATCCGTTTCTAGTGTAAAGTCCAAGAATCAAGAAGAAAATGTGCTGCAGATAACAAATGTATCACGTAATCTTTCTGGAGAAACATCAAGATTTAGAAATGATGAGGATGGTGGTGATTATGAGAAGTCAGACAGGAATGAGATGGTGCAGTGGATGCAGCGGAGAGCATCCCGGGAGGCTGAAAATCCGCATATTAGAAGAGGGATCAAAGGATTTGTTGAATTTCCTAAAGTGGTTCGAGCAATTGGGTCTAAAAGTAGACAGTTGGGAACAAAGTTGGAGTGTCAAAAGTCTCAACTGATGATACTACTTAAACAAAAGACCGCTGTCGGATCTAACAATCTTATTTTGAGCTAAGCTGGCCATGATGTTGATAAAGTTGATTTTTTTTTTGTCAGTAATAGCTTCACTTGTTCACATTTCAGAATGTGCCTAATAACCTGCTGCTTGCTATGTAGCATATTGGTATGATCAGTGACTATGTAAAAGTTGTAGCAAGTTTAGAGTTTAGGGTTTTTTAATTATTATTTTCAATTTTATAGTTGGCGATTGTGAGTTTGTTCTTCAATGCTCGAAGAATTAATGGGTTGTTTTCTTTCCTATATGTATTTGAAATAGGCTTTCCTTTTCTTAACTATGGCCGAGGAGGCACAGAAACGAGCACACAGACTAGACTGCATATGGTACTCGTTAGATTCTGCCAAGGCACGAAAGCAAGCAGAAATCGACTATCCTCTGGTTTTATTCCAAACCCAATTTATTTCAACCATGTACTGCAGGAAAATACCATATCCATAAGAATACTCATCAAGTGTGAATGTGGCTAAATCTTTCGTTTGACCATTTTTAGAGCGATTCATATTTCCTGGTTGTGGATTTGTTTTCCCTTTCCTGTTTTTCTAAATGTCAGGGAAAGTCAAATGCAAATATCCCATGCTCGTACTCCGATATAAATAGAACATCAGGCAAAATATTGGGGAAGAACAGGGGCATAATTTGGTATCAATTGGGACCAGTTTAGGGACTACTATTGATTCTACGAATTCGCCTCTATCTTGATCGTATTGGTATTAGATTAGTCCATCTCCACGACCACCCTCCTGCTGCATCTCTGTGAACTGGTACCAAAAATACACTCTTTCCTTTAGAATCAGTTTTTTCATCAACCTTTTGTACTAATCCAAGTTCTTTGGGTTGATTTCTATACATTCAGTTACGTTGTTTATTCAATGTTATATTGTAGTATTACTTTTGTCAGATGGGTTTTTTTGAAACGTATCAAGCACACTTCTTCACATTACTGAAAAACATATGCAACTAGCAAACATTGTGGATATCTATCTTTCTCAATTCATTACAATATTTGAAATTTTTTGTGTGATATAGCCTAATATTGCTAATTGCACTAATAATAAACTGTCTGGACCTCAGGGAAAGAGAGGATTAAGTCTTCACCTGCTTGCGTGCTTCAACATGATGATATGCGGTATGAACATCTCTGATCAGTCCATAATTCCATAATTACTTACTACGAGTAAATAAGTTTTAAATATAAAGAGGCTACCTACCTTTGCGAACTTAATACCCCGTACTCGTCAACAGCTACATGCACATGGAATATTTTGGTGGTATAGATTTCAACACTTGTTTGTAGTTTATTATTATATATAAGCTGTTAAATGGAATTAGTTGTCGAGTTAAAAAGTAATACTCCAGACGTTTTTTATACCAACCGCACCCCTTCTCTTGATGTTGTTAATTTGATATATATATGTATATGCTAAATCTCTGAGAAACACATAGGGGTACGTACGTCATTAATTAATAACTCAACAAACAGTAGTGTCAATATATTTGAATGGATCGACACAGGGCGACGTTCCCAGGAAACGTTGAATGAACTGGCCCGGTTTGCTCTGCTCGTACAGAATCTTCAATAATTTTTGTTTCTGTTGTTATTCCTGACATTATATTGTCTCTTCTGGGTGGATTATATATAACAGATTTCTATACTAATTTTGTAAGATACTACATCCTCAATTCCACGAAACGAAAAAAGTAACATTTGAATTTTTGACTAAAAATTATATGTAGAAATAACAAGTTTTTTTTCATATAAAAAAATTGTAATGACAAATTTTAAAAAATGTGACATTATAATGAAGGTTTTGTGCAAATACTATTCTTTTTTTGAAATGGAGAAAGTAATTCTTTTCGCTCCTAGTTTGGAACTGATTAGCTAGCTTGTTATTGGAACAAGATAGATCGAGTTACTACATATGCATATTCCTCCATCTTAATTTCTTCAGTTGCCTTAACATTTTACCAGCCTCATAGATAACATGAGAATTACAAAACCTCCTTGTACTAGAGACTATTACTAAGTTCGACCCAAGTTATGACAAATTACTTATAGCATACTTTATTTATCCTTCAAACCCCAAGCTAAAAGGTCCTTTTATTTTTAATGCAACCTTCACGTGGACCAGCTCCAATTTCAAATATTCTTTTGTTCCCTTCTCTTCTAAATTAAATATACATTTCAATTTTAGTAGAGCATATTTATACAATTCTAAAATTCAATTTACTAAATATCAAATATTTACCAAATGTCACTTAAAAATATTTATAACGACAGTTACTTCTGGACAGACAGAGATAGAGACAGTATCATTGATCAAAATTAAGTAAATCTATTTGATAGTTTGAATCCTAAGATTGCACGGTCAAAGCAAATAAGAATCAAAATCTCTAATTTCATTTTATTTTAGACCAGAAGAAACGAGGAAGAAGTACTTATCCGCATTTATGTTGTTAGGGTTCACATGAATATGCATATGTATAGTGCTCGCTGTCTCTTGGGTGTACGTAAAGCTTTTTCACATACCAGACCAATAAATGTTCAATGGATTATCAAATAGAGTCATGAGGTTTATGGACTGGACACTGAATTTTATGAAAACCTTGGTTATTTGGGATCGGTTGAATTGGACCAGGGAAGTGAGAGAAGATGTACCTGACTAATTACTGGATGGATGGACATCTGACTATTTACTGCGTACTCCTTCGTTCCAAAAGAAAAGAAAAGATGCCCTTTTTGCAAGACATTTTGTCTATCTAGCAGAATATATATATTTTGTAGACTTTGGCTCTCAGATGACATTTTGTTCTCTAGTTCCCAAAGAAGCTAGCTAAGGACCTAGCTAATCATTCAGATGACATTTTGTTCTCTAGTTCCCAAAGAAGCTAGCTAAGGACCCAACTAATCATTTATATATATATATATGGTCGATTCATAGTTAACATTAGCTACCGAAACTTTTTTAGCTAACATATTTATAAGCGTCAATCAAATGATATAACGCTGAAAATCAAAAAAAAAAATCCTTTTCTTCAGACTTATCCAGTGAGATTAACCTTATCTAGTTCCAAAATCGATCAAGTTTTATCCAAGAACGATTGTCATGGGCATGATTTTTTTTTTCAAGCCTGAAAATCCAGACTTGTTATTGTTTGTGCTCCTAATTCCTTCTGAAATAATGAAAATTTCTAAGAAAATGCAAGTTCAAAAAAATTGGATTGAAGACATTGAACTTCTGGTTTGGCAGAAAGAACTTATTTTATTTTTTAAAGTTTTCCGCCAGTTTCACTAGTGAAAATGTTTTTTTTTTCTTAGTTTGATCACCATTGTTGGATCATCCGATCGTTGGATCATCCGATCGACGGTTATAAATGTATTAGTTAAGAAAGGCTCCATAGCTAACGTTAGCCAGGGATCCACCCTATATATATATATATATATATATTGAGAGTGATGAGGTCCATCTAATGAAATTCATACGACTGGTTCTGGTTCTCAGGGGAAGGAAAGAAGATCGGGTAGTAGACCAGTGGAGATCTAAAACTGACTACAAGCATAAAGGGAATTGCATGTCATGGCTCTGTTTAAGAAAATAATAAACTTAATAGCTAGTCTCTAACAGTCCGTAATGTCAAATTATTCAATCTCGATCTTCCCTAACATTTGCACAACAGAATTTCAACTACCGGCATCTAGGCTATTACATATAGTACGTAGCTGGTTTGAGGAAAATGTGATGAACAATTTATATGTATATGCTAGCTAGCTAGGTCACTTTGAGCTTCGCTTCCCCCTCGATGATATTAACTAATTATTATTATTTTGCAATATCATCTGAGCCACCTTCTCAGGTCAGTAGTTGAACATGGAGAAATCTCTCCGCCAGTGCTCTCTTCATAACATGACTGTTGTCCCATCCCCACATAGCCAACCTGGACACTCTTGAAGCTTGGGCTTCTCAAGTTTTGGCTTAAACTAATGCTGCAGTTGATGCCATGACTACTTATAATACAGGCTTCAGGTAATGGATAAGATAGGCGTTTCTTTGCTGCCACTCGTTGCTCCCTTTCTGGTGTGGATGGGCGGCTCTGTCTTGGAGCACTTTGTGATCTAGCACGAGCTTTTGCCGACTCTGTGGCAGCCATGTAGTTTGGCATTACTGCAGAATCATTGCAGGTGACGGTGCTGTAGCTAGCTCCACCACCTACAATGATATTTCGAGGTGTGGAACGTAAGTTTGGAGTATTTGCTATGGAGTAGCTCCTATCTTCTCTTGGGCATCGAGGGCTTGCTGAACGCACCTGCAGTGATTTGGTTTTAGAAAAAGGAGTGACAGGTGGTTGAAGAGAGGGACTGTGTGGTTCCCTGTAGTGAGGTGAAACCAGGGGATGTCTTTGGTGTTGTTGGTTTAGATATTGCGAGTTGAGGACGTCATAAGAGTAAGTTGTGGATGTGTCCACTTCTCTAGTCCCTGCAGGAGGCTCTCTTCTATCAGAGGAAGCCCTGCTGTTGTTATTCTCGCATTGCTTTCTTGTCATCCATTGGTCGAGCCAATTTGCAATTTCTCCCATATCCTTGTCATCGGAGGCTGAGCTCTTGGTAGACTTGTGTACCTTGGCAGATGGATGGATGTAATTAAGTTGGATTGAAGTACTCCAAATCTAAGTAAGTTAAAAGAAATGATTTAAGTTTGGGGTGAGAATTGAGGATATGAAGGAACCTGTTGGGAGAAGGAATTGGACAGAGAAGTTCTGCGTATAAAAGCAGCTTCCTTTCTACTATGCAGTATGGCCTCAAGCTCTTGTAGTGTATGTGGTCTTTCATCCCAATTCTCGGTGATGCTACTTCCATCTCTAGACTGGACGTACGAATATAATCATAAAAGCGGAAAAGTATAGCATTCAATCATTCAATTGTGATGCTTGTGAAGCCAGCTCAGGTGTTGTATAGATATATTACAAAAAGATCTAGTATTGAAGTAGCTCATCGTGAAAAGAATGTAGATATAATATACGGAGTATATACTACTACTCACAAGAGACCTCCTCTCCTTGATGTCTTGAAGATGAGCGTTAGAGTAGTCCCACAAGTTGTTGGTTTCATGATGCTGATGATGATGAGTAAACATGGATTTTCCACCACCACCGCCACCTCCATCATGTGAATACCTTGCTCGGTGATCACGAACTCGAGCCTGGACTCGAAGAAGAGCAGTCATGCATCTGAGGGTCACCTTTGCTTGCTTCCGAACATTCTGTCCTCTAATTAAGGCTTGAAGCGTCACAATCCCCTGAAGTGCACGTAGAGCTCTTCTTGCCTTTACATATATATATATATATATCACCAACCAAACAGTTAAAACCACCAAGTAATTTTAAACAGTTACACAGTATGTGTGTGTGTGTGTGTATATCTGCTGGTAGATATAATCTTCCTTCGCAAAACAAAAATTAAGATACAGTATGAAAGAGTCAATTTGACAGTTACTAGCAAGCAAGCTACTGGAAAAATTAAAAAATTTCAGTACGTACTAACCAGGTAGCCTCTAAAAGCCGTTTGAATGACAATGGCGGCGTAATGGTGTTTGAGCGAATGGGAGGAGGACCTGGTGGCCAGTCTAACGACTTGATGGACTGCTCTAACTCGATGATCAGCTGCTACCATAGAAATTGCAAATCCATGTTGATTGTCCTGCTGATCGGCTGAAAAACTGCCGCTGCCTGGATTAATATTTATATTAATATTATTATTCTTCTTCTTCTTCTTGGGGGTTGTATTGATTAATGTTGTCATCATCTTTGCAGCGCTTTGGTCATCATTAACACTACTACTATTATCATCATTACTATTGTTATTATGTGTGGCCGGTATTCGAAACAACCATCTACGCTTCTGATCTCTCTTCTGCATATATAATATATATACACACAAAAACAAATATGGGTTTTGTAATTTATAATGTAGTAGCAAGAAAAGGAAAAGCAATAGTAGAATATATGGGAAGTATATTATATCTGCACAGCACCTACCTTTTCTTCATCTTCTTTGTCGTCGGCGGCGGCTGCAGCAGCAGCAGGAGGTGGTTGTTGCTCGACTTCCCTCCTCTTGGCAGTCTTATTATCCTTGGTTGGAGAACGAAACACTCTCTTAACGACGCTGAACCATGAGGATGACGCTCCTCCTTTTTTTCCCATAGTCGATAGAGTACTGAGGTAGGTAGAATTAATTGATGATGATGATATATAGTATCTATCTATTAGCATATTATACGGAGGACATATTGAAGCCCGACCTGACCTGGTCTGATACCTTTATTTATAATACAACACTAAAAGAGTGAAAAACAAGAGAAGAGTGGCCTCGATGTTATTTATTCACACTTTTAGCGGAAAACAACACTAAAAGAGTGAACAGGGAAAATAGTACATATAAATCCAGGCCATGGCCTCGATCTCAGGTACTGACCGGGAGGAAATTAATTAAGGGTGAGCAAGTATACAGTCGTATGAATTTGTGCGAGGGCCGGACAGAAATATACAGGAGAGAGGAGAGAGGAGGGAGAGCATGTTGTTGCAATAAATTTGAGAATAAATTGCGTTTAAAAAAAGTAATATTTACATAAATTTTTTACTATAATGTGATATTTTAAAAAAAATTTCATTTCAATATTTTTATACGATGTTTCATTAGATATTCATAATAAATTTAATAAAAAATTTATTATTTTTATATATAATTCTTAATAAATATATAAAATTAAAAATTATCAAAATTGTAAATATTATTATTATCAATCTGTTGTCTCGTTTTTGTTCATTAATGGAGGCTGGTACTGCTTCAGCACTACTAGATAGTACTGGATGTAATGTGTGTGTGTAAATTTCAGCGGGGCTTCCCTAATGCCTTCACGTGCTGCCTGCAGGATTGACTGCTACACCTCGCTCCACTTGACTTTTCTGTCTCTTTTCACCAGCTGCTACGCTGATTTTCGTGCTTTTCGCATTTCTTGTTTGGAAAAATATATAAAAAAATTTATCAACATGAGAAGATGCGATTAGACGTGTTTTTTCAGTGATTAGTTAATCAATGTTCAGTACGATTCCCACATAATTATTATCTATCTATTAATCTATATGAATTCTCTAAAGTTTGAATGCATGAGGTAGAAACTTTTGAGGCTTGTTTAAATTTTGGAAATAAAACGAATGACAAAATAAATTTAATTTATGTATAATTAAGGTAGTTGATTATAAAATTTTGTGATTTTTATGAAAAAATATTGTTGATGGTCTCTCATATGTAATTTTTTTTATAATGAAAAAAAATGATCTATTCATTTTTTTTAATTATAATTCTATCTTTCATTCTTTTTTATCACTTCTTCTATGATTATTTTTTTATTAATTTTTTTCTAAATTGTTATTAATTTATATTTTTATTTCATCCACTCGATTTAAACGCAATCTAATATCCTTCGTTTATTCCCCTGGCTACGTCGGTCTTCCTTCTTTCTTCGATCTCACAAAATTACAATCAGTCCAACGCTGCTGCTTGGGACATAAAAATTAAAATTGGACTGCTGCATTGATGTGGTCAAATTTGTTTTGATTCTCTTCGGGTATGTGTACTCACCACCACCAAGCACCAGCGTTATTACATAATATTACTTTTAAAACTTCACACTACACCTTTTTGATATATCGGATAGGGTGTTTTAGCTTTACCTAATCTAAATCACGTTAGATCATATTTTATTTATACCTTTATAAGTTTTAAATCAGTGAGAAAATTAAAAAAGTAAAAAAATATTTAATTTTATCATTAAAAAAGAAAAAAAATAAAAGTGTTGGCATTTTTTTCTTTTAAACTTTTGTGTCCAAAAATGACCAGATTTAAATGAAAAACTAAATTAAAAAAATGCCAATTTTTTTAGAATACTTAGAATATTCTTAATCACAAATACAACAAAATTAAGACTAATTTTCATGTGTGTTTGTGAAGTGTAACATTATTACATAAAAATGCATCCGATGATTGTAATTTGCATTCTAATAATAAAGATATTATACATCACTAAAAAATATCAAAATTTGTATACCTTTTCTTTTTGTATACTATTTCCATCGATATAAATCATTTCCATCGATATAATTGGATTTAGCGAAGAAATTAAGAAAATATGTATATATTTTTAGGGTAGAAATAAAGTGTGTACATGTCATCGCCCCTCTGAATATGGATGTGTTTATATATTATATATTATATAATAAAATATTGCAGAGTGATTAGGCGTGCATGGATGGTTTGGTATTGGACCTAGTAAAGGTAGCATGTGCCTCCGGAATATGGGACCTGTTGATTGGACTATAGGGAAAGCAAGGCTCATTTCAGTTCAAAAAATATGGGCGGTAAAACCTAGAATCAACCACTCACTCAGGCAGGCAGGCAGGCAGGCAGCCAGGATTCAAGATTTGAAAATCAAACTCTAAAAAGTGGTACAAGGAAAGCACCTCAACATTGATGAGATTTTCTTTTTGGTTTTTGGGTAACAGAGAGAGCTACATGGAATTTGAATTTTAACCTTAAAACCGTTTTAGATCAGATCTATCATCTCTCTCCCCTACGGCTCTACTAAGTAAACAAACAGTCTAATATTCAAAAGTCATAGTCTTCCGTATCCTTCTTCTTCCCTCCCTTGGGTTTGACAGACAGTAAGCATCCAATTTTTGAGCTCCATTTCTCAACGTACCACGATTGATTACTGTCAAAATGGGTTGCGTATCGTCGACTCTGCTGAACCAGGACGAAGATTTCCCAACAGGTGTACTCAGCCACCACATTGTGTCTCTCACTTCCACCACCTATGGTCTCCTCAATCTCGATCCTCCGACCACTCCTCCTCTTCCATTCACCATTCCATCCGACCCCCCTACTCCTACTCCTCCTCCTCCTCCTCCCGAAGTCATCAATTCATGGGAGCTCATGGCCGGCCTCCTCGACCCTTCCTCAATTACCAACGCTACCTCTTCCTCCTCCCCTTTCTCTCCCCTCCCTCCCCCGCAACCCTCAAAGCGATTCCCAATCAGAGACATCACCAACATCCCCATCATTGAAAACAGAGTCCACCCTAATCTCCGCAAGTCCAACCCCCTGGATGCATTTGAAATTCTGTGTCCCCCAAACGGCGAAAACAGGGTAGTCATCTACACTACCACTCTAAGGGGGATTCGAAAGACTTTTGAGGCCTGCAATGCCGTCAGGACCGCCTTTGAAGGATTTGGTGTAGTCTTTTGCGAGAGGGACATCTCCATGGATAGGGGTTTCAAAGAGGAGCTCAGACTCCTTTTGAAGGGTAAACAGGACTCGCTGCCGCCCAGGGTGTTTGTCAAGGGCAGGTACGTAGGTGGAGCTGAACAAGTTATGAGGTTCGTGGAGGAAGGCTCTTTTGGAGAATTGGTTCGAGGATTGCCTACATTCAACTTCTTCAAGGCTTCTGCTGCTGCTACTGGTGGTTCTAGGTATGCGTGTGAAACTTGTGGGGGAGTCAGGTTCTTGCCCTGTTTTAGGTGTAATGGGAGTTGTAAGATAGTGAGGGAAGCCGAGGATATTCAAATTCTTTGCCAAAAGAAGCGGCTGAATAATGTGATTGTGGCAAGATGTTCTGATTGTAATGAGAATGGATTGGTGCTCTGTCCAGTTTGTAGCTGACCACCGCCCCCCCCCCCCCCCCCCCCCCCCCCCGCCCCCCCCCCGCGGCAACTCTGTTCCGTTGGTTGGTTGCTTCTCTAAACTTGTTAATGTAAATTGTTACTATGATTTGCTCCTTTCCAATCGACATTGTACGTTGATGCTTTTAATTTCTTACATAACACTCCATAGTTAAGTATCATAGCATGAAAATTTATACTCCGTAAAAGGAAAGCCTTATGAATTTCTGGCTGCCATGGCATGAGGGATACATTTAATAGGTTTTGGGGTTTACAAAGTATTTCATTAGTTGCTTTATACTTCCTTCTATCTATCTTTATTTGTGGCTATTTTATTTTGATAGTTAAATCGACCATTTTTAGAGTCAAAAATTAAAAAACTAATGTGTATTAAAAAATTAATGAAATAAGAAAGTATATTGAGTATATTACTAAAATCAATTTTTATATTTTCAAATTTTGTTAAATATTTGATAAACAATAGATTTTAAAATTGATCAATTTGACAATGAAAAATCAATTGTGACAAGTAAATTCAAATAGAATAAATAATATAAATTATTGCTTCAAAATATTTTTAAATATATGGAACGTAATTGTATAAAGAAGACGACTTGATACATGTTTTATACACGTCTTTTTAAATGGTTATGTTTGCTGCTAACACTCATAATAAGTCGAATTTGAAACATTGAAACTTGAAGACCCTTTTTTAATTTCCCAGATGATGAAAGTGGGAGATTGAGGTGATATATAGTGACACAACGGCTCGGTTATTATTTACAGGGTTTTGGGTTCAGCAGTTGTTGTCTTGGGAGAAAAACACCGAGTGCATAGACTTTAACTTTGTGCTAATAGTACTGTATACTATCATTCACAACTCGATCGATGGGTGGGGTAAGTACTTAACCATTGGTGGTGATATTGACATTCCATTTCCCCAAAGCAATTGCTATATACTATTAGCCAAACGGTACGTACTTTGGAAATCAATTACAATCTCCTAGTTTATACATTTGCTGCGTATATAAAGTAGATATATGCATTATTTATTTAATTCTTTTTGTATAGAAATTTTATTCTTATTTCATTATATTCTACAAAATCATGTACAATCTTAAATTTAACTTGTTATATTGTATATAGAAGTTAACTTATTGCAGTTTTTCATACTCAAGCTTTTCATCTTCTTCTTTTTTTTTTCTTTTTTTGCGACAATAAAGGACATATTATTAATCAATAAAATGATCAAATACAAACTTTAATATCCAAAGGTAAATACAAGCAAAAAACCCTTCTTCTTGTTTCTTTCCTGACCCTTCTCGTTTATCTCTATTTTACTTCTTATTGATCAATTCAATTTCCATATCAATATTCTATTGCAACGAACCAATACTCGATATTAATTTTTATATGCTAATATTGATAGAGATAAAATTATTATTATTATTTACGCTTTGATTTACATTTTTAAGCATATATTGGGGTGTTTGGTAGGTGAAATAAGAGGGGGGAAGGGAATGGGATGTTTCCTTTACAACGTTTGGTACAAAAAATAAAACGGAAAGGCCATTCTTTAGGAATGCTTATATCTGCTGACTGCTGCATAGAGGATATAGCATTCCGTAAGGGGGATTGCGGAATTCTTCTAACCGGTGGAGGACGGAATCAATATCACCTATTTAGACTAATATGCCCATAAACAACAGCACCCATCACTCACCAAATTGACCCCCCACCTCAATATCATCGTCGGACTACCACACTCATATGAACATACATACACATGAGAAACATGTCAAATATCATACTTCACCAAATTAATTGACGGACTTGAGGAAATAGGACTATTATCTACATTGATGTATAAGTAGTATGGTATATATACTTTATTTTATATTTTGTTTGTATTATTTATATAAATTTTAATTTGATAGGGGAAGGGCATATTAGTAATTTGATTCAATTTACTTCATTCCATTGTAATTTCCTATTTATTGTATCAAATATATCAATGGAAAGATTTATTATGATTTCTTTCCGACTGTGATTCCGGCGATCATTCTATTCCATAAAAAATGATTTAATCCAACCAAACGCTTATTTGTGTTTGGTTGGAATGAATGAAATGACATAAGAATGGAATAGGTGAATAAGAAGAAAATGATAGTGGAAGACAATAATGATAAAAATTATGAGGGGAGTATAAGAATGGAGAAATAGTAGATTGTGTAAAATTTTGGTTATAATAGAATAAATAAGTTTAATTTTGGAGGGTAGATTTAGAAATATACAAAAATAAATAAAGTAAAAAATAAATTTTATACATAAATAAACTAACAAATAATATAAAATTCATTATATTTTTATGTCATTTCATTTCACCAAATTAAAGAAAACCTTATTCGCAGTGATGGACAAACGAGGGTACGTACATTATTTAGTAGGGCCGGGCAGTCGGCGAAACCCGGGCTGTTAGGGGCGCTATCACTTTGTTCTCATAAACTGTATTGTCATATCTCTTATTGGTTGTTATAGCATTAATTGATGAGGTTAACCAACTTATTTGATTAATTAGGAAGAAGGGTATTATACATTGATCGAATTAAATTTGAAATCTTATATACATAATATATATATAGCAGGCCATGGGTTTCGCGAAAATACGTTTGAAACACGCGCGTACAGGAATTGCCGAATTGATATGATATATATCCATCATTCTCAACCCACTAGTCGATCAGTTGTTACTACTTCATAAGTTCAGCGACAAAATTATTTCTCAACAACAATATATGTGTATGTATGTCAATTAATACATACAATGAATTAATGATATATATCAACATGATATCACTCCATCTTTTTGTAATCGACCGGCCAGTATACCTTAATTACCACTTTCTTCCCACTAAATATAGTAATGATAAAATTAGTAATACACTATAATACTAAACATATAATTTAGTAATATATCTTTTTGGCCTTTCTATTTCTTAGATAGTTAACGATTAAACATAAAAGTTTTCCAACACTAATATAAAGTATGTAAAATAATAGTAGTAAGAAATATCTACATACAGTCATATTGGCACATATAAATAAAAAGATAACATATATAAATTAGGCAGTGCATATTTTACTATACAAATTAGGTTTGACATATAAATAAAACTCATTTATTTCATATTAAATTATAAAAATTTTAAATTTTGATAATATAGATTATATTATTAAAATTAATAGATTTTAAAATAAAATCGATTACAGACCGATGACAAGCGTTAGTTAATAGAAGTGTGAATGTGTACATAAATTTTAGACAATAATCTTGTATATAACTAAAAAAAAATGATAATACATGTGTACCTGACCGTGTTAGGAGACAATAGTTGGTAAGTTAACAAATCAGCTAAAGATTGAAGTAGACAAAATAGTGTGGATATATATCGTATCATATATATATATATATATATATATATATATATGTTTGTGTGTGTGTATGTATATATAACAACAAAAACAACACAATAAATAAACAACAAAATAACACAACAAAAACAAAAACAATAAGCACGCAATCAACAAAATAAATAATATATCATAAGTCGATAAAAGATTTAACGTGAAAAACTCAAAATCGATAAAAATAAATAATAGATCACAAGTCGATACAAGATTTAACGTGAAAAATTCAAAATCGATAAAAATCACGAAAATCAAGAAGTTTCATCATATGAAGTTGGAGAATTTATAAGACAGTCAAACACAAAATCTCTCAATCTTATAATCTTTCTAATTGCTCTACAAAGAAATTCACCAATCTCTGTCGATTCTTTTTTTATCATCAAATAAACCTGAATTTATAGGCACTAGAAAACATCTAATTCAATATAAAATAGAAAACACACTAAAAGAAAAATCATCTCCTAATAATAAAAGTACCCATAACCAAAATCAACTGTAAATTTAAGACACGAACCGTAGCAATATAAATATATGCAACCAGGTAGAGCAAGCGTACCCCTCCAACTCCAACCATGATGATCAAACTGTTACTATATATTTTTGCCATGTTTCTCAATTATTTGGTCTTTTCCTTCAGCTTTATGAACAGTTACTATTTTGTCATGTTGCTTAATCATTTAATCTTTTTTCTTTATGGTGGTGATTTTGTTGGTTGTTAAGCATTTACTTATATAAGTTAATGGAATTTCCTAGCATACTTGGATTATATTAGTATTATCTCGGTTTCTAATATACAGTTGATTTCACAAAATGTGACCTGTTTATTTTTTAAATAAAAATTACGATTTGCATTTTTATTAAGATTATTTATATCTATAAATAATAATTTTTGTGTAATTTTTGTTATTAATTTACAGGTACAAGTAATGATAAAGATAAGAAAATTGTGATAACAGTTAAAATTTAGAAACGATAGCATGATAATTACACACACATATATACACACATTTGTTGAAATTTTTTTATTTTTTAAGCTACTTGTTTTGTGGAACATTGAAGTGTCACATGCCTAATTACTTGGAAACTGAATTACGTTGTCTCATATTTTAATGTTTGTTACCCATTTGTACGACGGGAGTGGTTGGCTAGATTTAATACATGCGCCATAATCTGTAAATTTTATTTTATAATTAACATGTTGCCCTTTTTTAATTGTTGCTATTGAAAAAAATTAAAATCTTAAAAAACACATGGTAGCCCTAGAAAGAAAGCAACACTAACATATCTCTAACTAATTTAGCATATCGGATGGATGATTGAATTCATTTCTGTTTAGATTCCAAATAATTCACGTAATAATTCTATTTAGGTACCCTACTGAATGATCCCGGCCTGTTTTCCACAAGTACTAATAATGGGTTACCAATTTTTAATATACGGAGTACGTACGTACTCATGAGTATATGAAAAAAAAGATCGAGTATAGTACTGAGCACCGTGCGCAAAAGGCAGTTAGTTTGGAAAGAATTCATGATGTCTAATTAACTTCTAGGATCTCATCATAAATGTGTTGTTTACTGACTTCATATATGCAAGACATTAAGATAGATAATAATTAGGTGCGTTAGGTACGTTAGCGCATCACATATATATATATATATGGGGTCGATCCATAACTAACGTTAACTGTGAAATTTTTCGTACCTAACACATTTATAACCGTTGATTAAATAATTCAATGCTAGAGATCAAATTTAAAAAATAGAAAAATTTCTTCCGCCAGTAAGACTGGCGGAAGGGAAAATTAAAAAAAAAATTTGGTCTTTCCGCCAATAAAACTAGCAGAAGACAAAAAAAAAAAAAATTGCCCTATCCGCCAGTAAGACTGGCGGAAGACAAAAAAAAAAATTTGTCATTTCCGCCAGTAAAACTGGCGGAAGGCAAAAAAAAAAAAAAATTTTGGGCTTTTCGCCAGTAAAACTAGCGGAAGGTAAAAAAAAAATGGCCATTTTTTTTCCCTTCCGCTACTAACACTGGCGGAAGGGGAAAAAAATTTAAAAATTTTTTTCCCTCTTCCGCCAGTGTTAGTAACGGAAGAAACTTTTTTAAAAAAAAAAAATTTCCCTTCCACCAGTGTTAGTAGCGGAAGGGTAATTTTTTTTTAAGAAAAAAATTCTTTTCCGCTACTAACACTGGCGGAAAGAAAAAAAAAATTTAAAATTTTTTTTTTTAAAAAAAGTCCCTTCCACCAGTGTAGTAGCGTAAAGGACTTTTTTTAAAAAAAAATTTTCCCCTTCCGCCAGTGTTAGTAGCGGAAGGGAAATTTTTTTAAAAAAAAAAAGTCTCTTCCGCCAGTGTTAGTAGTGGAAGGGACTTTTTTTAAAAAAAAATTTTCCCTTCCGCTACACTGGCGGAAGGGAAAAAATTTTAAAAGAATTTTTTAAAAAAAAAAAATCCCTTCCGCCAGTGTTAGTAGCGGAAGGGAATTTTTTTTAAAAAAAAAAAAAATTACCCACACTGGCGGAAAGGAAAAAAAATGGCCATTTTTTTTTTTACCTTCCGCTAGTCTTACTGGCACAAAAGCCAAATTTTTTTTTTTGTCTTCCGCCAGTTTACTGGCGGAAAGGCCAATTTTTTTTTTTTTTGACTTCCACCAATCTTACCGGCGGAAAGGCCAAATTTTTATTTTTTTTTTTGCCTTCCGCTAGTCTTACTGGCGAAAAGACCAAATTTTTTTTTTATTTTGCCTTCCGCCAATAAGACTAGCGGAAGGAATTTTTCTATTTTTTAAGTTTAATCTCTAGCGTTGGATTATTTGATCAACGGTTATAAATGTATTAGTTACGAAAAACTCTACAGTTAACGTTAGCTATGGATCAGTTCCTATATATATATATATATAAATCTTGGAAATTAGCTTGTTTTGATTAGGAGGTGACCAATAATACATATGTACGTATGATATATCCATCCATTCCATCCATATATATATATATAAATACACACACTTGTGTGTGTGTACATGCAGTATATATCCTTTACTTTTTAAAAGCTGGTTTTGTTTCTGAAAAAGTAAGTCTACTTTTATGGTTGGTGGATATTCTAATTTTTCATTGCATGAATTAATCCAAGTCACCTGATATATGGACAAGACACTACTATTGAGTATTGACCTTTATGGGAGCTAGACAACTCAATCAACCAACCAATTAATTAAATTACCGCAACTTATTACTCCCCTTATAATTTTCTTTTTCTTTTTAGTATTCGTTAACGGCGAGCTCACTTTGTATCCAAGTACTGTGTTTTCAATTCCGACACCAATATATGGTTATAAGTAATTCTTCCGTTCCAAATAAATTACATTTTGATCGACCTTATCGATTTCTCAACCTGGATAAAATCATGCTCCAAAATTTCAAAATATACCAAAAAGTTGCTATCAATGATTTTTACAGTTATCAGATATTGTAAAAATTTATATTAATTTATTTGAAATCTAATATCCATTGAATTATTAAATTCAAATTATATATTTTGTTTAGAAAAGGATATATTCAGCATAATTATATATTTTACATTTAAGCAATATATATATATACGTCATTCAGTAGGTCCGATCGATTATACTAGCTGCTCTTTTATTTCTAATTCAATTTTCTACCAAATTGAGAAGCAAGATTTGGTCGAGTTAAATACAGTTATATATAGAAGTTAAATTAATTGTAATGTATTAAGGAAGGTAATATATATATATATATATATATATATATATATATATATATGAGATTTGAGTTGTCGTAGTTTTATTGAAGGAATAATAGGTAGAGAGTAATTACTAGTAGAGCTAGTGTCTACTTTATATATGTATTTAGGTACACGGGTACAATTGAGCTTAATTATACGAGTATATATATATATATATATAGTACTCCGTATATTATTAGTAGGATGTATGAGCTTAGCTAGCTAATGCATACTTACGTGCGTGCCTGCGTACGTAGTAGATGTAAATGGTATATATGTAGGTAGAATTGAAAGTTTATACAGAAAGATGCCATAAGGGGTCTGAGGAGGAGGTTGATGTGGAAGATGAGTGAACAAAGCTCCAGAGTTCGTTATTATGATGATGATGAGTAGAATTAGCAGCAGCTTCAGCTTCAAGTACTTGATTCATTATCTGTTTATTGGCAGGGGAATTGGGCGATGACGACGACGACTGTTTTAGCACTCCCGATGAATTAGGATCCTCTTGATGATCAAATGAAAAGCTGAAGAAGTCGTCGTCGTCATGGGCCGCCTGCAGCTGGTTGGCGTAGGAGGAGGATGATGATAAAACTACTGTGGTCTCGGTATCTGCAGCGCATGCAGCATGATCACTACCACCTGCAGTTTGGCCACTGAGTTGGGAAGCAACAAGCCTGTCCAGTGCCGCCCAATCGTTGATCATAAGCTGTTGTCCATGATCCTCAACTACTACATTATTATTATTATTATTAATGTTGGGCTGATCATCCGTGAACACCTGCTGATCTTCCTCCGAGTATTGCTGATTAATTAATACAGGAGGTGTTTTGAAGCTGCTGTAACCTTGAGTAATGGCCGGAAGTAACAGTGATGATGATGATGGAGCTATGGTTGTCGGACAAGTAGTAGCATAATCTACTAGTCTAGGTAGATGCAGAAAACTAGAAGAAGAAGAAGAAGCAGCATGGCCACCCATTACTAATTGTTCATGATCATGATCATAATTACCAGCGCAAGTCTTGGACGTAATCATTGGGTTGCAGCTGGGAAAGTTTGTTGTCAACTTTACAGTTTGATGCTCTGCAGCAGCAACATCATCTTCAGTCTTGCACGATCTTCCCATGTACAAGAGTATCTGATCTAGGACACTAGTAGTGGCACCACCTACCTGCTGCTGCTTCTGATGATAACGATCATCATCATCATCATCATCATCATGATTGTTGTTGTTATTGTTGAGCATGGTAGAGGAGGAGGAGGAGGACTGATGAAGCAGGCTCAGGCTCAGGCTCCTCCGGTCCCTCTGGGGACTAGTCGTGTCCAGCGTCCTGTGATAATTTTTCTTCTTAAACACCCGACACACGACCCAACCATCTTCTCCACTACTCTGCAGCTCTCCTAATTCCTGGATTATTATTATTATAATATAATTACTGAGTAGTCAGAACAAGCTAGCTAGTGATATATATATATATATATATATATATATATATATATATATATATGTATGTATACATATATATATATATATATGAATGGAATGGAATGGAATGAATTACATACAGTAGATTGATGATGGTGGTGGTTGTGATCATCGAGCCTGTACTCATGCATAATCCAATCGGATTT
Organism: Centella asiatica; assembly: GCA_014636745.2. Taxonomy (NCBI): domain Eukaryota; kingdom Viridiplantae; phylum Streptophyta; class Magnoliopsida; order Apiales; family Apiaceae; genus Centella; species Centella asiatica. The sequence continues at coordinate 61,691,169 of CM025780.1, forward strand.
CTGACCGTGGGGTGCTCTTCCTTTGTAGAAGACGAGAGTCTTTCTCATCCCTATTCTTCTGAGGCTACTGAATATCACCTTGTCCCGCCCCGTCGCTTTCCAGAATCCTGCTGCTGTCGCTCTATTCGTCCGAGTCCCTGTTGGATACTTCTTATCTTTGTGGCTAAAGAAGTACCAATCATTTTGCGGTGTCGATCCTATTTTACACCTCTCTGTAATTATATACATATATACATTCATGCATGCATCCCCAAATGCAACATAACATAATGAATTCAATATATACCGGCCACCGAATTATAATTTAATTGATCCGATATATATAATCATATAACATATATACTGCAGGTCATTAATTAATACGTACCTTGAATGTCCCAGGGCTCGAGCTTATTAAGATCAACATCGCGAATGACATCCAGATCAATCTTCTGATAGGCGACTTTCTTCCTCAAGTAGTAGTGGAGAAGTTCCTCTTCTGTTGGATGGAACCGGAATCCTGGAGGGACCCGACATTCTCCCGCCCCTGCTACACTACTTGATGATAGATTCATGTCTTCCGCTGCCACTGTCGACGACGACATTAATTAATTAGTTACTTTCTATATTAATCAGAGATGGTTGATCGATTTATGGATCCATGTTATAATATTTACCAATAATTAAGGGAGATATATCGATCGGAAGATGAGTATTTATATACTACATATATATATATATAGAGAGAGAGAGAGAGAGAGAGAGAGAGATACACTGTATGGGGTGGTTGTGAAATATGAAATGGGGTGGTAAGGTGGGACGGGGATTTGAACGAGTTAAAAAATTCATGAGAAGATTTGGTATCATGCCCATTGGTGTGTTTTAACTTACACTTTTCTTTTAACTTTTAATTTTTGTATTTTTTTCCAATATCTCTAGAGGCCGTCAAAGCTTTGGAAAACAACTTACCACCTAAGGCAGAGAGAGCTCGAGCTAGAGCTACTGTTAGAGCAGCTAACACCGTACGTGGGCCAGGGTGGGTCCCACTATAAGGTAAGAATAATAGTGGGTCCCTTTGGGGGATATCTCCGGGGTTAAAAGCAGAGGACAGGCCTCCATCCTAACTATGACCCTCGACCTTAAAATCTCTTAGAAAAGCACCCCTGAAACCACCGCTCTATCTCCAAAGAATCTCTCTCTCTCTCTCTCTCTCTCTCTCCTCCCTCGTTTTTGTTGTGCAACCAACCTCAACAATAACAACGATTAGAGAGAGATGATAAAGTTAAATGGGGTACGTAGATCATGGTGTTGATGGATAAGTTGATGATTATGGGGTCCGAAGCGCTGGACTTTTTTGTCCCCGTAAAATAATAAATTATACATTTATTTAAGTAACTTTACGTGTTTTCATATGCCAGAAGAATATATATGTGTGTGAAATTGTGACACACGTATCTATATACTCTTAGAGTATAGGTAGCTTAATTTTTGTCCCTATATGTATATAATAAAATATTGTTGAAGATGCGAGTTGAGACGTTTATATTTTCATTTTCATTTCCTTCTCCGAAATTATATTTTTCAATAATGGTAGGATACGCAGAAATATAGTGTTAAAATTGTTCATGTTATATTATTTTGTATACCTGAGTGACATACTAACTTTATTTTCAAATGTGTACATATACGGAGTATATAATGTTGGTACCGTGCCATAGTGAATGATACTATATGTACTTTCTATTAAAATACTCGTAGTGCGTAGTATTTATATATATATATGGACAATGACACTTATTATGTATTAAAAAAAGGTTTCGCTTTAGTTTTTAATTTTTTACATCTTTTCATTCAAGTCTAAAATTAAGCCTAAGACTATCGACTATAAAGTTACTACGTTTAAATTATTATATACTAAAAAACACTGAAATTTAGTCGATTAATATCAAAATTAATATAGTTAACAATAGCTACATATTGTTAGATCGTTTTAGATTTGTTATATTTTTTTTTGAATTATTTAGTATATAATAATTTTGTAGATAGTAACTTTAACTATAGTGATAGTTAATTTATCATGTATGCCTCACATACTTCGTTTTAGACAAAAAATATATATTTATGCCCATGATCAAGTACATCTTAGACCATTCAAATTAAAGTTACTTAATGGATTCTCTATTTTATATATTTAATTACACTTTTTTATATATTTTAGAATCTTTATTTTTATAAGACTTCTAGTATCCCTATTATACATATTCAAGATAAATCTTTTAATATAGAGATTCATAATTCAAATTTCTTAATATATTCTTTATTTTAGAGATATCAATGCAGAGATACTTTTTAAAATTTTAACTTTTAACTTCTTAAAATAAAGATTATACTAAATTTAGAAGAACTTGTGTGAGTGCTCTTATGATGGATTAGTTAAGTATATTTTAATTTTAGAATTTTCTAGCCGTAGATATGATGCCTAACGCATCATTTCTATGTCTTGTTATAAACAAGACATGAAATTTTTGTTTAAATTTGCTTCTACTTGTGGTGTGATATACTAAATTCATTTTCAAATGTAAAACCATTTACCCCATATTAAATTAATATCTCTATGCTTTTGATAACAAATTTGAAGACTCAAAAGATAGAAATAATAGAATGTTACCATGGTAATATATATATATATATATATAGGGGGTCGATTCATGTCTAACGTTAACTCTGGAGTCTTTCGTAGCTAATATATTTATAACCGTCCAAAGAATGATCCAACACTTGAGATCAAACTTAAAAAAAAAAAAAAATACCCCTTCTACTAGTATTAGTAGCGGAAGGGAATTTTTTTAAAAAAAATAAATACCCCTTCTGTTACTAACACTCGCGGAAGGGAAAAAAAATTTTCAAAATTTTTTCCCTTCCGTCAGTGTTAGCAGCGAAAGAGAAAAAAAATTTTAAAAAATTTTTCCTTCCGCTACTAACACTGGCGGAAGGGAAAAAAATTTTGAAAATAACATTTTATCAAGTAATTGTTTTTTTACATTGGCGGAAGACTTAAAAATAAAATTACTCTTAAAAGCATAAATATCAAGCACAACATTGACGGAAGGCAGGCGAACGATAAAAAAAATAAAAAAAAACACTGGCAGAAGGCTTCAAAAAAAATAATACTTTATCAAGAAATTTTTTTTTAAAACTGTCGGAAGATTTCAAAAAATAATGCACTTGAAGAATATATATCAAGCACAAAACTGGCAGAAGACAGGCGAACGGGAAAAACGAAAGGCAAAAAAAAAAAATTTTGACCTTTCCGCCAGTCTCACTGGCGGAAAGGAAAATAAAAATTCTCTTCCGCTACTAACACTGACGAAAGGGGTATTTTTTTTTTTTAAATTTAATCTCAAGCGTTAGATCATTCCTTGGACGGTTATAAATGTGTTAACTACGAAAGACTCCAAAGCTAACGTTAGACATGGATCGACCCACATATATATATATATATATATATATATATATATTTCCGTGGCATTCTAGCATACGAATATTAAATGCAAGGGACGTATTTAATCCACACACAATTAGGTCGTGCAAGTGGTCACGTGCATGATTATATTTGTTTGGCTTGATACGAGTCATGTCATCAGTTATAGTTATAGTTATACCAGAAGTTTGTTCAGAATACGATAACAATACCACCAGAGGTGTATAATATATTAAAATATAATATAATCCATTATATATTATATTATACTATATTTTAATGGATAATATAGTATAATATAATATAATATATAATAATAGATTATAATATAATATAATACAGTATAATATATTTTTAATTACATAAAATTTTAATAATGGATTAAAATAATATAATAGGAAATCGTATCAATACAAGTCATTATAATTATTACTAGCCAGTTTAAAATTGGAATAAAATTACTGGTTTAAAAATTGGATAAAATTATAATTATTATAGTTAGGATAGATTTAATTAATAATTGATACCGTAGTTGATTTAATTGTCAATGATTAGTTATGTTGAGTCATATTATTTTTTGTGATTATTGATTTTAATTATAATTATTTTAACTAGCTAGATCAATTTAAATAATAATTTGTTTTATACCGAGTAATTTAATAACACGTATTTGTCCACCAGCTGTAGAAAGAAATGATGATATATCGATATTTGTGGTTGATCTGGTCTCCTCTTTTCTTTTCTTTTTTAAATTAGTGTGAGAAGGAATATGAAATGGTAAATAATTCAATCATGATATATATGGTGCAGTCATAATGAATTCCGTTATGAGGTCACTCTAAGTTCTGACTTAACTCCAGTTTAATCATGAAGGTTATCCTAATTCTTTCCATTTTTTCTGATCATCATGATCAATTCAAGCATCTAAAAATTGACCAAGCAACCACCCGATCATTCTACATTTTTCACTAACTTGCTCGACCGCTGTGTACCTCATCTTCACATCACTACATTGCAGACGGTGGTGGTACATACACAACACGTAGGTTTTCTTTTCTTTTTTTGCCTTCCTGCTGGGGTTAATTTTCGGCAATTTCTTTTTTCTCCAACCCTCGGTGGCAAACTATTTATATATATATATATATATATGTATGTATGTATGTATGTATGTACGCTTTCGAAGATAACTGTACGTATTGTACCAACTTCATCATCATATTATAATTATATACTCCTTCCGTTCCAAAATTAAAAATACATTTTTATTTTTTCGGTCAAACGATGACAAGTTGGATTTCAAAAATTTATGTAATCTATAAAAGTTTTGGATGTAATTATATTGTGATGAAAAGTTTTTGTTATAAACCTTAAGAATATAATAGTTATATCAATTATAATCAACTTAATTAATAGTTATTTAGAATTTAATTTGTCGTCATTTGACTCAAAAATTCAAAATGTATCTCTAATTTTGGAAGTAATGTCATACACGAACATACCTAGTGTAAGGTTGAAAACGAACCGAATATCTTCGAACCTACATCAAATCAGATTCTACTCGAGATACTAACTAACATACTCAGATTCATCTCATATTCGAAAGGCAATTTTTTTCACTTGCTCGGATTCGTTTCGTATTCGAGTTCGATTACTCGAGTTCGACTCGAATCTATCTCATATTTATGCAAACTACTCATTTTCAAAGTATTATCATCCAATGAGTTATTTGTTCATTAGATGATAATAGTTATGTCCAATAAATATTTATCATCTGACGATAAAATTTGTTCATTAGAGGATAAATAATCCAAATAGCTAGTTAGAGGATAAATTTGTTCATCAGAGGATAATGTGCATCAGAGGATAATTTGTTCATCAACAAATAATTTGTTCTTCATCAGCAGATAATTTATATGTTAATGAACAAATTATCCTCTAATTACTATTTGTCCTCTAATGCAGATTATTTCCGATGAACAAAATATTCATCGAGGAATAGATTTGTCCTCTGAATGAATTTGTTTCAAATTGAGAAGAGAAATGACAATGATAATGACAAACTACTATTGAATTTGTTTCAAATTTTATTCACAACAAAGGTCACAAGAAACAAGATTAAATAACATTGGCTATAATCACAATCTATGAATCTAATATCTATTGCAAACTATGAGATTTCGGACACCATGAGTCATCAACTTCAACAACAGTTCTTCAAGTAAGCATTGAAGTAGTGAAGCTAAAATACCGGTTCCTTCAGGGAAGCCTTCTTCATCACCCTGCAATTTAGATAAATAATTAGAACAATAAGAACATAAACATCATCAAAATAAAATTAAATACTTACATAAAAACTTAAGTTAAATACTTTTTGAAATACTTTCAAAAACAGTTGAAACTTTGGATAACTTGTAATCAATTCTTCACCAGTCAGAGGTACAAACCGAAGCTTGCACAGTTTTTGGTTTCAAATTGCTTCGATATTGATCAAGAACCCTACCACCAACACTAAAAGTACTTTCAGAAGCTACTATGGTGATTGGAATAGACATGATATCTTTTGCCATTTTTGAAATAATCTAAGCATTAGAGTATTAATCCTCCACCACACTAATACATCAAAAGTCTTATCAGCATTACATATGTATCTTCCCTCTTCAAGATAAACATCAAGATCATATTTGAGAGGAGATACATTATCCATTTCCTGTGCCCAACTATTGAACTCAGCTCTGCTTTTTCTTTTATTTTTTTTGCTAATTGGTACCACAGAACTAGAAGAACTACCAACTTCAGTAGTACAAGAAACATTTTGTTGAGCCTTATACATTTTGACATAAATCTCAAAAAGTTCATACAAAGCTAACTTCACAATCTCAATATTCTTAGTTGCCTCAAAATCACTAGAATAAATCTTTGGAAAGCAAAAGATAACAAGTTGCATTTTATACCTTCGATCAAGTATGCAAGTAATAGCCATTAGCAAACTGCACTCCCCCAGTACTTGTCAAACTTTGTTTTCATCTTGAAAGTTATTTATCTCATGGGCTCACTCTCATCAGCAGTAGTTAAGAGTAACAATTCTTTAATCTTCCAAATCTCAATCATGAACATGTTAGCAGTTGGTTATTCATACCCAGAGAACACATTGGTTACTTCATTAAACACCTCTAAGAATTCCATAATTTTACTTTCAAAACTCCAATCCTCATAAGAAGGTAGAGAGTGATAATTGTTGTCTCTCTCTTGATACCTAAGAAAATATTCCTATACTTGAAGACAGACTCAAGCAATGCAAAGGTGGAATTCCACGTAGTTGTCACATATAATATAAGTTTTTTAAGGGTGGGCAATTGCAATTGTCTTACAATTTCATTAAACTTGTGCATTCGAGATGGGAAATTCCTAATATACTTGATAGTTTCCCTTATTTTAGAAACAAAATCTTGAATAACAGACAAGCCATCTTAAACCATTATGTTTAAAACATGTGCACAACACCTAACATGAAAAATCTTTCCATCAAAGTACAAATTACCCTTCACAGTGAAATTATCTTTCAAATATCTAACAACATTGTTATTACATGATGCATTGTCAAGGGTAATTGTACTAATTTTATTTTCAATTCCCCAATCACTTAAGCATGCCAATATTGAATCACTAATGACTATGCATGTGTGGAGGAGGCATGTGACAAAAATTCAATACTCTTTTTTGCAAATTCCATTCAGAATCTAAGAAATGTGTAATGAGACACATGTAACTCAGATTTTTGTTTGAGGTCCGCAAATCAGAAGTGAGTGAAATTCTATCACAGTAGCCAATAACATATTAACTTTTTTCTTTTCCAGTGCATATAGTTTCAGGCAATCTGACCTTAGTGTGATACGAGAAATTGGTTCAAATCTTGGGTTTATGGTCTTCAACAACAATATGAAAATCTCATGTTCAATAAGCCTAAAAGGATATTCATGAGCCATAACCATCTTAGCCAAAACTTCTCCTACTTTGTTTTTTTCATACTTAAAGGATGCTAAGTTGCTCATTTTGCCTTTAGGTTCTAAGGTAGGTAGGGATAATACCTATTGAGATTTGCCAGAAATTTTTGTCAAATGAACTATACAAGTGGTTATATGTCGAATTAAGTGACTAGTAGAGGCACTGGTCTAAGCAACTAGTTTGAAATGACAATGGTTGCATTGGATCTTGTTGGATGAGTCCTTCAGTGTGATTATGCTAAAGTCATCCCACACTTTTGATATCCTCATTTTTTTCCTAGTCTCTTTCTCATCAGTGGCTTGCTTTGTCACTATTTTTTGATCTTTTTCACGTTGCTTTGAAGTATTACCACCACCATTAGCAGCAGTGTCAGAAACTTGACTCAGATTGACAATAGTTTGTAAATATGTTGTCGTCACAACATGATTAGTGACACCTAACAAGTAATTTGAAACAAAACATTAGCAAGTAAACAAAATCAAATCAAAGTAATTTAAAAGAAAAATTATTTACCAGTTTATTGAGAGTCCATGATAAATCAAATGATGAGAAGGAATTAAGAAAATATAAACTTTGAATGCTTGTGACAACTAGTAACGAAATCTCAAAAGTAAAGATCAATTTGATAAAATTAGGACGAAATATATCATGAATATATAGGAGATTAAATATACATACAACTAACCTAAAAGTAATAATCAAGATTCATATAAATTGTTCAAACTGCTCAAGCATGTCGATTGTTCTTCCAACAATTTGAAAATTAAATCATGAATCAAAACAGTATTTGTGATATATACATGAATACATCTAACCTTTCAATTTCTCAGCTACCAGCCCAATAATATCCTTTAATTTTATGATTTATGAGAAGAAGAGTTTTGCATCAAGAATTCATATATGCTATAAAGACTCCCCCATTTCCCCAGATTCCAAGAAATATGCTATTTACAGTATATTACAACTACAATAAGAGCATGCCCATCAAATTCCAAACGCATTCGATCTAGCTCATATTTGAATATCTCATCTGAAATTAAACTATTTGGCGAAAAAATTGAGCAAGTATATTGTTGCTCACATTCGATTAGTATAGTATATGGAACTTGAAAGGGAGTTCGAGCTCGCTCGATGAATAAATGGATACGATGCCCGGTTCGATAATTTTCGAGCCGATTTCGGTTTGTTTTTCACCCCTAACCTAGTGCATGCATATCGACATTCAATTGGTATATTTGTTCGCTATACTATCAAATTCACCTCAATTATATAAATTAATTCAATCACCTAGCATGCCTTTATATAGGCCTTACACTAAAAAACTTAACATGATCATAAGAGAAAAACCAGGCATTAACCCACGTTGAAATAAACAGAAAAATAGAAGAAAATGACCAAAAAATCAGCAACAAGTAGTAACGGCTAATCCACTATCATTTACTAAGTCCACTTTGAATCAGTCTTCAACACTCCCACTTGATTCAAAGTTACACACTCCAAGCTTGCTCCGAAAGTAAACATGCTTATCTCTTGAAAGAGACTTGGCGAAAATGTCTGCAATTTGTTCATTGGTATTGCAATACTGCAGCTGAACTTGACCTCCAGCTGCCAACTCGCGAATGAAATGAACTCGGATGTCGATGTGCTTCGTCCTTCCATGAAGTGTTGGATTTTCACTTAGAGAAATAGTTCACTTGTTGTCGCAGAAAATCTCAGTTGCACCTTCTTGTTCTTGACCAAAATCAGCAAGCAAACGTTTCAGCCACACAGCTTGACAAGCAGCTGAAGTTACAGTGACATATTCAACTTCAAAGGATGATAAAGCTGTAGTTGCTTGTTTTTTGGAACTCCAAGTAACTGCTCCAAAACCAAGATGAAATAGGCTTCCTAAAGTGCTCTTCATGTCACTAGAACCTACCCAATCACTATCAGAAAATCCCTGCAAATGAAAATCAGAACCTGCAGCATAACACAGTCCATAATCCACCGTATTAGTGATATAACGCAAAATACGTTTTGTTGCTCCAAGATGATGCTTAGTGGGAGTTTGCATAAACCGTGACACAACACCAACTGAAAATGCAATGTCAGACCTTGTATGAGTTAAATAAATCAAGCCACCAACCAAGCTTCTGAAGTACTTAGCATCAGCCAACTCTGTTCCATCACCGAGTTGCAACTTTTCATTTAAGTTCATAGGTGTACAAACTCCATTGCAATTCAACAAATTAAACTTCTTAAGCATATCAGTAGCATATTTCATTTGAGAAAGAAAAATATCATCCTACTTTTGCAACACTTCAAGTCCAAGAAAGTAATGCAACAAGCCTAAATCAGTCATCTCAAAGTTCTTCATCATACCAGCCTTAAAATCATCAATTAAATCTACTTAAGAACCCATATAAATAATATCATCAACATAAAGGCAGACAATAAGAAACTCGGTGTTACCTCCCTTTTTCAAATAAAGTGTAGGCTCATTTTCACTTCTTCTAAAGCCACTTTGCTGAAAATAAGCATCGATCTTACTATACCATGCCCGTGGAGCCTACTTTAACTCGTAAAGAGCCTTTTTCAGCTTATACACTTTTCCTTCTTGGCCTTTTTTCACAAAACCTTCAGGTTGAATGACATAAACTTCCTCTAATAATTATCCATTTAAGAAAGCAGATTTTACATCAAATTGATAAACCTACAACTTCATAAAAGCAGCAAAGGCCAAGAAAATTCTTATAGTTTCAAACCTTGCAACCGGGGAGAATGTCTCTTCATAATCCACGTCATATGTCTACGCATATCCCTTCACTACCAACCTCGCCGTATGCCTTTCTATGCTCTCATCAGCATGACATTTAGTCTTAAACACCCATTTTAATCCAATTGCATTTTTTCCTTCAGGTAAGTCCACCAACTCCCATGTCTCATTCCTGTTAATTGCAGTCAGCTCTTCTTCTATAGCTTTAGTCCACTCTTCTTTGATAGTAGCTTTTCCAAAATTAGTTGGCTCAACAACAAAGAAGGCATGTGAGTCTGCATATATCTCTCACAGAGACCTGAACCTTCTTGGAGGAGTTTCTTAGCTTTCAGAAGAAGGAGAGCTGCTTGAGCTCCTTTGAGGACTGTTTGTGGGTGTTGTCTGCTCAGAAAAACCACCTGCTGAAGTTTCATTAACACCTTCATCGCCAACTGAAACTTGAGCTTCCGCTGCACCTTCACCGTCATTCCAATTCCAGCTAGATTTTTCATCAAACTTAACACTCCAGCTGATAATTACTTTGTCATTTACATGTTATACAACCTATATGCTTTGGAGTGTGAACAATAGCCAACAAAAATACATTTGACTGACTTATCATCAAGTTTACTATGATTTTCAGAATTAACCAAAGCATAGGAAATACAACCAAAAACACGTAAATGGCTTACAGATGGTTTGGCACCATTCCAAGCCTCATAAGGAATCTGATTTAAGACTACTTTTGTGTGTGAAATATTCAGAATATATACAGCGGTAGCAACAGCTTCATCCCAAAAAACATCAAGCAGCCCTTTAGCTTTCAATATGCTCCTAGCCATTTCCACAACCATGCGATTCTTGCGTTCAGTCACACCGTTTTGTTGCGGTGTATAGGGTGTTGTCAACTCCCTGTGAATACCATTTTCTTCACAAAACAAAGAAAATTGGTTAGACAAGAACTCGCCACCTCTATCAGATCGAAGAGCCTTTATCGATGTGCTACTTTGCTTCTCCACATAAGCCTTGAACTTCTTGAAATTCTCAAAAGTCTCATACTTGAGTTGCTGAAAAATAAACCCAACTCATGCGACTATAATCATCAGTAAAAAGCAAGAAATATCGACTACCACCAAAAGACTCAGTCTTCATAGGACCACATAAATCAGCATGAACCAATTCAAGAGTTTTAAATGCTCTCCAAACCTTCCCAACTGGAAACGAAAACTTACTTTGCTTGCCAAATATACATCCTTCACACAACTCAAGTGACTCAATTCTAGGCAACCCACATACCATTTCTTTATCATGCAACAATTTCAAACCATTCACATTTAAATGCCCATACCTCAAATGCCATAATTCAGACTCACTAAACTCTCTAATAACAAGAGCATGATTCTCTACATTGGAGACTTTAAGCGAAAAAAGCTTATTTCCAACTATTTTAACATTAACAACAACCTGGTTTGATTTTTTATCTCTAACCGCACAAGAGTCTTCATCAAAGAAAAGAGAATATCCACTAGACATCAGTTGACCAATACTCAACAAATTATGTGACAAACTTGGAATGAAGTAGACATTATAGAGAAGTTTAACATTACCGTTTCCACCTCCCAAGGCTACAACACCTTTTCCCTCCACTTGCACTTGTTTACCATCTCCAAGTGTCACCTTCTGTTTGAAAGTCTCATCAAGGTATCTGAATAAAAACCTTACCCTAGTCACGTGATTAGAGCATCCACTGTCCAAATATCAAACATCACTAGCACCAGCTGCATCTTCTTGAAATGCCATGAAAATCTTGGCTTCCTCCTCTTCTTCCTCCATGACATACTTGGATCGCTGCAATTTCCAACAATTTGCCTTTATATGCCCAAATTCCTTGCAATAGTAACATTGAACATTAGCCCAATGGCCTTTTAGCTTCTCACTAGCTTGTGAATCGTCATTCTGCTCGTGACCACATCCCCCTTGACCATAGCCTCTGCCAATTTCTCGGCCACTAAGACCTCCTCTACCACGTCCTCTTCCAGCTAATGTCTCCCCCATCACTTGAAAAGCCTTTTCTTCAACTTTCTCTTCTTGCCGGTTCAATCTCGCCTCATGAGATTGCAATGATCTCATAAGCTCATCAAATGAATACACTGCCAAGTCCTTTGACTCCTCAATGGCTGCTACAACATGATCAAACTTGACAGTCAAGTTCCGTAGTACCTTTGTGACAACGGTTGGATCGGAGACATCTTCACCGTAAGCTCTCATTTGATTGACAATTGCTCCAACTCTTGATAGAAAATCCTGGACTGATTCTCCATTCTTTATATGCAAGGTTTCAAAATCACGACGAAGAGATTATAGTTTCACCGAAATTACCTTCGAAGAGCCCTGGAAAGCCGTCTGCAAAGTTGTCCATGCTTCTTTGGTAGTATTTACAGCTGCAATTTTGGAGAAGATCGACTCATGAACTGTTTGCTAGATAAAGAATAACGCCTTTGAGTCCTTCTTCTTGTTCTCCCTCAACCTGCCCTCTTCATCTGATTCTGCATACCCACTCTCAACCAAGTCCCACAGCTCTTGAGACTTGAACAAAGTCTTCATTTTGATGCTCCAAAACTCATAGTTATCACCTTTGAACACTGGAATTGAAGGCTGCGAAATACTCACAACATTGCCATTAGTTGTCATGGTTTAAAGCCCAGTTACAAAGAACCGTAGCTCTGATGCCACAATGTTGGTTTTAAGAGAACAAGAAAGACATAGAAACAGAATTTATGCTCAGAAACTAATACATGTTATGAAGGAAAGAATCTGATGTTCATTGACACATTTATTCAAACACCTAGTATGCTTTTATATAGGCCTTACACTAAACAACTTAACATGATCATGGGAGAAAAACCAGGCACTAACCCACGTTGAAATAAACAGAAAAATAGAAGAAAATAACCAAAAAATCAACAACAAGCAGTAACGGCTAATCCACTATCATTTACTAAATCCACTTTGAATCAGTCTTCAACATGATGAACATGCATGGAAATATATTGTATATTTCACTATGTAGTCAAATTCGATCACCTCGATCGATTAAAATTGATATATTTGCTCGCTATACTGTCAGATTCACCTCAATTACATAAATCAATTCTACCTTTCCTATTTTTGAATTATGATCATCGTGCAATGCGATTGATGGACATGCATGGAAATATATTGTATATTTCACTATGTACTAAAATTTGATCACCTCGATCTATTAAATCAACTTCTTCTTGATTTTAATTTAATTGCCGACATAGTTTTTTTTACCCTTTTTTTTTTTTTTTGCATAAATTAGTTATAACCGTAAGCCTGGATCAAGGTGTCATCTGATCTGAACAGATCGATTTTGACTAGTCCATTATGCGAGATGAACGTCCCGATCTTTTGTTAATAAGTTAGTTTACTATATATATATATATATATAATTCGAGCTGAACTTTAATTAGTTTAGTTTAGTTTAACAAAATAGTTTAGTTTGTTAAGATCAAACCCAACTCGATCTTTTATACAAGTCGGTCTAAAAGATTAATTTGCGGTATACACTCCTAGCTAGCTCGTTTAAACTTTTTAACAACAGGTGCCCAATTCAAACAGCCAAAACGCAAGTTAACTTGTTACCAACAAAAAAAAAAAAAAAAACTACACTCCTATTACGCAATAATGTTATTTTTGGACTCATTAAAAGTATATTGATTGTAAATTAAGCAATGGATGTGTGTATCAGTTTTGCCGACAACCTCCTATATTTATTACAATCAAGCAGTGGATGTGTGTATCAGTTTTGCCGACAACCTCCTGTATATATTACATTCAAGCAGTGGATGTGTGTGTTTATATATATATACACATATATATAATATTTTTGTTATTATTATTATTTATCATAATGTAATTCCTGTATATATCTATATGATTTAACATGCTGTAACTATTGTACTCTAAACTACCTCATTCCAAAATTAAAGTACATTAGTTTTGTTACTCATGTTTAAATTTATACGGAGTATAAGATAAGTTTATAAGTTAAAATATATTAATAATTACTCCGTATTTATTATCATTATTCGTTAATAATTTTGAATATTGATTTAAATTAGTGTTTGTTGTCAATCTATAATTATTTTGTTGAATATTAAATTATTAATATAACTATAATTATATAATTAAAAAATCAAGATATTCGAAACTTAGAATATACTATGTGATATCAATTTGTAAAAATAAAAAAATTTATATACTCCACATATATATATATATATATATATATATATATATATATGTATGTATATATAAAATAATCTTAACGCATAACAATCTGTTGACGTTGAGCGAATCCAATTCATTTAATACTTTAACCGTAACAAAGATATGAAGGAAATAATAAGACGCAATAACGAAAATCAGTTGTTAGATGTAGACGCGAATGAATGTTTTTTTTCATAATTAAGATTTGTTAACTAAAAATGTAGATTTTTACTTAATTGTATTATATTGACAGAATTTTAAATATTGAAAAATGTTCACATGTACTGTACGGTTTAGAAGGTTGTGTGTGTTTGTGTGTTTATCAATTTTTTAAAATTTATATTTTTTAAGAGCGAGATTACATTAGAAAAATGATTTCTCAAATTTAGCTATAACATTAAAAATAAAGCGTAACTAACACGGAGTACATTACTCAATATGCAGTTTTCAGATTTAGCTACATTCGTCCTATGTTAGAATTTAAAACAAGCGAGCTCAATGTAACGTAAGTTTTTACTTAACGACCTTCCTTAACGTTGTTAAATTTGAGCTCACTGACTTATTCGAGTCAATAAATTATTTGTTATATATAAGTAGTTGGAATCCATAAATTAATAACATTATTGGAAAGGAAGAAATTCAGTAAGTATCATCAGATAAAAAGCGTTTTACTCAATAGGTCTAGTAATGCGCGTTATAAGGAGTCTGGCTTTTCTTTCAATAAAAAAACTAATAACTCATGAAACTAACATAATTATGATCGATCGAGCTATATATATATATATATATATATATATATATATATATATATATATAAGTAAATGGATGTGTTAACCAGACTAGCAAATTAGCCGAAGGAGTAGTACGTTTGCCCAAAAAAACTTCATCAAAGCACTAGTTAGCTTGAGCAACTGAGTCCTAGGATCTTAAAATGGAGCGAGAATAGCGGAGCCTGCACGCTGACATATAAAAGCAAATGCAGCTGATGGGGAGGGGGAGGGGGCTTCCACAACCACTCCAACAAAATCAAACTTAATTATATTTTTCTCAAATTTCTCTCAATTTCAACTTTTTAGTAATGACGCAGTTTAATTCCTAGGATATAATTCTATCATATATCCTTCCTTTTCGATTCAAAACTTTGCTAGGCACAATTTATTCAGTTATTGTATTTCATTTTCTATTGTTAGTTTTCACACTTTAATATGTCTTAAGCACTGTAATCTTCAAGTAAGTATCCTTCGGTTTCTTTTAAGTTTAATTCGAGTAACCATATGCTTTCGGTTGAAATTTGCTTTTATGTTTTCAGTAATTAATTCCATGCTCTGATTTTACCTTTCATATCTGTGATTTATAAAGTTGAAAGTTTGAGTATACATTTCAATGTCAATTTGCTTTTAATCAAGTCTAATTATTTATAATTGCATTCCTTGCATCTTGTTTCTGCAATTAGAAGTTGATGAGCAATTAGTTTGAACTCAAGTTAACGTTTGTTCCCCGCAGTTTAAGAATATGCTAATCCATCATGCCTTAATTTACATTCAATTAGATTTTATATGTATATATTGAGTTATAATTCCTTGTGTTATGTTTTATTGCTAATCTGTCTTTTTTTTTAACAAAAAAGTTTTTTTTTTTTATTACAAAAAGTTTAGGTGAAGGGAGCCTTCCCAGTTCAAATGTCACTGACCTCTTTAAAAACTTACAATAGTACTTACAGATCAATAAGGAGCAAAATTCGAACTTTCAACTTAATAGAAATACTTGTTGACTCTTAACAGCTGGACCAACTTTCATTGACGCTAATTTGTCATATTTATTTCTATCCCTTAAAGTTGAGTTTCATTCGCCAAATCTCGTTTTAAGATATTAATATATTTTTTATTAAGTTTTGTGAATTAAGATATTTTTCTTTATAATAGTGTCTTCATCTTAAAAAAGAATGTTGTAGATACATAATTGTTTTTTTGTCAAAATCAATATTTATATTTTATTTTGTCTTTGAAAATTGACTCACTTTTTTCTTAGAAGATATAGTAATTACCACTGTGGAATAGGTGGTATTTGAAGAATATTATACGGTCCCGTTATATAGTCTAATGAAATACAGTTTTCTACATAATGTCCAATTTGTGGAATAACCTAACTGTTGACTCCGCGAATTTAATGATTTAATGTCTTTCTAATCTTTAATTCTTTTCTAACCTGCAAAGAAAATCTTCCAAGACAGTGAGGTTTCAACCCTTTGGAAGACCCTCGGGTGTATGTGTTAGTAAATGCTCAAAAGAAGAAGCAAAAACTGTATAGAAAGAATTGGTTATCTCATATGTTGTTGTCTGGCCTCTATTTATAAACACCTAGATTATCAAAGTCCTGCATGGATTAGTTTTCGAAGTCCTTATCAGGATGGAACTAACCTCTATTTATAAACACTCAGATTATCAAAGTCCTGCATAGATTAGTCTTCCAAGTCCTTATCAGGATGGTTTCCAAATCCTCAGCCGCTGTGGGCCTTTCGAACCTTATTATTAATTATATTACATTTAGGGCTTGTTATTTTGGCTTAGAGTGCATTAAATTGCGTAATACGTGGCCTTCCAGCTCAAAATGTTTAAGTAGTTATTTCAATTTAAAAAGTGTGGTCTAAACATGATTTTGCGATATATTTTTAGATTTTTTAAGACATCATTTGAGGACGGAAGGAGTATTAATTTTAAAAATAGTAAACAATAACTACACAATCTAAGGAGGAAGATGGTTCTAAGTAGTAAAATTTGAAAAAGATGTGTATAAAGTATAGATTTGAATCAAGAAAGTAAATTAAATAAAAGAGAATATTACGTCTCTCTATCGGGTATACGAAGAAGAAAGGGGAAGAAATCAATTTTGTTAAGTAAACACTAGAAAAATATAAAAAATAAGGGTCGTTGAAAATTAAATGAATCATTTAATTTGAGATCGAGCGAATGATATGGTATTAGAAAAATAGATGGGGAAAAAAAAGAGATTATGTAGTACTGTAGTTAATAAATGTATAATTATTGAGCACATCTATCTCTGTCTTAACTAATCAGTCTATATACATACTCTCGCTCCTCCTCGCATACAGGGCGGCATTTGAGAGAGAGCGAGCAAGCGAAATGGATGCTATGCAGAATCCCTGCGAATTAATCGATGACTTGTCAACTCCAAGTACCGAAACCATTGGGAAGATAATAACTTGCAAAGGTAAGTACGCACGCACGCACACAAGGAATCGATCGTTATATCCCAGCTAATATATTCAATTATTTGATAATTAATTTGTTCAAGTTATTCAGCAAATAATAAGGCAAATTAAGAAGACTCGGTACGTCGATCAACAAGAAATCGACCAATTAAGTACAAGCTTGTGTGTGTGTGTGCGTATAGATGAATTGAATACTTATGGATGTCTGTGTGTAATTATATATATAGGTGCAGTGGCATGGGGTCCTGGAGAGCCGTTGGTGATAGAAGAAATATTTGTAGAACCCCCTCAGAAAATGGAGGTCCGAGTTAAGATCCTCTTTACTACTATTTGTCATACCGACGTCAGTGCTTGGAAAGGCGAGGTCCGTCCTAGCTCCATCCATCATATCCGTCCCTAGCTTTTATATATATATATATATATATATATATATATATATAGATATAGATATGAGCAACCTGTTTAATTAATTTGTTAATATTTTAACGCGCGTACATACATATGTCATACTAACGATCGATCTTCTTATATATAACTAATATATGTGTGTAGAATGAAGTTCAGCGAGCATATCCTAGAATTCTTGGACATGAAGCCTCCGGGTACGTATATAATTAAGCTAGCAATTTTCTGTTCCGTCCGGCCGGTTTGTCAATCTTTATGATGGATCTTAAGTCTAGAGCTAGTTCTGTGAACGGAAAATGACATACATAAATTGATCCTTTTGACTCGTATAAATGAATTGATAGATAGATAGGTATAGTCGCTCCGATCCCATTAAAAAAATTAAGTCACATTTAGTTTTTTGACAAAATACTAATTTTGTATATTTGATGGAGAATTGAATGTGTAAATAATAAATTTTTCTCGTGAAATTTATTATAAATCTTTAGTTAAAGATAAATTATAATGATAAATTTTAGTTAGTTAGAAAATATATCATTATAATGAAAAAATTATGTAAATATTACTCTTTTCTAGAACAAATTTTATTGTCAAATTTTGTTTTTATTTTTTTGGAACGAAAGTAGTATATATCTATTATATATAGTAATAATAAAATGAGATCAATTATGTATCGAAATCTGGAATGTTTGATATTGATGAATTAATATTGCATAATTGAAATGAAGAGTGATAGAAAGTGTGGGGGAAGGGGTGACGGACATGAAAGAAGGGGATGAGGTAGTAGCAATATTCAACGGGGAGTGTGGGGAGTGCGTGTATTGCAAGTCGAACAGGCCGAACGTGGTGGTGAATCTATGCGGAAAGTACAGGGTGAATCCGTTGAAGAGTGTGATGGTCAACGACGGCAAGTGTAGGTTCTCCATTAAAAGACAAGGCAAAATCATCCCCATCTACCACTTCCTCAACACTTCCACATTCACCCAATACACCGTCATTGACTCTGCTTGCCTCGTCAAGGTTCCTCGCCAAGCCCCTCATCTTAAGTACATGACTTTGCTCAGTTGCGGTGTCTCTACAGGTACCTACATACGTGCACACCTAGTTAATTATATATTTCTTCCGCTCTCACAAAAAAAAAAAAAAAAAAAAAAAAGTTATATTTAGAAAAAAAAATTAATTATAAAATTATAAATCTCGCCATAATTTAAAGATTCATATCAAATTTCATAACAAGAATTTATTATTTGTACATTTAATTATTAGTCAAATATGTAAAATTAATAGTCGTTAAAAGTTTAAATATTATTATTTTTATTGAACGGATTGAGTATATAATTTACTAGCTTGCCCTATCTTGTAATTAGTTAATTTATAATTATAAGTATATTAATTAATTACTAGTAAGTACGTACTCGATATATCATCCTCAACCATCCATATATCCAACCTGCTGTTAGGTATTGGAGCTGTGTGGAACACTGCAAACGTCGAAGCTGGGTCAACTATTGCTGTTTTTGGCTTGGGTGCCGTGGGACTCGGGGTACGTTCCTCACTCCATCTATATTTTTTATGGCTCGAGATCTGCGGGTGTACATGCATGTTACTTATTCTACTTTTTTATGCATACTCTACTTCTTCATTTTTTATCTTTTTTTAAGTCCATCTGTTAATATTATTATTATTATTATTATTATTTACTACTCTATTAATTAATAACTTCAGTCTTACTGGCTACTTAGTAATAATAACTATCAATACATACTTTACCCATATGATCGCTCAGCTCGCATGCACCCCTGCCATATTATTTATTCCTCTACGCCATATATACCATTCTTATCATGGACCACTTGACAGCTAAATTTGTTCTCTTTTTATTCTTATTTTAAGCTTGTCACATCTATATACAGAATTTGTCACAAAGATAGGCCGTTAGAATGAATATTTATGTAATTTTATTTGATGAGTAAACGAAGATAAATGATATATTTCTTTTATTTTATTGTGTTTTTTTTTCTATTATTCCTCATCTTTTGTTCCACTATTATTTTTTACTAAATTTCTTTTAACTAATTATGTATTTTCTCTCTTACTTCATTAGTTTCTATCCAAACGGCATGAAAATGAGATGGAAAGGACATTCTTAATAATTGCTTGAAACATAAATAACATTCTATAGTGTTTCATCCGTTCAGTTTGAGAAAACAGAATGAGAGAAAATAAATTTAATTTATGTGTATTTATTAAAAAACATTACAAAATTTTATAGTACCTATGAGAAATAGTGGTGGAATAAACCATTAATTTCATTATGTGGAGAATGAGGAGAAATGAATCATTTTTTATTTTTTGATTGTAATTCTCCTCTCATTCCTCTATATCACTCTTACTACTACTATTATTTTCACTAAAGTTTGATATATTTTTCTTTTTATTCTATTTATTCAATCCGATCGGAACATAAGAGATGGAGAAATACTCGTATCTGCCTTAGACGGAATGAATTTCGATCATTTGGATTAATTTGTACATGAACCACAACATTCATCACCAAATCACCATCATCACTCCTCCAATAATCAAGTAAACACCACCATCGAACTACCATCACCACATGCAATGACAACTCATTTTTTCCCTTTAATATATATATATATATATATATATAATTGATTTATTGACATATTTAGAAAAATATAATTATAAAATAACATAAAATAGAATAAAAAATATAATAATTTTAATGAATACGAATAGTAATACTATAAGTTTAAGTTTAAGTTTAAGAATACATTATTTATAATCATCAAATTAATTTTGAAATAAAGATATTAAACAACTCTTTTTCTTTCTTTTTTCTTATCAAAAAATTTTAAATATAAAAATCATAATTAAATTTAAGAAAATTAATGCGACGGCTCTTAACGCCAGTACAGCAGTACCCTTAGCGGTGATCTCACTCGCCGACAGCATTAATTGGTAAGAAGCTGGCACTTGAGCCTTATCCACGTGACATCTGCAAATTAACATACAAGAAAATTCAAGAAACCATATCCATAGAGTGCGCTGATCATTGTCATTATTGATTTAAAAATTACTCAAGTAAAATCTCACGACTTTAATTTAATTTAATAGACATAGGTACATTTATTTTGGTTTAAATTAAAAAAATATTTTAATTATATAAATTATATTATTAAAATGTAAGTTAATAAAAAGATTTATAAGATAATTAATGGATGTGCGAGTATGTGTCGTGAGTTTTTAAGCAGTAACTTCATATATAAACAAAAAAATTAACTAAAATAAATAAGACAATAATTAATGATGAGAAAGGAAATATATATTATTTTTTTTGTCCCATCAATTATATATTTTTATTAATTAAATTTCTATACTTAAAAAGCTTAATCAAAGAGATGGAGGCGTATAACACAAATCAGTTGCTCCCTCCGTTTTTATGTGTGTTTTTGATTTTGTTTAATGTAAATTAACATATTTTAATTAAAATTTATATTCAAATTAATTCTTATTTAAATTAGTTTTTATTATTGATTTTTTTTAAAATTAAATAAAATATTTAATATAAAAAAAATCACCTAAATTCACATGCAAAGAAATCAAAAGGTACACGTATAAAAACCGAGGGAGTATTGTTTATTAATTTATAAAGGAACTCGATAAAGGAATGGACTGTGCAGGTTGTTGAAGGAGCTCGCACCAGAGGAGTCTCCAAAATCATTGGAATTGATATTAATCCAGACAAGTTTATCAAAGGTATGTAATTATTAAATAACGATATATTAAATAGTAAATGTTACTCCAACCATGTGATTTTAACTAATATAATTAAGCATATTTAGGTGATTTATTTGATATATTAAATATTTTGTTTTAGTTAAAATTATTATTCACATTAATATGATTTAAAATGACCAGCAAATTAAACTAGCTAGTTAATATTTTGGCTTTACAAAGAACTGGTACAACGAATATATATCAATATTGTAGCTTATTGCTATGCTAATTAACTTGTCTAGCAGGATTAATCATATGTGTAGGAATATATATATATATATATATATATATATAAAACAGGAAAAGCCATGGGAATAACTGATTTCATAAACCCAAGGGAAGTTGAAAGGCCCGTGCACGAGGTCTGTGTTTTATACTACCTTACTAAATTAATTTTGCTAAAAATTAAGGGTGTGAATTGAATGTGAAAGATCCATATATATTTATCTACTCTACTTAATTATTATTATGCAGAAAATTAGGGAAATGACTGGAGGAGGAGGCGTGGACTACAGCTTCGAGTGTGCAGGGAACTTGGACGTCCTCCGTGAGGCATTTTTGTCTACTCATGATGTAGGTTCTCGCGTATACTCTACCTACCTACCTAGCTTGCTGTATATACACCCACCATAATTAATTAATTAATATATACTCCCTCCGTTTTCTTTTTTATTGGACATTTTTATTCATATCTCACAATCTATGACACATTTTGGTCTATATCTCACACACCAAGATAATTGATTAATAATATTGTTATTCCAATAATGACCTCACGTATAGCCAAGCGACTTTTGGACTACTGATGTTATAAATTAACACTAAGAGTATAGTTATCACACACCAAGATAATTAATTAAGTCACCATGTAAACTCTCAAATAGTAAAATGCAATTCATCATTTATTAATTTTTTACATAAAACAAAAGGAGAAATTATAAGCATGTATACCTGCAAATATTTGTTTTTAACACCAATGCACAATCATGAATACTCCCAACGTAAATACTCTGCAGTTGTTGAAACTATACTTATTTCAAGAGACTTCGATTCTTAAAATTGAAATACCCTCTCCTTTTATATACAAAAGTTCATTTTTCTTCAAATACCCTCTCTTTTCTGTAACCTTGTAAAGCATTTAAAAATAATAAGTAAGGAACTTCTCATGGGCAGTTTAGAAAAATAAGTGATTCATTTCTTATTGAAGACAACCAACGTTAGACAATATTAAACAAATAATAAATTTTTATACACAAATTATTTCACAAGAAAAACTCATAAAAGTGTATAAAAATTAAAAAAATGATGGATCCCATTAATTAAACGAAAAAAGTGAGTAAAAAATTGTTCACATGTCAAATTCTCGTTAATTTGTGAGTTTCTAGATCTTGTAAGTTTATTTGTGTACATAAAATTGTCAATGAATTTTTTTCTCTCGCGCCATACATACATCTTGTATAACTAATACATTGATAGTTGACATAATTAATTAGAATATCTCTGTTATTATTTTTTTGCTTTTGAATTTAATATGTACAATGTTTTGTTAATTATTATGTTAAAAATTGGAAATAATATATATCTTCAAAATAAAAATATGTGTGTGTGTATGTATGATCCAGGGATGGGGACTAACAATACTTTTAGGAGTTCACCCGACACCCAAGATGCTCCCTCTCCATCCAATGGAGTTGTTCGAAGGTCGGAGAATAACAGGATCAGTCTTTGGGGGCTTCAAGGGCAAGTCTCAACTCCCTCATTTTGTCCAAGAATGCATTCGTAGGGTGAGTAACTCTATCAGCTTAATTTCATCCTCCATCCCCATTTGTTTTTCCATTTATTTTTATACAAACAGGATATATAAGTACTATTATCTATGTTAGGGGTAATTAATTGTTACATTGTTGAATTTTTTTTCTCTAAAAAGTAGCATGTTTTTTAATTAAAATTTATTCATAGTCTGTTACTAAATTAAAAAAATTTCAAGGCTCGATCATCTGTTAACTTTATGTAGACAAAGTTAGAATTTGTTGATCAACAGAGCACTAAATTTAGTTGATGCGGGGTAAAGTTTGATATGTAAGGAATTCACATCACGTAATTTTTCAGATTTTTAAAAATTTTGTTAGAAACTTGAAACTCTTTGACAACTAATAATCATATTTCTCTGTTTAAATGTCTATTTCACTTAATATTATTGACAATAAACTTATCTATATCACCAAAAATATACATGTTTCAAGTCTAGATCTAACATTTATCCAACTTTAGGTTTAGGATCTAACAATACATAACTCAACACCAAAGTTATTAAAAATTTAACATAATCAACACGTACACCAATCTATATATTTTTCTCAAGCTTGATCATCATCTTTAAGTCTTTAACACTTTGCCTCCACCATATATGCATGATTCTCCTCACCACCATTGTCAAGTCTATGTCTCCACCATGTCTCCATCACCGAAATACATCGCCTCGGCCCCAACAATGTCGCGTAGCATTAATGCATATATCTCCTTACCATCAATAGGCTTTATTATACTCCATTTATTCCAAAATTAAATATATATTTTCAAAATAATTTTCAAAAATAATTTTTATGTTTCAAATATATCCATATTATCATATTATTTGAAATAATAGTAGTGTTAGTCATGATATAGACCACTAAACAGTAGAAATATTAGTTGAAATAGTGGAATAATAAATGACATTTAAAGAATTTCATGACTTCTTATAATTTAAAAATATAAATGTATATCTAATTTTATAATAACTAAAAAATAAATATGCATATCTAATTTTGAAATGAGTGGAGTATTATTTCATCTTTTCATTTCTTACTTTCCTCGATTTATTATCTTGTCCACTTTTTGCCTACAAATCTAACTGAATTGAAGCTTGTAGTCGTTAAAAGCAGTCAATTTATAGATATGGGTGTAGATTTGACCAGATTATAACGATGGTTGATTTTGATTTTTGATCGCAGTCATGTGTATGAAGGGGTTGTTTGCTAAGATGGTAGTGTTGTGAGTTGACCCAATGTCACATGGATCGGTCTAATTTGAATAGGCAGACAAGATGGTGTTGTTTTGTGATCGACATTTAAGTGTGAGATGATGATTATTAGTTCATACATAGGTGTGAATGAGATGATTTTAAATTTGGTGAAGGAAGAACGGAGTAGAGGAGTGAAGGGGATGGCATAATTAAAAAAATGAAGAAATAGCAGAGAGTACAAGGATACACACATATATGTTGGAAATAAAATCTTGACAAATATCAAACTGCAAGTAAAGAGGTAATTTAATCACGGAAAGAACATAAAATTTACTCTAGTTCACCTAAATTCAAGTTACGTTCAGTCTGTCTGAATATTATTATTATTGATCCAACGGCTCCTCGAAGGTCACAAATAAATCTAAGATCCGTTCATTATTATTTATCTTAATATCTTTGTAGAGTAGAATATAATCAAAATCTATTGTAAAGTCCCCAATTACACGATGGAATTATGTCTGACATATATTATCATTTTAAATATTTAAAATAAAATGCTTTTGAATTGATCTTATCTTTTAATAATTTGATTTGAAAGTTTTCTTTGTTGAGTAATAACTTAATTTTTGAATAAATAGTTTCTTACAACAATATAAATAAATATTTCAACCTAGCAATTTTGATTACAAAAAAATTATACGTTGCATTAGTTCACAAATCATTACAATAGATTATCTCTCTCTAAAAAGGATCTCTTTTTATAATAGTGTAATTAAATTTTTATTTTTTTTTCTTTCTTATTCTCCTTTCTTAGAAAATGGTACTTTAAATATAAAGTAAAGGATTACTTCGTTCTTGATAGTTATTTACTTAATTGGTGAATAAGAGCATACTCTTGATCGGAATCATGGGGAGTACTCCTTCATCATTTCTACCAACTCAAAACCCCAATTAGAATCCCTTTTATGTAGTATGCACAGAAAAATCATGTTGAATAACTTATATAATCTCTATTACGAATCCTTTGTGTACCTTGGTCTTCCTAACTATCCACTCCTTTTGGTCAAAAATCTCTCGTTGGGGTGATAAATATATGGTAATACATAATAGACCACCATATAGTTTCTTTTGTAAACCCGCTTCAAATCATGATGGCTAATCAATCAACCTTGGGGAAACAATCTTCTAATACTTATATTTATTTTTACTTAACTCTTATACATAAGAAATGAGACTGAATCTTTTTACTGCAATATAAACCATTTTTTTCACTCATATAACTATCTTGTTTAGTTCATCAACCTGAATGATGAATAAAAAATGAAAATCTATATTCAACTCATAAAATTTCCTTTATAGAAAGAAAAGAAATAGGAGAAATTTAAATTTGATGTCTTAATGAATCACACGTAGAGATATTGATAACACACATAAAGTTAATGGTATTTTTAACTAATTATTGAGTAGCATCTCATAAACCACCTAAAAACAAATATTTATTATTTGATCCATAGCATGACATAAGAAGGCCGATTGGAGCAATACAATACAAAAGTGGGGGAAGATTTTTACTGATAAATCGATAGTCAAAATTATTTCATTCTGGATCCCGTACTTTATCAAAGCGTCAGGTTTCTAAATTCTCATAGGGGCCCTGGAATTCCTTCTAGCCTGTTGAATAATTTTTATGGATTTTATCATTTCACTGATTCGTACTAAATAACAAGCTAATGAATCCCCTTCTTTTTGCCATTGGACTCTCCAGTCAAACTTGTTGTAAGACTCATAATGGTCAACTTTGCGAAGATCCCATTCTATTCCAGAAACTCATGGCATTGGTCCTGATAAACCCCAGTTTATTGCCTCTTCTACGCCAATAATACCTACGCCTTCAACTCCTTCTAAAAAAATAGGATTTTGTGTAATAAGCTTTTGATATTCTGCAATTCTTGTTACAAAATTAATCGCAAAAATCAAAACATTTATCTAACCAGTCATGAGGTAAATCAGTATTCTTCCAATACGAAAATAATTATGCATCATTCGCACACCGTTGGCAAATTCGAATATGTCATATATTAATTCTCTTTCTCAAAAAATATAGAAGAAAGGGGTTTATGTACCAATATCTCCCATAAAAGGACCAAGCCATAACAAATGCGAAACTATACGACTTAACTCCAACATAACGACTCTGATATAGCTGGCCCTTTTAGGTATTTGAATATTGCCTAACCGCTCTGGTGCATTTACAATTATTGCTTCTGTGAACATAGTAGCTAAATAATCCCAACATGTTACATAAGGTAAATATTGTATAATTGTTCGATTTTCTAAAATTTTTTTCATCCCTCTATGTAAATAACCCAATGTTGGTTCACATTCAATAACATCTTCACCATCTAGAGTAACAATGAGTTGAAAAATGTCGTGCATTGATACTTTTACCTCGGATGTGGTATCAAAAGTTTGATAGTTATGCTCAGCAAATCGGATTCACTCGAAGTCAAGTCAATCATTGTGTATATATGAAGAGGTTAAGTGATATTTTGTCATTCTATATCAAAACTTTGTATGTTGATGTTATGCTTTTGGTGGGTAATAGCAAGAAGCTGATCAAAATTGTTAAAGAATTGTTAACACAACAATTTGAGATGAAGGATCTTAGGGTTGCTACTTACATCTTAGGCATGCATATATAGAGAGATCGGGGACAATGAAAACTATGGCTTGGGCAAAGGAAATATATTGGAGAAATTTTGAAGAAGTTCAACCAGTCTGATTGCAAGCCAGTTGAGACTGCTATGTCAATTGGAGTTAAAGTGTCTACGGAGCTATCTCCTAAGAGTGATGAGGAGAATGAAACGATGACGCACATTCTATATGCTAGCATGATTAGTAGCTTAATGTATGCAATGGTGTGTACTCGATCAGATATTGCTCATTCAATGGAAGTATTAAGCATATATATGTCTAATCCATGCAAAGAGCATTGGACTGCCGTCAAGAGGTCGTTCAGGTATCTTCGTGGAAGCTCATATTATGCTTTATATTTTGAAGGTAGTAGAGATAAGGTGTTTCTTGATGTGACGAGGTCAGTTGATGTGAATTAGGGTGGTGACTTAGATTGTTAAAGATCGACTACTGTTTAGTTGGATGAGCAAGAGGCAAGGTTTGGTTGCCTTGTCATCTACTGAAGCAGAATACATGGCATTGACTCATGTGGTGAAGGAAGCAATATGGTTTCGTCAGTTGTGCAATGAGCTTAAGTTTAAGAAAAAGTTTGTTGTGGTGAAATCTAATTGTCAAAAAGTTATGCGTTTAGCAAAGAATCCAATGTATCACTCCAGGAAGAAGCATATTGACATTTAGTATCATTTTATCCAAGAAAGGGTAGAGGACAAAGTCGTGCACTTGGAGAATGTTGACACAGTAGCAAATTGTGCGGATTTCTTGACAAAGCCGGTTTCTTTGGAAAAGTTTCAATGGTGTACTTCTGAAGTTGGATTGAAAACTCAGAGTATGTGAGTTGCTACATTATGTGTGAACTATTCACCAAGTGGGAGAATGTTTGAGTTGGATCATAGTTCAACATCATCATTTTTCAATTAGGAATAGGTTTTTTCTATTTCCTATTGGGATGCATTTTATTTTCTATTCCTAATCAGAATGAGTTTCTATTTGGGTTTTGGTTTTGGTTTTATTTCTAATTCCTTTTGGGTTTCTAACATGATGTTAGGAGTCTATAAAGACAATGATTTTTTTGTATTTATGGATCAACTAAAAAAATATTTAGTTCTTTGTGAGGGTCTCTTACAATGTGTATTGTCACTTCCTTGGGCTAAAAATTTCAAGAAATACTGCTATAGCATCTATTCAAAGGAAAGAAATAAGTCTAGAGTTAATGTTGACGATTCAAAAGAAATTAACTCCTAGAGAATTGAAGAAAAGGGGTATATTTCTTATCAAATTCATTCGTCTATCTGTAAAAAAACGATGGACAATTTATTTTGTATCAAATCATAGGTATTTCATTGGTTCATAAGAGTAAGTACCAAGCTAATCAAAGATATCGAGAACAAAGATATATGCATAAGAAGAAGTTTGTTGAAACCATCCTAATAAGTTATCAACGAAGAACTCGAAATATAGACAAATTCCATTATAATTATAATTTTTTGTCCCTAAAAAGATTTTATTGTCTAAATGTCGTAAAGAATTGAGAATTTTAATTTATTTAAATTCAAAGAATGGAAATGGTATGGATAAAAATCCAATATTTTGTACCAAGAAGAAAAAAAAAAGATGAAAGTCCTTTTTTGGATGAAAGTAAACATCTTGATACAGATAAAAAGGAATTAATTATATTAAATTTTTTTCTTTGGCCTAATTATCAATTAGAAGACTTAGCTTGTATGAATCGCTATTGGTTTGATACCAATAATGGAACCATTTCAGTATGTTAAGGGTATATCCACAATTAAAAATCTATTGATGAAACATTTTTCCTATCTACTATGTACCATATATGAAAGAAAATAGTTGCGCATATGTCATGTCTTACATCCTAGTCTACCATACGAACTAAGTCAATAGCGTTTCAATTAGTTAGGATTAAATCTATAAATGAATCAACAGAATCTTCATAATTTTAGGTCTAAAGTATTCGCCTTCATGAGTGGAAAAATGTACCATCCCCTTTTTATTTTTTATCCCTGCCTGAATCAAATTCAAATTTTGATTTGTTTTTTTTAATTGATAAAATTGGAAGTACAGAAAGAAATTAAGATTCTTGTGTATACTATATTAAAAATTAGAATGACTGATATTATTACTGATCAATTAAATTAAAATATGTAAAAACGAAAGAGGAAATTCTTTTATGATAAAAAATCTATTCAGTGCAATTATTTTGAAAGAGAAAACAAAGAAAACAGGGGATCTGTTGAATTTCAAGTAGTTAGTTCCATTAATAGGATACAGAGACTTACTTTACATTTGGAATTCCACAAAAAATATTATTTATCTCAAAGAGGTCTACGTAAAATTCTAAAAAAAATCAACGATTATTAGTCTATTTGGCAAAAAAAAATAGAGTACGTTATAAATAATTAATTGATCAGTTGGATATTCGAGAAAAAACTTGTTAATTTAAAATTTGAAGATGAAAAGTCATTTTAATTTTTTCGCTTAATTTCTAATAAACCTCCTAATCCGTTTGGATCTCCTTAATGTAGGCTCTTCTTGAGCCTCATGTTATACCTTATTATACGATCTGAATCAACACTATCACCACCATCATGTTGAATTGATTGTTCTTCATCTGAATCATCATCAACAGCTTTTGATGTACCATGTGGGTCTTCATCATCTACATCCCTTATTGAGCTCACATCAAACTCAATATGACTAGTCTCCTCAGGTAAACCTTCAGTAACAACATTAACTTTTTGTGTTTCTCTAAACACCACATCTCTATTGTACACAATAGTTCGGGCCTCTGGATTCCACAATTTGTACCCCTTGACTCCTTCTTTGTAGCCAATAAACTTGCACCTCTCAAATTTGTAGTCAACATTTGTCCTCTTCTCCTTAGACACATGCATATAAGCATCTTAACCAAACACACGAACATGACTCATACTTGACTTCTTCCTAAATATCACCTCATATGATGTTTGATCATTTACCGCTAAAGTAGAAGATTGATTCTTCAAGTAACATGATGTAGCAACTGTTTCTGCCTAGAACTCAGGCTCCAAGCCTACCCAACTTCGCATAGATCTAGTGTTATCCATGAGTGTATGATTCAGTCGTTCCACCACACCATACTACTGAAGTGTATACCTTATGGTGTTATGCCTTACGATGCCTACTTCTGTATAATACTTGTCCATGAACTTATATTTCAAACCATTGTCACTCTGAAAAACTTTTATCTTTCTATTAAGTTGATTTTCAACTAATGCCTTGAACTCCTTGAACTTTTCAAGCACATCTGATTTTCAAGTATACCTTGAGTAATCATCTATGAAGGAAATGAAATACCTTGATCCTCCAAGTGATTCATCCGGAGACTAAAAAAGATCATTGTGTATCAAATCTAGCACCCATGTATCTCTTGTACCTTTACCCTTGAACATTACTTGGCTTTACTTTCCATACAAACAATGTTCACAAAAGTCAAATCCCATAGAACAATTTGGACCCCTTCCACTAGCTGCTTTGATGTTATGGTAAAAAGCCCCTTCTCTATCTGAGAAATCAATGCACTCCCAAAATAAGGCTCAACAGTGTCTCCCAACAGCTTGTACAAAGTACCATATCTAGTACCCCTCGTAATAATCATCGAACCACGAGTCATCATACTCACTGATATTAAATTTCTACTGAGTCCTGGAATATGCATAACTCCAGGGAGGATCTTCACCTTCTCATCACTCATTTTGAGTCTAACATTCTCACGTCCAACTATCTTTAGTGTCTCACTATTCCCCAAGTAGACACTGACCCCATCATATTTCTCATACTAGCAAAATCACTCCTTGTGGGATGTCATATGATAAGAATCCAGTGTCAATATACCACACATCAAAATCTAACTGAGTCACGCAAGCCGCCACCAAGTACAAGTCTTTACCGTCTTCCTTTTTATTAAGACCACCCTTGTCTCCTTTGGCTGCTTTGTTTGGACAGTCTTTCTTACCATGTCCAAGTTCTTGACACTTTCAGCATCGCATCTTTGACTAATTAGTGCTTTTAGATCTCCCATGTGATCTAGACTTGTCGTTTGACCGCATATTTTTGTCTTGGTTTCTGCCTCTCACAATCAAGGCCTCCTTAGTTGAACTCTCCATACTTGGCGTCTCATCTCCTCAGATAACAAGGCCGCAACAATACTCTCAAATGAGATCTCTATATTCCCACTAATAATCGCAACAATCAAATTGTCTCACGAGTCTGGTAGTGAACAAAGCAAGGTTATGGTTTTGTCATTATCCTTCATATCACATTTAATTGAAGCCAATTGACTTACCAAGGTATTGAATTCCTAAAGATGAACCGATAATGATTCACTATTCTCCATCCGCAACTTGTACAATTTCTTCCTTGAAAATAATTTGTTGACAAAAGATTTACTTTGATAAAGGTTCTTCAATTTAGTCCATAGGTTTTTTACAAATTTTTCACCAGCAACATTTACTAAAACAATATCGGCTAAACACAACCGAATCAATCCTCGAGAACTTTGATATATTTTCTCTTATTCGACAATTTTATTTTTTGTCGTTGTATCAACAATAGAGGAAGAATTACCATCCCCCTTCTCCTCATTTTTCACAATAAGTACCGGATTCGGATCTTAAATCACCAAACACATATCACGATCCACGAGAAGATTCTCCATCTTGAGTTTCCACAACTCAAACCTCTTTCTGTTGAATTCCTCAATCTCAACTCTAGATGTATTTGCCCACATCTTAAACCCAGATCAATTCTACAAACTCCGCGCACAAACCAAACTCTAGAAACCAGATGTTAGGAATAAGATCTTGACAAATACCAAACCGCAAGTAAAGAGATAATTCAATCACAGAAAGAACACAAAATTTACTATGGCTCACCCAAATCCGGGTTACCTTCAGCCTATCTGAATATTATTACTATTGATCCAAGTATTCCACAAGATACAATCATGGTGCAATTTCTCAAATTCCGCTAATCTACCTTGCAAACTTTCAATAGTTACATAGTATTATCACTCCATTGTAAGAGACTCTCACAAAAAACTAAATATATTTTTTAGTTGATTCACAAATACAATAAACCGTTGTATTTATAGACCTCTAACATAATGTTAAAAACCCAAACCCAAATAGAAACTATTCTGATTAGGAATAAAAAATAAAATACATCCCAAGAGAAAATAGAAAAAAAAATATATTCCTAATTAGAAAAGGATAATATTGAAGTATGATTCAACTCTGACAATATATATATATATATATATATATATATATATATATATATATGAAAGATAGAAACAATTTGGGAATTGTGTTATGAGAATTTAAGGATATGAGAAGAATGGGTTTGAGGAGTTACGTTTTCAATTTGGAATTTGAGTTTTGTTCTTTAAGTGTTTGAATTTATTAATTTTTGAAAAAAAATTAAAGAATTTACCAAGTTTCAGTTTACGGGCATATTCTGACATTATGAACTGCTATTGTTAAACGACTCTAAGTTGAAGTAATGACGGGACTGTGGGGTAATATTATATATCTAGTGTGGTAAGTAGTTCAATATTTTTGTTCCAAAACAGGAGTTTTTCAAGTCCAATACCAAATACTTGTTAATTCTTGAGTTGTAATTATTATCTTGTTAAGTTCAGTCACTATAGTTATTCGGAACCCACAAATCATTCCAATTAATAATCAGAATTTCTTCGAGTATATATTTGAAATCATTCAAGACCCAAGTAAAACTCAAATAGAATATCAAAATTAGAGGATAAATTCAAGAATAATACCATCTTATTTGGAAATAGATCATTTCAACCATAAACAAAAGAGATCACCCAAAGAAAAAATATTGAGTAAACGATTAATTATATTGTGGACAAAATTTAGTTCAAGTCGTAAAATAGTTCTTAACACATAAATTATTATTGATTATGAACTTCATAATTTCAGGCTGTGAAGTTGGATGAGTTTATAACCCACGAACTTCCATTCAGCAAGATCAATGAAGCTTTTCAGTTGCTGATTGACGGAAAATCCTTGAGATGCATTCTTCATCTTTAACATACTACTCGATCCTTTGTACTATTTACTTGGTAGTTTACAAACTGAACATCATCCTTATGTAAGAGTCTAGCAGTGATGTATACCATTGATTGATGTATGTACTTGGATCAAAAGCTCATTCTCATAATTATTATTTTATCAAAATAAGATTGCAAATTTCTATAATTCTAAATTAATGTGAATTTTTTATTTTTAATAACTTTAAAGCGAAATATCAAAAAGTAGATATAAATAAAACTCTTTGATACAACCTTTTATATTTCAATATTTTAAATCTTAAATTTTACAAATAGTACAATATTAAAAACTATATTTTTAATTAATTTTGAAACTGAGAGAATATCTTGTAATATATGAAACTATAATGATATTACGAGTCGATTTTTTTTTTTTGTGTTATTTAATTATTACAGTGAAAATTCAAGTAAGGTGGATATTTCAATCCAAAAAGTTCACAACTTAGTCCTCATAGAAATCTAGCATTAAAATTCATGCACAATACGAGTAAGTTTGTAATTATTAATTTGATTATAACTATTTTAATTAATTAATGGTTGATATTATTATTCAATTAAATAATCAAATGTATTGTATTTTGGGTCCATCTTGTTTGCTCCAAAGGAAGTTATATCCCTATTATAAATTATTAATAATTGATAAATAAGACTTTGTTACTCAATGCATGCGGTTTAAAAAATATTAAGTACGTGACAAGTTTGTAGGGATTGCTGCATAGATACTGTACCATTTAGAAAATTTGATCTCATATCATTACTGATTTGATTATAATTATTTTAATTAGATATATGTAATTAATGATTAATTTTAAATACTTAAAATTTAGTTTATAGACGGACTTGCACTTGACTAAGTATATATTTACTATGCCAGCGAAACTTGATCCGGTGGCTAAAATTTAACAAACACTCTCATTAGTTTGTAAGTTCGAATTTTACTAGTCATCATTGTTATTATTGTTGGTGAGTATCTGTAAGTTTCGTTGACAACAATATACATATATATTTACGGTTGTATATGTCGATAATCTATGGAAATGTACTCTATTATTAGTTTGAATTACAGTTGTATAATGATCTTAATATGTATTGTTTTATCTAATTTAGTCTTAATTGACCAATATCAAAAAGATGAAATAGACATTTAAAACATTTACATCCTTGCGATAATTTGTGGAAGATGTAAATACCAGAGATGCTCAATTGTTCTTGGTATCTCATACACCAGTCGCGACTCGCCGGACGAAATCTACACAAATGTCCTTCGATGATGGCCTGAGTGAAATGCCTCCTATGTGAGAATTAGTAAAACCTTTTAGGGGTAACAGATGAGCAATTAAGTGCCTTGATGTGTAATTTGTGCATACTTTGTTCTATTCATTTTTTGACCTTTTACAGACGAGTTAGTTAAGATTTTCTCCAATAGTTGAGTGACCCATGTCCCTTCATATATCATGCTTAATTTGTTATGCCACGTAGGTGTCCTGTAGTCAAACCGGTTTATAGATCCCATGTGCAACCCATACACGTGGGATCTGATATCTCCTCAGTGTCTTTAACAATCAATTAAAACTTTGATTATCAGTTATCTTTTCTATGAATCGTGGGAGACGATAAATGTAAATTTTCAACTTTTTTTCTCAATTAAACTAAATGGTTATGGGGATATAAATTTTGAACTTGTAATATTTTAGCAATTTAATCTTAATCATCAGGCTAAAATTTCTTTGCCTAGCGACACTAAACTATGTTTCTTGAGTTTTGGATAGGGGAAAAATTAATTATAACAAATAAAAAAAATAGAATAAAAAATTTCAAACTTTTATTTAGGTATTGTTCACAAGTTTATAAAAGAAAAGGGCAAAAGGCTAATTTTCTAATTTTGCCATTGTCGTCGATTTGCTAATAACAGCCACTCTTGTCATCGGATGTCGATTTCCTCTCTTTTCATTTTTGTTAACGACTCTAAAAGTATATCTTTTTAGAATCCGTCTGTTTTAAGTAAATCATTTTTCAAAAATCATTTTTTAAAAAGTATTTTCTGGGGAAAATATTTCTGCATCATTTTCATATATTATAATTGTCCATAACATTTATAGTTTGTGAGATAATTAATTTCAAAGTTTGAAAGAAAAATAAATGAAAAATGAAGAACAATATTGAAGAACGTGTCTAAACCCTAACCGATGGTGGCTTGAATTTGATCGTGTGTGCAGTGGTTGCTCAAATCGATTTTAGCTTATGGTTTCTGCACATCTCGTCGTCGTTTGGCCTCACGAAATTTTGAAAATGGTCAAGTATAACCCGAGTTCATATTTTGACCGGAGAGTTTCAAATACCCAAACTGAAATTTAAACTTTTGCTAGCAATTTTGTTGTTAAAACTTGAAATAAAATTCATGTATGTGTTTCTGGGTGTTCCCCCATTCGAATCCATACTTTTTTCGTCAAAAACGGTGTAGAAACAAGACGGGACAAGCTCGGCCGCGAGCTTCGCCGCCGTTCATGGCGAGCTCGCCAGAATGCGAGCCACGAATCTCTCTTCCTCTCACTTTCCGTCGACGGCACCACGGCTAGGGGATATTTCCCTATGCCAAATCCCATGAAGGCATCATTTCCGTCAATCGACGACGCGAGTCGAGGGTCTAGCGATGGGTAGCCGCAATGACTAGCCAAACGGTGGCGTCGCCCTAGTGTTCCAGAAGAAGAATACGGGTCGGTCCGACCCGCTCCTGCTGAACCCGCTTTGAAGTACTAAGTTTTGGTGTAGACAGTTGACAAGCTCAACTGCCCCACCAGACCACATCCGTCCTTCATGTTTTTATGTGTACAAGTTTTACTACTACATCAACACACTGATCCAATCTGGAATATAGAGTATTATATATAGGAAACAACTTGTTGCAAGCCCAATTAAGAAATGAATTTAGATTGTTAATTGAAGGATAATAGTTTTAAGAAATGAAAATAATTTTTTTTAAAAAGGGAGACTAATAAGTATAATTTAATCAATAAAATTAAAATTTGGAAATAAATTATGGAAATAGGATGAATTATCTTAATAAGATAATAATTGAATAACAATACTATTTTAACCATGGAGATGATTTTGATTTAATTAAGAAATTATTATTATTTAACTAAAATAATTAAATTATAATTAAGAAATAAATAAAATAATAATAAACGAGTAATAATTCTTTTAAAGTCAAGAATAGTTAAGAAATTTTTTCTTAATTATTATATTAATTATAGAAAAAATTAAAAAAAATAAAAACTTAATTAATAATAAATGATTAATAAATCATTTAAACTAAGATTAATTAATGAAAAATTAATCTAAGGCCTCGAATAAATCAATTAAATTATTAGGAGCCTACGAACGATGTATTAACAGTCTGAAAATCTCTCGAACTTCAATTCGGTCCCAACCGCATCTCAATTTAACGAACTACAACTTAATTAGTCAATCACAGACATAAGAATTATACAAACACTCTGCATGTACATTCTCATGTTGTAATTAAGTCATGATTACTCATGTTACACAAATATATATGGTTTACAGAACTTTATTTGCATGTTTTACAAAATTTTATTTGCACGCAAGCGAGTTAAGCTAAGTTTTTACTAAGGACCAAATGGAAGTATATATTCACTCTATTTTTTTTCAATTAATATGTATTATCATTATTTCGATATACATAGTTTGTCCAAAAATTTATTATGTCAATATCATGTTTTGATTTCTTCAAAGTTGAGTAACGTATGATCCATCTGATGTACGTGAAAAATGTTATACTAGAAATAAGTATTTTTTTGTTCCTAGAGGGGAGGTTGAATACAAATATCAAATTTTATTCGTTTAATATTCATTTTAAAATCAAAAAGGTGAAGAGTGAAAATTTTGATGAAAATGTCAACTTGAGATATGCTGATCTAATCTGTAACAAAGAAAGTTTTTTTAAAAAAATGAGTTAGATAAAAAAAAAAATTTGTTCATAAAACAAGAGAAGTGAAAGAACGAAGAAAAAAACTTATATGTGGCGAAATAAGATAGTTTTTTTGACCTATCTCTTTTTTATCATAATATATAGCATGTGAGGAAGGAAAGAAGAAAAAAAATTATTGCACTCCTTCCGCTAGTGTTACTGACGGAAATACCAAAAAAAAATGGATTCCTTCCGTTAGTGTTACTGGCAGAAAGATCCCAATTTTTATTTTTCATGTTTGATATCGTTGGATCATGTGATCAACGGTTATAAATGTATTAGTTAGAAAAATTTTTACGGGTAACATTAGTCCTGTGTCGGCCCATATATATATATATATATATATGACATATAACATAAATATTGAAATATAGACTTAAAATTATATATATATATTTTTTGTTACAATGGGGGCGAAACAATGCCCAAAAAACAAAGAAAAAACGATCAAGAGACCTCCTACTCACACTTCGATTAGTAAAAATTAAAATTAATCCTAAAACAGATGTTTTATTTATTTTTCTTTCTGATTGTTTCCCTTGCGTGAACGATATAATAAGTGACAATGACCCAAATCCTCGGTGGCTCGACTTGAAAATTAGACAGATTATTGAAAAAGACGGCGAAAACCATCGACTTGAAAATTAGACAGCTTGTTGAAATACACGGCACAAACCATTCTCTCTCTTGCTTCAACAACCTGCAATTTAGGGCTCTAAAGGTTCCTAAATACCTAAAAATCTGAAGTACTCGGAAGTTTCGTCTCATTCAAATCGAAAATCATTCCCATCTTCCCTATCCAGGTTAGTTTCTGATTATGGTTTTCTTTTTCTGAATCAGAGATCAACTTGTCCTCTGTAATACATAATTAGTTCAATCATGATTATTTGTGTAGTTTTCAGATATTTAGACAATTTCAAGATCTTGGCATCTTGTTTACTACAGTAATAAACTTGTTTCATGTTGTAGGCTTTACCAAACATGACGATTCCTGAATCGGGTTACATGATGGAGAATGGATCAATTGGTTTGCCATGCACGCCCGAGGAAGAAAAACGAATCATAATGGAGTTAACAAACAAAGCCGAGTCTAATACGAAAGAAGGCGACTTTTACTATGTTATTTCTAACCGGTAATAATCCTTTCAGTTATCTATTGCTTTAGGCTTCGGCTTTTTTAGATCGGCTTGCACTTACTGTCAATGGAGTTTGTCGTGATATTCCGTACATGTGCCATCCCCAGTTATAAGATCCGTTGTTCTCCCCAATTATAAGATCTATTGTATTTGGTCAATGCAAAATACACCTTGCAAGAATTGAGCAACCAAAATACAGAGTAAAATTTTGATGAAAGGCATCTTAAGTAAGCTCGGTACAGATTCCCTTAGGAATGAGGTATACACGGCAAGAATATTAAACAAATTATCTGTATTTGACTTGAATAGAATGTTCTGTTCATATTTAACTCAAATTGAAAATCTTTGGAAAAGTTGATGTATAATTCATCATGTTTTAGGACCATGAGTACTAGCAACTTACAATATCAGACAGGACAGAACGACCATATTAACTTTTGATATACC
Organism: Centella asiatica; assembly: GCA_014636745.2. NCBI lineage: Eukaryota > Viridiplantae > Streptophyta > Magnoliopsida > Apiales > Apiaceae > Centella > Centella asiatica. Next base: position 61,730,495 of record CM025780.1, read on the forward strand.
TGCATGATTTGATCAGCCCCAACTCACATTTAAGGGGCACATGCTGTTACTACGGATTTGGTGCAATGCTGCTGCTATTATTTTGAAGAAGCTTAAATGTATTTTGTCATATTTTACTGTTGATTCTACCTGGAGAAAAACTGCCATGTTTCTTGAACTCCTTTCTTTTTTCTCCCTTTCTGCAGGTGGTTCAGAGGATGGCAGAAATATGTTGGACAAGGCGTTGGTGTGTATCCATTTGATGAGATTTTACCAGATCCTCAACATTTGCTTTTGCCAAATGTTTCAGATAGACCAGGACCCATTGATAATACCGATATAGTTTCAAGTGGAAGAAGCCATGAAGGGGACGATGATCTACAGCTTCTCAGGACCCTTGAAGAACAGCGTGATTATGTTTTAGTGTCTCAGGAAGTTTGGGAGAACCTTTTTGAATGGTATTCTTATTTATTCTTCATTTGTTTGCAAAATTCATTTTGACAATTCTGATTGGAATATTTTACTTTGTGAAGCTAGAATTTTCCATTTAATGCGTCTGTTCCCCCTCCACCTTCCCTCCTAGGCCTAGGCCTTTGCTTTGGGTGCTTCTCTCTGGGCATTGTTTTTGATGTTCACATAGATCAAAGGTCCTCACTACATTGAAGAAATTTATTCACTTTGTTTCTTTTTTATCTTGAGACAGATTTTGTTGTTTTGCTATTATACTTGCTATTCATGCCTCAAACTTTAGGTGCTGTATTGTTTGGTGAAAGGCCTCATATGACAATGGACGGAGAACTAGCTGACCTAAAGTACTTGTTTTAACATGGAATGTGATGCTTTCAGGCCTGAGATGGCCTGACTAGATCACAGAGTCACAAAGAAAAGAAATTCAGAGAAGATGGGGGTGAATTGGGGAAGAAGAAAGAGCAGGGGATGTGAGAGAGAGCTCGGGAGAGTAGAAATGGAAGGAGAGGGAGAGTGATAACAGCAGTATAATTACTTGAGAAAGTTATAACACTATTCCATAATAATCCTCAGTGAAAATTACATTATATATATAGTGGCCTTAACCTACAACACTTTCTTATCCTACACCCAAAGTCTAACTAACTTTACTTATCCAGCACGACATCACATGGTCTGAATTAGGCAATTTCTACAGTATATAAAATAAAAATAATATTCTAAATAATACTAGGCCTGACTGTCACCAGATATTCATTAGATGAAACGAGCAATAAGGTAGTTGATGCATATTAGGCGATGCTTTGGAGTAGTGATTGTTGGTTCCAACCATTTTTATCAACATCAATGCCTTTAACCCAACCCAACTAGTTTGGGTCAGTAGTCAACTAGCCAATGAAAAATAGTAAATAAACAAAAAGAGAAATAAAAATGCACCATTTCCATCTCTTTATATTGCTTCTAGATTTCCTCCAGTCCATTTTGACATTCACCATGTCACATTCCAACGCCTGTACGTACAAATTTTTTTAACTACCTTATTCCAAGTGAACTTTGGCAAATCTTTTCTTTTTCACTATGTCATACTCTACAATAAACTCCTTTTGCCTGGTGCATTTTGAGATCTTCAAAGGATATGTTCAAACCATCTCAACTGGTCTCTCTCATATTTCTCCACCGGTACAACTCGTAACTTTTCATTGATGACTACACATTTACCTTAACATCGTCATTTCGCTACTCCTATTTTGTGCTTACACTCTGATTTGGTGAACCGTGACATGTCCATTAGATGACATGTTTCATAGAGTTTACTACTTTAATCTGATTAGCTGATTTGAAGTGTGTCAAATTGCATGTGCTGAGGCAAATAGTTTGATTGCCTAAAATACTTTAATTGGCCCAAAATCTAGTGGTAACTTTTTTTGATGTTGGTCTCTAAATGTTCGGCACGGCTTCCTGTGTGTGAGGGGGGTTTTCCGCTTTCCCTTGATATCTAACTATAAGTGTTAGGAAAAAAAAATGCATACCAGCTAAACTTGAAAGAATCTTTCAACTTAGCCATGGAACACCATGCAGTCTGGAAGAGAAATTATAACTTTGCTACAGGCTAATTTTGCTAGAATTATCTCCCTAAAATTTATTAACTAGTTTTAGTTGAGAATTGGGGTCTAATGAGTTACCGAGTTGTATACTACGATTTATTTTCCAATCTACCAGGCTTACGATGACTAGCTTATTCGAAGACATTAAAATTGTGATTATTATAATAGTCAATTTAGCGAGGATGATACCTCCATTTTTCCTTTATCATCTTTTTTATATTTGTTATTTTACCTACTTGAAATTACTTCTTACTACTAGTATCAGATACAGTTGATTGAGAGACCTCGCACGTTCTTTTTTAAACTAAAATCTAGTCATAATTGTTCCTTTTGTATTCCTTAAAGGTATTGTACTTTAGTCACCTGATGAATACGCATGAAATGGTATGAACATACTGTTCTTCCTAGGAATTTTATGCGATATAATGGTTTCGCTTAAATTAACATAGATGAGTTTGGGCATCTGCTATGGTGTACATCTTTATGTGCTCTGAAGTCTAAGCATCGCATTTTTCATTTGTAGGTACAAAGGAGGACCAGTGCTCCCCAGGAAGCTGATTTCACAGGGTGTTCGCAATACCTTGGTTGTTGAGGTTTACCCTCTCTGTCTTAAGTTGATTGATGGCAGAGATGAAAGCCAATCAACTATAAGGTTAAGTAAAAAGGTAACTTTATACATTCAATTATAAATCCATAGTGTTTTGTTTTATTATAACAAGACCTTGTAAACCTAGAACTTTGAGACAGTGCTCATAATCTTAAGTTATGTAAATATGCCTATTGTCAAGATGTGGATCCAATTCATAAAAAAAAGGATTATTGCTTTCTTGAGTTGGCTTTTAGTTTGTAAATTATGGATCAAGTAAATTGAGAAGGGTTGAATTACACTTGAGTATAGAGTTCCTTCAGTAGACCTGGTAAATGCAGCTCAGAACAGGGATTTCCACTGATGAGTTGTTGATCCTAAGAAGACAAATAAGTGGGGAATAGCCTTTATATAACCGAACTTTGAGATTTCAAAAGCCTGTGTTAACATGTAAATTATATCTACAATCAGCTTGCCATGCGATGAATCCTCTACTTGCAAGAAATCCTACCATGAAAAGTATCTACTGGAGTTCTTAAGTATCGAGTCAAAATTCTACCAGAACTTGCTGGTTTTCTTATCAAAAGTGTAGTTATCTAAATTTATTATAATTACAACTTAAACTACTAATTGACATTAAATTTTGGGAAGAAAGAACCAGAACTTCCAGCAAAATTAACTACTATTTTCTTGAAATGAGACATTTTCCCTTGATATAAAATTAAAACTAAAATCGGAGCAGTCTGCATGACTATGTCAATCTAATCTACCAAGCTTGGAGTGCACAGTTTGGTTATGTTTGCACATTAGAGAAAAAAAACTCATTGAGTTAGACTAATGTTGGAATACGTTTGGTGATATTCGAATATCCTTGTACCACAATTGCTTTACGAAGTTAAAATCTTGAGGACAGAATAAGGGAGGAAAAGTAAGTTGTAGTGTTTTCTAGTACATGCTACTTTATATTTGTTCAACTGATATTTTATGTTTGTTCAGGCTTCTTTGCATGAGCTTCACGAGAGAGTGTGTGCACTCAAAGGGATTGAATCAGAGAAGGTCTGATATCTTGTAAATCTTGTTTATTGAAATATTATTTTTCCATGCCTCTTTCTTTTCATGCACCTCTGCATTGAGTTGGCATTAATTGTATCTTTGTTACTCTTTGTACATGTTCACTGAACTATGTTGACCAGAATTAGAAAGTAATTTGTGGTTTACATGCTTATCCACAAAACTATAAAACTTGGGACCATGAAAAATCATTACAACTTTCAAACCTGTCACTAATCAGCAGTTTTTTTTACATGGTTTCAGGTACGTATCTGGGACTATTTCAATAACCAGAAGCATGCAGTGCTAGTTGATTCAAGTAAAACCCTTGAAGAATCTAACTTGCAGATGGACCAACCTGTGAGTATTCCTGACTCAGTGACGGCAAATACTAAGAATTTATAGGTTCACTTATTGGCATAATTTTTTAGTATATGATCATTGAAATGATGAATTTATCTTGTTTCTCAAGGCATTTGCTATGTTGCAAACAGGACATGACTTCTAAGTTCACGTATAAATGGATTTTCATTGCTTAATTTTGCTTTGTAAGTTTGAATCTTGGAGCGCTTTGATATATGGCTTAATTGGTCAGATTGGCACAAATCTTAAAACAGTTATAAGGACGTTTTGCTATGACAAATTTTTAACTGACTTTCAACTGTTTCTGCTTTCATATATCGACTTGAATAGAAATTCACGTGGTGCTTTTGTTTTGTTAATTATGATCATGAATATTGAACTTCTTCTTTTTGTTGTCATTGGTCTTCTTTTTTGTCTTCTCCTATTTATCATCTTTGTAATCAAAATTACATGGCTGAATTATATGTTAAGAACCACAGTTTTATATTCTTCAATTTTAGAAGCGTCAAATACTTTGAAATTGAGGTTTCTTTTGCTTTCTCTAAAGAAATGGGTCTCTCTAGTTTTGATCATTCTGAAATCTAATAATATTCTTGGTGCAATATTGCATTGTTGTATATGCAGATTCTTCTAGAGGTACAAGTTGATGGATTTTTTCCCTCTGCCCATAGCATGGATACAACAGGAAATGAATTAGCATTGGTTCCCATGGAACCATTGATGAGATCATCTTTAACAATTGCTGGAGGCCCAGCCCTGTCAAATGGTAATGCAACAGGTTACAGTTCACTCGTGCATCATGGAAATGCTTTAAATTCAGCATTAGCAGATACGGAGGATGGATGTGACATGTTGAGGCCTGTACCAAGAGGAGCTAGTGGAGGTTTAGCAGGATTGCAGAATTTGGGAAATACTTGTTTTATGAATAGTGCTCTACAGTGTTTAGTTCATACACCACCCCTTGTCGAATACTTCTTGCAAGATTACACTGAGGAGATCAACAGGCAAAATCCACTGGGAATGCATGTATGTGGCCATTGCCATCTGTCCTTTTTATCTTTATATGAAGCACTATGCTCGATTTTTCACTAATAACTATAGTTCTACAGGGTGAGCTTGCAATTAGTTTTGGTGAACTGTTGAGGAAACTCTGGTCTTCTGGGAGAACAGCAGTCGCTCCTCGTGCATTCAAGGGAAAACTTGCTCGATTTGCTCCACAGTTTATTGGATATAATCAACATGATTCTCAAGTTAGTAGTATATAATGCTTAGTGACTGCTTACTTAAAATTTTAAAGAAAACACTTGTGCTGTTGTTCTCTTGTTAAGTTACTTTAATATTTGCCATAACTTATTTATATACTAAAGAAGAGACCAACATGTGCTCTTTGGATGATCTTGGATCACTTGTAAATTTTATCTTTTGGGTTATTTGCTGAAATTGTCTGAAATTGATATAGTATTTTTTGTTTGGGACTGTTTGATATCGCCTCTTTCTTTGAAAATATCGAACTTCAAATTATTTTTTGTGTGTTGTTAGGTATTTTGTAAATTTCAAAAGTAGTGCAATCTTAATGTCTTTGGAATGCTCATCCACAAGTGCAACTGCCAAATGTCACTGCATCATTACTGGTGATGTTTTTGGTTTCCTATGTGTAATTATGCTCATGTATGGTAACTTTGAGCATAAGTGTGATTCTCAATTAGTGACCTGAAATAAATGTCATGCTGGATAAAGTACTAGTGTCCACTTAGTGACATGATTTGGAGATTTTCCCTTGCTGGTTGGCGGGAATCATGTATAATTCTGTATGATTTTTTGTTCATTGCAAATCAGCCGTGGTAGAAATCCTCTTGTTTTTTCAATAACAGCAAAAAGTGCTCTATTTGCTCCAGTTATTGTGCGCCTTGCCAACTGAATTCCTTTGTAGACTTCATATAACCCTTGATAATATGATTTTACCGAAGAATAAGAATTGGTAAAAAAGTTGAAAGTGTTGCTTTTTGATTTGCCATAGTGGCTTTTATACTTGAACTTCTATTTTAAGATTTCCTCTTGTATCAAGAGGGGTTATAATCATAACTGAAGTGGAAGAAATAACTCAGGAGCATAGACTGCTTTACTCATCAAGGTTTGATAGCGAATTTGCACAACATGACATAGTTAACAATATCTGATAGTATTTGTATGTGATGATAGAAAATTTTGGTGCTTGATTGCTTTTTGTTTGTTATCTGTACTTTTGACCACCCTTCAGAAAATCACTTGTTCCTTTATCTTAATGAAATAGTGAATTGATAAGCATTTTTTTCCTCTAGGAACTCCTTGCGTTTTTGCTGGATGGATTGCATGAAGATTTGAATCGTGTTAAACAGAAGCCTTACTTTGAAACGAAAGATTTTGATGGTTATCCTGATGATGATGCTGCAGATGAATGTTGGAGATATCACAAGGCCAGAAACGACTCTGTTATAGTAGATATCTGTCAGGTGCATGACTCACATTTCAAAGTCAAGTAGCATCTCAGAACACATATAATTGTGGTTTATATAGTTGCAGGACATCCTATATTGACATTACTAGGTCATTATAAATAGGTAGCTTTCTTCTTTTGGAGGTTTATGAGTAGAACCTGTCCTTTAACCTTTGCGACGGTGATTTTGTTTCTCCCTAATTTTTTCTAATTGACTGTTGGATGTTGGTACGGATTCTACATTCTCATTCATCTGAGTAATGTCTTTCTTAACCATAGAACCAGCAAATATGAGTAACGTGTACATTTCTCCTTCACTTTTATTAGTATTAAAATAGGACATATTAGCTTCAGCATACATCTCTCTGAGAGACCTTTTCATTGTTTTGAGTACAGTAATCTTTAGTTAGGACGAGTAAATATATATTGGCTAATCCTAGTTTCTTAACAAGAAATATATCGCAATTCCAGGGTCAATATAAGTCAACACTGGTGTGCCCAGTCTGCAGCAAAATTTCCATTACATTTGACCCCTTCATGTACTTGTCCTTGCCGTTACCATCCACTGCTACCCGTACAATGACGGTAACTGTATTTTATGGAGATGGGAATGGTCTTCCAATGCCATATACCGTTACTGTATTAAAGCATGGTTTCTGTAAAGATCTTTGTTCTGCATTGGCTTCTGCATGCTGTTTAAAGGATGATGAATGCCTTCTTCTTGCTGAGGTAAACCTATTTTCTCTTGATTATTTTTGTGATAGCTCCACCGTGTTTTAGTGAAGTGATATCTCATTCTCCAGGTCTACGAGCATACAATATATAAATACCTGGAAGTTCCTTTGGAACCATTGTCTTCAATCAAAGACAATGAATATATAGTTGCCTACAGGTTTCCAAAAAGAATGGCAGAATCAACAAGAATAGAAATATGTCATCGATACCCGGAAAAGTGAGTTCTCGTACTTTAATCTATGCCTCTTTTGTTTGACTTAGAACACGTACCAAGAGAAGTGGGGAAATTTGTTGCGGGATGTTCAGGTGTGGGTTGGGGGGTGTTTGAGGGTGCGGAAGGGGAAGAGGTAGAAAGACCTCTTTCGAAGTTCAGCTGCAATCCAGTCTGCAGCTATGTTATTATTATCAAATTCATTAACTTTTTTTAGGCTCACTATCGTTTATTTATAAAATAACAAATATATTTGCTTGAAAGAACTAAAAGAATCTCTGAGAATGAGGAAAATTCTTTGTCTCTCTCTCTCTCTCTCACCGTCCCTCCTCTGTCTGTGTAACATGTCTGGCGGGTTTTCTTTTTGTCTGTGTAGTTGAATGTTTCTGCATGCATGCAAGCCTATAACATGCTTTGTTATAGTGAAAGCGCTCTCAAGGACAAAGCTACATGCATTGATTGTATGAACCAATAAAGTTGAACACCCCCCGCCCCGCCCTGCGGGAATTATACACTATTTAAAACATTTTTTTGTACTATTTGATAATTTAGGTGTAAAATACATGTATCAAAGCATTATTGTATTTATAAATTCTCTATCATATGGGGTCAAATTAAGTTTTTATAACTTTACCAGAGAAATCTTAACCACGTACAACTTGCATCTGTTTTACTGATCATCTGCCTTAGCATTTCTATATTTGGTAAAGCATACATTTGAATTAAACAGAAAATACGATGAGGCTAGTCGGTATGAAAAATTGATTTTAAAAAAGATCAGTCTTGGGTCACTAATGTGTATCCGGAGTATTATATCTCAATGTCTTTGAAATTTATAATGATAATGATTATGTTTCTATCATTAGATACACATTAATAACTTGTATATTTATGTTTCAAGAATTTTAGGAGGTGCTGCCTTTGAATGCCTGTTAAATTTTTATAGCACATTTGACTCTGCTGAATTTAATTTCTGGCTTCGTTGCTGCTTTTGCCAGATGTTTACCAGACAATCAGAAGGGAAGTGAGAGGAAGCTTTTTTTGACCCCATTAGTTACTTATTCTGAAGACATTGAAAGTGGGGCCGACATAGAAATTTCCGTTAGTAAGGTGCTCTCTCCATTGAGGAAGAAAGCATATATGTCATTGGTCAAAGCTCATGGAAATGAGGAAGATGTGTCTACTTCAGAGGTTGCTGATGATTCAACCAGCAATTGCAATATCCAGTTAAGAAGTGAAAATTTGTTGAATGATGACTTTGACCTGGAAGAGATGTCCAGAAAAAAGTTGTCCTTCCAGCTTTGCATAACAGATGCTAGGGGTTTGAGCTGCAGTCCTATTGCAAAGGATTCTCCCATAAGACCTGGTGGGTTGTTGAAGGTGATGCTGGATTGGACTGCAAAGGAGCATGAATTATTTGATGCCAGCTACCTGAAGGATCTTCCTGAGGTGCATAAGACAGGGCCTACTTTTAAGAAAACTCGGCAGGAAGCTATCTCCTTATTTTCATGTTTGGATGCATTTGTGAAGGAAGAACCTTTGGGGCCTGATGACATGTGGTAATACTTTATATCTTGATAAAGTAGGAATTTAGTCTTTATGCTTGTATTATGGTGTAAGCCTTCTATATATTATGACTTGAAAATATGTTGCAGGTACTGCCCTCGTTGTAAGGAACATAGACAAGCCACCAAGAAGTTAGACTTGTGGAAGTTGCCAGAGATACTTGTCTTTCATTTAAAGCGGTTCTCATACAGCCGCTTTTCAAAGAACAAAATTGAGACCTTTGTGAATTTTCCTGTTCATAATCTTGATTTGAGTATGTATGTAAAAAGTAAGGATGCGTCGGGTCAGTCTCATGTTTATGAGTTGTACGCCATCAGCAACCACTATGGTGGCCTTGGTTTTGGGCACTACTCAGCTTATGCTAAGGTAAACGGATAGATCACAGCTTGAAAGCTTTCTTATTTCCGGAGAATATACATATAAGAAGTCCTCTATTAGTTGGTGGTACTTATATTGAACAAGATAACTTGTGCAAGTAGTATTTGGCATATAATCCAGTAAGCACAGTGGTGTTTCCATTTTCTTTCTCCTAGATATCAATGTCCCTCAACGTGAGGAAATTGTCTTTTATTGTTGCTAGATTGATAACTCAGGTTTCCCTATTTCCCAATTGTGCAGTTAGTGGATGATGACAGATGGTACCATTTTGATGATTCCCACGTTTCACCGGTCAGCGAAGCAGACATCAGAACATCGGCAGCTTATGTGTTGTTCTACCAGAAAGTTGAAGGACAGAATGGAGTGATTGGCGAGTCATCCCAGGGTCATGGGATTTTTTAGAGGCCTGTTCCATGCATTAGTACAGGCGTTCACTTGCTATTCATTTTGGGGAACATTGAGATTTAGTGGGTTTTGGTACATTGACGATATTCTTGACTTGCAAACAAAATGATTCAGCCTGAGTAATACTTGTACTGGGTGGACATTGACCCCGTGTCAAGTTTTGTACTTGCTAGGCACATAGGGAGCCGCGTACCTTCTGAAAAGATTCAAAGATAGATCAGTTGGGATCAGCTTCTGGCGCTTGCATTATTTATCAAGTTACAGACGCTTCAGAAAAAATTTCAGACAGTGAACATATGGAACTTGTAGTTTTTGTCGAGGCGTCGCACATGCGACTGTTAAAAATGTAAGTAGTTATTCTTAACTTAAATTTGAAGACTACAAATTACACATCGGCGCTTGCACCAAGTAAGATTTTACTATATGTAGCAGACTGAATCGGCTCGACCATATCGCCTTGCCTGCACTCTCTTTTTATTTTTGTTAATTAATTTCCACTCCCTCGGCCAGTATATTAAATAATTTCAATAATTTCTGTATTTTCATCCTAACGTATAAATCATCTTGCTTTTGCGGAGATTGTTGTTGCGTCTTGATGTCTCCAATTAGCAACTTGGTAGTTCTTAAAAGATTTCCCAAGAATGCCATGTTCAATTATAGTCAACATACGTAAATAAAAATTAGAGAATAAATTAAATATCGTGTAAAGAAGTAAAAGAAAAGATGCACAAATAGGAAAATATTGATGACCGAAACCCCTTCCTCATTCGTCGTTGCTATCTGTCAACTGTTTAAAATCTTCTTTCGACATGTTTCTTTTTCTCAAAAATAAAACGGTTGCATTCTCTCTGTGATTCCTAATTTATATTCTTCGTCTCTCAATCTCTCTCGAATTATATTCTTAAAATTCAATCAAGTGTTATACTGTTATAATAACGACTCTTTTGTCATTTAATGTGAATTTATCATCAAGAAAATTCTTTTCCATATGTTGTACTTGCTTCTTTTTTTCCCCATAGTTACTGACTTGAAGTTGTCTTTTTTTTTCTTTTTTTTTTTTTTTTTTTTTTGTTGATAGTAATAAGAAACTGCATTAGGTGAAATTGTTTTCAATTTATTTTGAAAAGGTTATTATGGTTATATATTTCACTGCTCTTACTCTCAAAAGAAATTAATTGTAAGAATTATATTGCACACGTAGTGTCTACTCAAGTGGCTGGTCAATTATATTAAGAGATTGAATCTCTTAATAAGAGTCTGATGTAAATGGATCAACAATTTAGAAAAAAAAAGAAATAAAATAATGAGACAACCGTATATGGGATAATAAAGAAATAGAACTACCACAAACCTATCAGGGTTTCGTTTCCACTTAATAGAGTGGACGCTGCATTCACCCATTTATGCTGCTCCGCTTCGTAATTGAATACTACTTATGTCCATAATAGAAGCTTTTATGGGGTAGTATTCGTAATTGAATACCACATTATTATAGTATTCATTCTACTCTCTCAAATTCATTTTTTAGTTATATGTTTAGCCTTACAATTCTTGTTTCTTAAAACCTTTTTATTCAGTTATGACTACAATATAAAAAATTAAATTGCACATGCATTTGCGTATCCGAATGATTTGTTAATATTATATGTGTGTAATCACATCTAAATACTTAAGTAATACACATTTTAGGAGTATTATGGTCCATTTTATTTTATTTCACTTCACTTGACTAGATTCCTAAATAGTATGTTAAACGTCTCAATATTTCAATTATCATCAAATTTTGATTCCAACAACCATTACATTTCATCCTAAAACAATTACATTGAACCAAACATCATAAAGTCTTCGAGAGTTTCTCAAGGCAATGAAAATTTATAGAGCAGATGAAAACATTGATGTGATCCTCATCGGTGAAAACTCAATTTACACTTTTAGCGGCCTAAAAAATAAAATAAAAAACACTTTTGCAGCGAGCAAATGAATCTGCTCCTTTTCTCTAAGTGGCACATTTTACCCTTTATTCCCGTGTCCATGCATTCATAACTAAACTCGCAAGCAAGCATCAGACGGGAGTTGAATGTAACAATATGCGCATGATAACATCAATAAAGAAAGGGGGAGAGAGAGATGGCTACATGATTTTAACGGTAATAAAAGTATGAACTCTCCTTCAGCCAAAAGAATTACTCCCTACTAAAGAAAATAAATAAGTACATAAATTAATAGATTAGAGAAAGGGGGTGCAATGCCATCCCCCTGCCCTCTATGATCTGCTGCTGCTGCTGCTAGTGGTTGGTTGCGACTCGAGGGAGAGAGACTTTAAGTAGAAAAGATTTGCGGATAAGATGTGGTATTGGTGGCGTACAAGCAAAGAAACTGAATCCCCCTATCTACAGGCTACAACCGGAAAGCCTCCAGCGTCCAAGTGGTTGATTTCTTTTTCCTTGTGTTCTTCAAAAGCTTTGGGCTGCTTTCAAGTTCCTCGCCCATCCCTCCCTTTGAATTTCTGAAATTCTAACAAATTCTAGATGCCCACCGACATGGAACCTACCAGGCAGCAAAAGAATAATATGCTGCTGTGAAAAGCAATTCTTCCCTGAGAGAGAGAGATCAAATACAAAAATCATATAAGAATCTTAACCATCACATAAATAAAGTACGGAGTGTTTGATATGAAAATTCAAAACTGTGCTACAACTTTAGTTTCCTTGACATCCAGTTCAAGGGTGTAGGGTAAGCATGCATCTCCATTATAAGCTATAGGTGGAAGTGAAGGAAGAATGATACATCACCAGAAGTTTGTGCCAATGCTTGGTCCAACATACGAAGTAAAAACGTATTTTCTGAATTCGTTAATATTTATAGCTCATGAAAATGAAAATACTTGTAGTCTTCAAATTAGATCTATACCTATATTTAAAAAATTAAGGGACAAAATGTATGGTATTTACGTACGTAAAAAATAAAAAGACAAAATTCCAAATCCTAATAAATTTTATAATAGAGTCCTAAAAGAATTCTAATTTCATAATAGAGTGAATAATATATTAATTTTGTTTTATAATAATTTTACTCAACTAATTTATGTATGATTTAATAAGGTACACATATTTATAATCATATGATATTCTTCTATGATATTATATTCAACTTTATTAATTTAATTCAAATTTTAATTAACTAAAAAAATACAAACATACATGTAATTAATACAATATCTTCAATTCTAAAATACATTATCTATATACTAAAAAAAGTCATAAAACCATATAAAAAAACAAAGAAATAAATGTTAATTTTGTATTCGTTATTAAAAAAACCACGCAATCAATTTCAATCAAAAACAAAAATAAGATAAAAATACTTAATAATACATATACCAAAATAAAAAAAATACTATGAACCTAACACATATATTAAAAAAAGATGTAATAACATTAACAACTAATAAAAAAATTACATATACCAAAATAAAAAAAATACTATAAACCTAACACATATATTAAAAAAGATGTAATAATATTAACTGATAAAAAAATTACATATACCAAAATAAAATAAAAATTATACAAAAATTACTCCAGAAAATTATTTAAAAAATTATATATACAATCACTACATTTAAGCATTTGAATGAAGTTCAAATTGAAAAAATAGATAATAAAATATTTCATATATAATTGACCAAAAAATATTATAAATAATTTTTAATTATTTTCATTTTTTCTAAAAAAATAAAAATAAAAATATTTAATAATACAATTCGTATTGTGCACACGATTCTAAAATAGTATAGGTGACAAGCGCAAGGAGGTTTAGAGGTGTCTTGCAATTTAGGAAATGGCAACGCCTAACAAGAGAAACCAGAGCGTGTGAAACGGAACCAACCAATTATTTCCCTTAAATTTTTGTACAACTACTAATACGCTAGTGATGCGTTGTTGGATAGAATAAAATGATATAGAAATAAAATAAATTTTATATTATTTGTATTTATTTATATATAAAATTCATTATTTGCTTTATTCATAACTATAATTTTATTTGTATTTTTAATTTTACCCTCCAAAATGGATTATTCATTCCATCACAATTAAAATTTTACACACAGTCTGTTATTTCTCTATTTTCATATTCCTCTTGTAACTTTTATGATCATTATCTTCCACCTCTATTTTTTTTATTCACCCATTACATTTCTATATTATTTCATTCCGTCAAACCAAATACAACTTAATACTATCGTCTACCGATAAGAATAAATATTCAAATCCCTAATGCATCACAATTTATTCCCAAAAATTATTATAAATAAAATGTCTAACTAACTCAAGTTCCTGAGGTACACATTTTATATGATTTCATACCATATATACTATTGGGCTTTTTTGTCTTTTTCTTTCATTAACAAAATATCTAAAATAGTCTAATATCCCCTCATCTATCACTAACGACTAATGACTCTCTCTCAATTAGCATTAATTGCGAGTTTCATTTTATCACTTAAAATTAAAAAAATGCAAATAAGATTTCATGCAACTCAAACTTTAACTCAAAACTTACAGGATTTTTTTTTACCAGATCTTAAACAAGTTGAGTATCAAAACTTAACGCAACTCAACCGCAGAACTGATTCCACGCCAAGTTATTAAACAAGCAAGTAACTAGACTTGGAATTAACTCACCGTGGTGGAAGAAATAGATAAATAACCGGTAGAAGAGCTCGGCGAGCTTGAATTGCTGCCGTTGTTGGAAGAAGCCCCACCAGTAGAGCTGTTGTTGGTGGTTGCGGCAGTATTATTGTTGCTCTGAAGGACGGTGCTCGGAAGACCAAGTGAATAGGCCGGAGTTCCGTCAGGCTTGAAGAGGCCGTAATTCCTCTCGGAGGTAGGCCCGGGCTTCATATTCTCGTTGAAGAGAGCAAAGACGAAGATATTCAAGTCCGAATTGGGTCTCAGGGGGGTTGCTTTCTTCTGAGCAATCAGCTTCATCAGATTCGCGTTATACTTCCTCGCATTCTCGGGAGTAGCTCCGATTTCGTCTACGTCTCCCCTGGAAGGCCATCCCGTCTCCGAGATCTGAACAGGTAGCTTCTTGCAGCCTAAAGAGGCAAGAGCGGTGTAAACGGCATCGATCTGGGCGAACAACATGTTGTCGTAGTGAAGGTTTGTGGCAGGATCCACGGTGCCCGGGTTGGGCTGAAACAGAACATAGTCCAGAGGCACTTGCTTCGGATTTGCTTTATACGCGAAGAAAGGATAGGCGTTTATTAGGAAAGGGGAGCTCGTCTTCACAAGGAAATCCAAGATCTGAGTGATGCATCCCGACAGATCTCGCCGGAAAGTACCGGCAGAAGGGGGATAGGAAGTCTGGAGAATGGCGAGGGAGTGAGCGGTGGTGACGGACACCTGCTTGTTTAGGTTGAGCTTGCAGAGGGCAGTTTGTATGCTTTGCATAGCTGGGAGGAGGCAGCCGGAGAGGGAGGTGTCGTTGAATGTTAAGACCTCGTTGCCGACAGCGATGGAGGTAATTTTGGTGGCAGGCAAATAGGCTTGGACGTTGGACTTGACCCAAGCCTCAGCCTTGTCCGGATCTCTCATGGAGGAGAGGTATTCGTTGCCCAGGCCCACGATGAATTCCACGCCGGTGTTGGCAAAGGCACGGAGCACGCGAGCATCGGCGTCATAGAGCTTCACTTTGGTGGCGCCGATAGATTTGACTAGGGGGACAACGTTATTTGGGGAGGGGAGATTGTTAGCAATCTGACCGTAGTTGATGCCGACAGAGGCCACCATTGCCGCCGGCGAAAACGAAAAGAAGAATAACACAAAGAAGACGAGGCCTGAAATGAGAAAGTGGAAGGTGGAATCCATGGAAGATCACCGAGAGAGTTGCTCTCAGTCGTCTCACTGCTACAGCTAGTATCAACTACTAGTTGCAAATATTTTCTTCACTTCAATTCTGCCGAGTGGCTCAATTAAACTGATATAAATTGTCCGCCCGGACGCTCTCCCTTTCCCAAGTCAGAAAATATCGGTTCCAAAAATTGGCAGCTTGAATTTGTCCATATTCGTTGCCCATTTCATCGATTTCCCTTTATACATTTTCTAATTTGATTAATATTTATTAAATTTCAACAATTAAAAATAAATTCTTATTTTAAAAAATAATCTTTGATTAGTTTAACGGCCACACGCATACGGTGCATTTGTAATTATATGCACATTTACGTTTATATTTTGATTATAATTATATTTGAATTTTGTATTTTTATCAAAGATTGACAGAAGAATTAAGCTTATGTTATTTCTCTCGTTTTTTTAACCAAATTAAGCAATTCAAAAGCCTATCTCGCACATTTTTTTGCATAGAATTCAATTACTATTTGTTTCCAAAATTAATATTGTTCCAAAGTAAAATTCTACTAAACCCAACTCCGGCGATTTAATATTTCTTTAGTTCTTAATTTTTGTTTAATGTTTTTCTTTAAATAGGAGGCCCTAAATTTTTTTTCTTCAAAATTGATGTTAGGAGCACACCCGTAAGAAATATGACCAACATGTATGCATGTATTTATCAATATATTTTATTTGTCTTAGGATGTAAAAGTGTCGAGTCAAGCTGAGTCAAACATAATTTATTTACAAAACAAATGAATTGTTTAAATAATGAAACGAAACAAACTTAAAACCTTATAAATTTCAACTAAATATATGAGTAAAACCAGTGGTATTCCCGTGTGTAAGCACATCATGAATGAAAGTGTTTAGGGCCAAAAAGAATAACTCTTTTTTTGTTGATAAGTTTACCATTATCTTCGTCGAATAGTGTTTTATGAACTCAACGTCTAAATGATTTTTTCTTTATTTGAAATCATGAATATAACTCAATGGTTAAATAAATTAAATAAAAATATTTTAACCCTGATAATCCGAACAAGTCAAATTAAATATAAACGACTTACATGAATATACCAGAGGATGGATGAAATATTATGGCATATATAGTGCAAGAAGTGGTAATTTGATTTGGGTACAAATGTCCGTAGCCGCGTGCGTAGGAAAGAAAAATTATTTACCAAGAGAGCTTGTGGATATGGGTCGGGTGGGGGTAGGTTGGGTTGTTGATGGCTTGATGAGTTGATGCGATCTGTTTGTGTGTTGGGTCTCATTCGGTGCTTGGCGATCGTTTCTAGGTCATTCTGTCTTGCTTTCTCCGCCCCTCTATTTCCCTTAATACTCACCCTCCCTCTTTGCATTTTTTTCAATCACTCTTTCTTTCTTTCGCATTATATCCGCCAATTCATTTCTTTCTTTCTTCTCTAAGACCTTGATCAAACACAATAATATAATGTCATCTTCTTGTTCTTCATTTCCTGGAATCAATACCATCGTTCGTTCGGCAAGTTCCCAAGAAAAAGCAGCATCAGCATCCATCAGTAATAATAACAACATCCTCAAAAAGAATTGTTTACCCTTTCTCGGATCCACCCACAGACTCCGCTCCATTCCCATTATCGACAACTACTCCGTTCTTCCTCAATTCTCCTCCTCTTCTATCGTCGCCGTCTCCGATGTCGTCAACCAAAAGAAGCTAAAATCCGATTCCTCCCTCCCCCTCTCCAATTCGGTAATACAATACTACTATATTCTTCTTTCAGTTAGATTCTTCTATTTTGGAATTAAAATCTTGTGCTAAAAGATAGATGAATTGCTGGATGTATATGTATATCATGTATATGTAACTTTGATCTATGACTGCTCTGCAGCTGATCACAAAACAGGAGGGTTTAGAGCTGTACGAAGACATGATATTGGGGAGAGCATTTGAGGACATGTGTGCTCAGATGTACTACAGAGGTAAGATGTTCGGGTTCGTTCATCTCTACAACGGCCAAGAAGCCGTCTCCACCGGCTTCATCAAGCTCTTAAAGGAGGAGGATTGTATTGTTAGTACTTACCGCGATCACGTTCACGCCCTCAGTAAAGGCGTCCCAGCTCGCGCCGTCATGAGCGAGCTCTTTGGCAAGACCACTGGCTGCTGCCGTGGCCAGGGCGGCTCTATGCACATGTTCTCTAAAGATTTCAATGTTCTTGGTGGGTTTGCATTCATTGGTGAAGGAATTCCCGTTGCCACAGGGGCGGCTTTCACCTCTAAGTATAGGAGGGAGGTGCTGAAAGAGGGGGAGTGCGATCACGTCACCATGGCTTTCTTTGGGGATGGAACTGCTAATAATGGCCAATTCTTCGAGTGCTTGAACATGGCTGCTCTATGGAAGCTCCCTATCATCTTTGTGGTGGAGAATAATCTGTGGGCTATTGGGATGTCCCACTTGAGGGCCACTTCAGATCCTCAGATTTGGAAGAAGGGACCTGCCTTTGGGATGCCCGGAGTTCATGTTGATGGAATGGATGTATTGAAGGTCCGACAGGTGGCTCAAGAAGCCGTTGCCAGGGCCAGGAGGGGTGACGGTCCCACTTTGGTTGAATGCGAGACTTACAGGTTCAGGGGACACTCTTTGGCTGATCCTGATGAGCTTCGTGACCCAGGTGAGCGTCCATTAGCTTCTTTATGTATTATGAATTTTATGGAGTAAATTACCAACTGCAGTTGTCGCTCTAACCAATTATCTCTTACCACAACATTACTAGCATATTTTAAGCACTAGCAATTGAAGCAGTTTGTGTTACCCTATATGAATTACTGTTGCAATCTAGTAAATCGTTCATTATCTTCAAATTACTTTGGTTAATACAATTGGGTAATATATATTCAAATTATTTTTTCCATACAATTGGGAGTATATGAAGTATTTAAAATGTCCCAAAACGTAAGTGAATCCATGCCATCATGCCAAACCTTAACGGAATGACTCAGTAGTCTGTAGGTAATTTTTTCCTAACCAACTTCGTAGTCCACAAACTTTAGCTACTTGATGTATGACAAGTTCATGTAGATGACTTAGATTAAAGATATAGAATTCAAGTCACACTAATGATGCTTAATTTTGATGAAACAATAAGCCAGAACTTATGAGGCTCACCCTTTCGTTAATTGATTGCAAGTGATTTGAGATGTTATAATTACTCTTAGTTATTGCAGTCATTTTGTTGGGAAGTATGGTAAAATCAATGATAAGAGTTCAGGTTGCAAGGCAATACTCCCTTCGTTTTTATTTAGTTGTTTTTTTAGAGTTTGTCTTTTTTTTTCTTTTTAGTTGCTTTTCTCATATTTAAAATGCAAAGACAAAATTATTTTTCATCTGTTATCCTTTTCATATTTCAAAAAAAATATAAAGATATTTTTTTTCTATGCATATTAAATAAGGACAATTGTGGTATAACACCAACAAATTTAATGTTATTATTTTTATTAATTATTAATCTTGGTCTGTGTGATTTGAGCTAAAAAAATAACTAATAAAAAACGGATGGAGTAACATTTATTCATTTCATTTTCACCTACTATGCTTATTCTAATTTGAATAACTTACTGATTAGCTGTAAAACTTTATGCATAGACCCATTGTTATCTTTCACTCTATTAAGTGAACCCTTTGTTATCGTTGGTGTTCTTGTTTCCTATCATTCTCTATAGTGATATGCTATCAAACTGAAACTACAATTTTCTTTGGCAGCTGAGAAAGCTCACTACGCCACAAGAGATCCCATCACTGCATTAAGAAAGTACATGGTTGACAACAATCTTGCAGATGAAGCTGAACTAAAAGTTATCGAGAAAAAGATTGATGAAGTGGTTGAGGATGCTGTAGAGTTTTCTGAAGCAAGTCCTGTTCCAGTGAGGAGCCAACTTCTGGAGAATGTGTTTGCAGATCCCAAAGGCTTTGGTGTCGGTCCTGATGGGAGGTATAGATGTGAAGACCATAAGTTCACAGAAGGCACTGCTCACGTCTGATTTGTCAAAGGAAAATTCTTACTATGCTTGCAGCCTTTAGTTTTGACCGGTGCTTGTCTTTCCTCATATATGAATAAGAATTTTGTGTTCTAAAACTTAGAACTGTTAATGTTCTTCTTGTTATTAAAGATATGAATTCTGGAAGTGATTTCCAGTTTGTAGAACACTAATCTGACTAAGTTGGTAATGGCTTTCCTGACAACCTCCAAATTGTGTTTGGCTGTTTTTTCCACTTGTTTTCATATCCAACACCGTGATCCAATATCAAAGTATAATGATGCTCGATGAATTTTAAATGGATTCTGGCGGCAACTAAATCTAGTTGCTCGGTAATAATAAATGTTGTGGACTTGATGGGTGTAGGCCAGTGAGAAGTACCGAGTCTTCGCAGCAGACGACCCTCCCAGCAGAGAGTGACAGGGTAGAACTGCTTGGATGTGAAGAATTCACAGATCAAGCTCGACTTCAAAATCCCACTCAAAGCTACAGCCGCTTAAGGTAAAATATATTTGTATGACTAAATGAGATACCGCAACAAGCCTTAAGGTCATGTTAAAACAGAGTCCAGAAAAGAACTAAACTGTACATATGATGCTGAGCTGTATAATCGTAAATAGACCATTGGAAGGCTGATGCAATTGGATGTATTACCATTGAATCACTTCTCTATCTTATCAATTTATCAGCTGTGCTAAATTACGCCCATTCCACGGTTATCTTTCAAGAAACTCACAACTGAGTTTAAGGCATACGCCAATGCGTGCAAGTTGAACAGCATAAGAAAAGAGTTCAAGTCATACAACATAAGAATCAAGTTCAAGTAATACATAAGATTGAAGTTACAATCGGCTATTTTATATATCAAAGTATTTGACCAAATACTAGTCGACGTCTCTGGAAAAGTGGAAATCGTAAACATCGAAGGCAACCATGTAATACAATTTTAATGAGAGAGAGGGATATTAGAAGAAACTGAATTTTCATGTTTTTTCTGGTATTAACTGAATTTGCATGTTACCTTTACATCATGAGATTCTATAGATACATCTACACAATCTTTCCTCTTTCTTTGATTTCAGTTGCTGAATGGTTTAAAAAAGGGAGATCTTAATAAAAGAGAAAAATGTGGTTAAAAGTACAACTCTTTTAATAAGGAGATCCAGTGGGATATTTGCTGAAGCGCGACAACCTTTTGTTGGTCATTAGATGCCAAAACATTCTGCCTTATAGCCTCCTTCCAATATTTGCAAACCTTCTGGCCAGTCCAAATATTACTGCCTTTGTTAACAGGCCTCGGTCAAGACTACAAGCAAGGAAAATAGCCCCCCCAACAACTAAAATTTTTGGCAGGTTCCTTTGAGGTGGCTTCTCTGACAAATCCAAGGTTTCAGTTTCTGATAAACTTCTTGTGCCCTCCAAGTATCTGAGGTAGTCTGCACTAACTTTTGTGTTGATCTGGGCCATGAAAGCACAATGTGAAAGTGGGGCTCCAGAAGCTTTCTCCTTCTGGTATGCACGCAAACCACGGTCTATCTTTTTTACAGCACCCCACATACCTTGCCGGATGCCGAGCTTTGCAATTTCCCAAGGAATACCCATATCTTCGTGATGGAATAACAACACCTCACAAGCAGTCAGCTGGCCATTACCTCTCTTTGATTCAACTGGTTAACATACACAAACATTAAACATTGAGTGAAACAGGATTATTGACTTTTCATGAAACAATAATTATATTCTGGATTTTCTTTATTTGCAGATACAGAGTGGAAAAAGAATTGGTGTTGATGAGTGTAATAATTTATACAGCACAGAAGACAAGCATAAATTATGCTGCTGAAAATATATTTCCCACGTGATGTTAAATGTTACATGGTCAACATGACAATATGAAAAATATTAATTTAACCTTATTATTACTTTGTGGTTCACCATATCTTACTCATGAAGGGTAATACTATCTTCATCGTGAAATGGATGACATAAATACAATTTTCAGTGTAAGGATCAAACAAGGGTGAGGATATAATTCCAAATTCACCCTCAATGCATCTCTATTAACTATATAAAGGTGTAAATGCATTTGAAAAAGGTTAGGGGAAGATTTGTATTTACTACAAATAATGTACTTGTACCATTCTTATAAGGACAATTTCTTTTGGATTTACATCTTTTGGAAGATGGGGTGTTTATATGGTGGGTTAAATTTGTAAAGTTCACACATACTCTTGGACATCCTAAAAAACAGGCCTGACAAGGGAATGTCGGGGAACAGGCATGACAACACCAAGTTTGAGACAAGGGAGCATCTGATAAGGTCCCAAACATTTGTAACAAAAACTCCTTTAATATTTTATTAATTGACTCATGGTTTTGTTTTAGTAATGGCAATACAGCATGACTTCTTTTAGTTACCTGCACGAATGCACCAACTTGAATAGAACAATTCGACACGTCTTGGTTTATTGCGTCTAGGCACAGAAGAGTTGGATACACCCTGAAGCATGCAGATTGGATATCATAATTTATTGCATAGACATCAGAAAGAAAAATGAGATAGAACTATAGAAGAATTGGTCAATGTCATTTGGGAGCAAAGGTTGACATGAATAGAGAAAGGTACATAATCAAATGAGTAGTTAGTCCTTTTTTACCTTTGTAACACAATAATATGATCTTTCAGACTCCCAAATTCGACGGCCAATGATGTATTCTCTATCACTACAAAAGAAGGGAAACTGTTGCACAAGTGCACAAAACCCCCAAAAAAAAAAGTTGGAACACCATAATATAAACTAAAGTCATAAACAAAATCAAAGCTAAATATCTATACAATAGAATGCCATTCTCACCTTGCGAACCCACTTAACCACCATAGTTCCTGTAGTAGGGCATTCCTCCAAAGTTTCAGCATCTATAACCATGTCATCCCACTTCAGTCGAAATTCGTCATCCCAAAAGAAATCCCTAGTCAATTCAGGGTTGATATCCTCATACACGGTTCTAGACCGGTATTGCGGAGGGCCATTCTAGTGAAAACGTGGGGATTAGGGATGATGAAATCAGTACAATATGTTGCATAAGAATTACACACGTATGCAAGTGCAACTGTGTTGCTACACCATTACAAAATCGCAAGACCCCAGTATAAATTGTTAAATGAGAAACGCCCATATAATTAGAAGAACGGAATCTTACATCAGGATCTCTCCGCCAAGCTTGATAGCTCATATTTGATGTAGAACGATCCATCATTTCAACCCAAGCAAGGCCTCCATCGTTTTCCTCAATAATTTGGCACAAGTGCTTTAAGTCATCTACCGTCAGAAGACACAAATTTTCACTGAACAAACAAAACTATACTGGTTAGGAGATGCACACATTGCTTTGGAACATTTATTACAGGTAAAAACTTTTTCTATAATCAGACCAAACTCTTTTTTAAGAAATAGTAAGGGATCAAGGGAATTGAGTCATAGTTCATTTTTCATATATAAGCCACTAGTTTTATATCTACCAATTGACAATCTATTTAGAAAATTCAACCGCTGTATGGATCGAAAGAGCTTCAAAAAATAGAGGGTTAAATAAATTTTCTCTATCTTTTTTGTGGTGTGTGACATGATTTTTATGACCACTTACGATTAAAATTAGTACATTTACAAGTGCTAAGATATATTGTGACTTTATAATGATTATAAAAATTATGTAAAAAAGTTCAGAAAAAATCAATCACAAAATTTCAAATGTTGTGTTATGTTATTTTGGCATGCTCTTCCAATCCATACGTTAGTTTTTTCTCGAATATATTAAAACCCAAGCATAGCACCTGAGTATGGGTATAATCGATTATAAAAATAAACTACAACTCATTTCCATTTTTCCCTAACAGTAATAATAATAAAATTGTAAAGTACTTCAAGCAAAAAGCTAGAAAAACAAAGGAAAGATTCAACAAAACCTGCCGTCAGAATTGGAGATGGAAGGATGGAGAGATGAAACATTATTCCGGAATCCGTTATTGGAAATCCAAAAAATGCAGCTGGGAAGTTGCAACTTCAATGTATTTAAGCTCGAAAAAGGGGATATCCAAGAATCTTCTTTATTCAGACCAGCCCATTTGGGTTTCCACGCCCATCCAACCAATACCCCAACAAATGCCGCAATCCAAAGAGGGGCGGTAAACATCATCAGTTCCGACACCACAACCCCAATTTTGGGTCGTTCTAACATATCCCATAAAGCCGAGATAATGCTCATGATTAGCCTATAAGGACCAAGCTGCTCACTCTTTTTTTTTTCCCTTCAGATTTTTATATATATGTACAGAAGTGGAGAATATTGAAGGAGACGGACCCTCGACTCTATCGATTGAAAGATGAACGTTACAACAGAGCAATGACTCAAGGGCTTGTTGAGGGGAGAAGAGAAGCAGATAAATTATAAACCCCCTGATAAGAGTGTTAATACGTTGGAAATATTACGGAGGGAGAAAGAAGAAGACGACAACTGATGAGAGCCAAAACCAAGAGGATAAGGACGTCAAAGATCAAGAGGTTGAGAGACATGGATAGGATTCCCCTCGCACACCGTACCTTCACTTCACAACTTATATGTCCCATCAATTGTTTCTTTCTGACTCTTGGGATTGTTTTAAAGAATTAAGAGGCCAAAAGTGCTGGTCCCGGTGTGACGGGCGGCTCTGGCAAAATCGTGCGGTAAGTAACGCTCAAAACAATAAATATGAATATTAGTTCGGTCTTAACGGTTATGAAGTAGTTAAGTATATTCGGTCTTCAAAATTTAAGAAAGTATAAAGAACACAAGAGAATTTAAAAATTATTTAAATTTTTGGTTCATTACAAATGAGAGGTTTGGGTATTTATAGTTGGCTTTCTAAATTATTAATTTTTCTAAAATATTTTATATAAGTATTAATATTTGAGAATTCTAAAATGTTCTATACAAGTATTGAAATATTATATTTCTAGAGATTTCTATACAACAATCCTCCTAAAGTTTGAATCATAGTTTTAGATTTTTCTGAATACTTTCATATGACTCTGAAATCTTTTATATACTTTCACACAATTTTAGAATATTTTAGATAATTCCACACGACTCTAAAATATTCTAGTATCTTTCAGAAATTTCTAAAAAAATTCAAACTCAATTCTACATTTATGTAGAATTCTCTATAAAATTCTAGATTTTTCTAGGATCAAATACTTAGAATATTTTCTAAAAACTTGTCAAAGTAGGAAGAATCATCAAAACTGCTAAATAGAATGACTTGCTCGGATGCAAAAAAATTTAGACCGTACTATTAGTACTCGAATTTTGATCATTTGATATGGTTTCTGTTAGGTTTTATGAACATTTGATGATGATTGTCTTTAGAATACTTAGGAATACAAATGTACAGAAAAGTGTTGGTTTGTAACACTTTAGTATTGTAGCTAGCAGTAGTATCTCTTGTTTGTAAATTAGTCATTATAATAAAGAGATAGGTTATTTCATTTGTATGTACTGCTGGAATACTTGTTGAGTTTGTTCAACAAGTTGTTTTAAATTTATTAGTCCTTCAGAGATTGAATTTGGCTTGTCGGAGATTAAGGGAAAAGTTCACCAGAGACTAAGTTTTTGTTCATTAGAGATTGGACTTTGCCTATCGGAGATTAAAGTTTTGTCCATCGGAGATTAAAGTTTTGTTCACCAGAGATTGAAGGATTGTTCATCGGAGATTAAAGCTTACGTCATCGGGGATTGGAACTAAAGAGTCAGAGATTAATGCTGACGTCATC
>CM025780.1:61756044-61836058 GCA_014636745.2 Centella asiatica
CATCGGGGATTGGAACTAAAGAGTCAGAGATTAATGCTGACGTCATCAGTGATTAACACAATACCTCGGAGATTAAAAGCTGACGTCATCAGCGACTAAAGCTAAAGCATCGGAGATTACTCGTAGTAAAGAATCGGTGATTACTCGAAGTAAAGCATCGGATATTACTCGAAGTGATCAGGGACTAATGAAGGAAGCCATCAGAGATTAATCGAGGACTTAATCACTGATGGAGTTAGAGTTCAAATCAAAGAAGGAAAGTCTTCCATGCACACGTAGACTTTATTGAAGACGTAGCTGACAAGGAAACTTGTTAGAAATCTTTCAATTGGAAAGATTGTATTTGATTTGAATAAGGAAGCTAGGTTTTTTGGTAACTTAGTTTTTAGAAGCTGTAATTATAAAAATTACAGAATAACAATACGAAGCTGTATAGAATTGAGAGAGTTGTATTTTCTTTATATACAGAATAGAAGCTGACGATCAAAGTTTGTCTTGATTGTTAGAAAACTTGTAATCAATTGTTAAATCAATAAAAAGCAATTGTTTATAGAGTTTTGATCTTGTTCTTTATATTCCGAAGAAAAAGTTTAATTTCTTAAAAGAACAAGAATTTGAAAAAGTAGTAAGAACTTGTATTCAACCCCCCCCCCCCCCTACAAGTTCTAGGTCGTCTCACTGGAAAAACAGTTTCTTCGTTTAGAGTGTGTTTGGAAAATTCCTACGAGTATTTTTAAAACAATTGTGTTTGTCAATGATTTATTTCTTTACTTATAAATAAAAAAATAAGTTAAAAAAATAAGCAAGTTTTATTTATTTATTATTTTCTTACTTATAAGTAAAAATGAAACAAGTAGAATTGACCGAATGTAATTACATATTTGTCCCTTCTTTCTTAATTTCTTTTTAACTTACAAGTCTTTTTTAGTAAATCTACAATATATTTTAACTTACAAGTCATCGTAATTCAAATACCATTCATCATGTTTTAACTTATATTTTTGCCTATAAAATAAAATTATTGACAAACACTTTTATTTATAAGTAACTATATATAATTATTTATTTTAACTTATAATTATACTTATAAACACACAAATATTAATTTGTTGTCAAACATCCCCTTAATATTTCGCTTAGTTTCGCACCATCATAAAAATTAACTAAAATTTTATTTTATTATAAAATCTATTATCTATTTATCAATCTAATTTGTTACTCTATCCGCTTCCACAAAAAAAAAACATTTAAACTTTTGACGATTTTTAATTTTACATATTTGACTAAGAATTATATGTAGAAATAATAATTTTTTTCCGATAAATTTGTTATAAACGTTTAATTAAAGATCGTATAAGAATATTGTCATAACAAATTTTAAAAAATATGATATTATAATGATAAAATTATATAAATGTTGCTCTTTTTTTTAAACAAATTTTATTTTCAAATAGTGTTAATTTTTTAGAACGAAGAGAATATCTATTATCTACCAAGTACATTTTAAAATATTTAAAGAAATATACTAAAAAAATACAAGTAAAATAATAAATAAAAGTGATCTAATAGTAGCGGTTTCCTATTGAGAGTTTAATGCATATATGGAGATGGCGAAAATTAAGTTAGAGGTGGGCGAATATGGACACGGCGTGCGATAGTTTGTTTTTAATTCACAATTATTATAAGGGTCAAGCTGTATTAATTTTAGACGAAGATTAGCTTACTTGGTACACGTAAATATGTGTATAATTTTATATTGAGTGTGAGTAAGAACTAAGTCATTTATCATAAAAATTAAAAACAAATAAGAATATATAAGGAAGTTAGTTGTACGGAGTAATTTTTTTTTCTTCTAAATTTTTTGTGACATAAATTCAGCTATAAAACTAGAAACTCTCTCTATATTTAATATAATAGTTAGATACGAAACTACATAAAAACTAATATGCATAAACAATTGCATGAAAAAGGTATAAATTTAATAACATTGAAGGTCAAATAAAAATTTACTCTTTTAGTCTCAAAGTAAATATTTAGAGTACATAAATCAATATATATAAATATTAATTGAGAACATATGTTTCATGCACGCTAATGGATTAGTAACTCAATGAGTTGACCATTTAAAAAAAAGGTGAGTGAGTTGACTTATTATTATGAACTTTATCAAATTTTATTGAATGTATATATGATTAATGTAAATGATTTTTAACATTTTAAGTTATCTAGAAAAATTTAAAGGTCTTCAACACTCATAGATGTAGATAATTCAGCATACTTACACTACTCTAAGAGTCCCACATATAGTAATAATTACATACTACATACATAAGTGACAAAATAAAAAAAAAAATATCATAAGATGCAAATAATTCAGTACATTTCGTAATTTAAAGTTTTAAAGCCACAAAAATAAAATTTTCCTAAAGTTTTGTTATAAGTTAAAAAAAAAACCATTACGATAATGATTTACAAATGACCATTTTCAAAATTATATTGTTCGAACTATCACAAAATCTCATTTATATATAAAAAAACAAAACAAAAACAAAGTCCGTATCTAACATGGGTTGCTTGCTAATTATTGAATAAACTTGTACTACTTTATATATCGTGTGTCCATAAATTTCTTTTAATATTATAATTTAGTGATTGTGGTAAAATTTAATAAATATTGAATAATAAAAAAGTCATATAATTTTAAAAGCACTCAAAATTAAATAGTGAATAATAACTTATTTTGAATATTGTAGCAACTGTGATGTAATTAATAAATAATCCTTATTATATTAAATAAAAATTTATTATTTTTGTAATATATTAAATTGTAATAATAGTTACTTGTATAATATATAGATGTATATAAAGATTCTTTTCAATTTTATATTTATACATGAAGTTCAAAATTTGTAAATTAACTTAATTTTTTATTTATAATTATTTTCAAAATCGACTTTGATAACTCATTATCTTAAACTGGCTCAACAAAAAATTTCTAAACTATACTTTAATTACATCGTATTTATATTTTATATTATCTTAAATTTTGTAATAATATATAAGAATAGATATTACTCGTCTATATTTTGCTATTAAGAGTTGTGAGAGAAATTTAAATTACCAAATATAAGGGGCTAAAATAAACAAAAAAAGAAAATTCTCACATATTTGTTTGCTTTAATTTTCATAAATTTTAAACCCCTGTTAGAAGTTGAATTACATATTAATATTAAAATCGATGAATTCATCTCCTGTTGCAGAGAATATGTTTTTTTTAAGCCCCGCGTATAAGGTAATAAATTCTCCCTTTCGATATATGCGACGGTAAAAGCGGAGTAGTTATTTTTCGCCACTTATCTGTCGTCTAAAATCTGAGAATGCTGGATATTGCATTTAATCGCTTCCTTGCTCTCCAGACCCTTACGCCCCTCTCACCTTAAAATCTTAAATATTTT
The DNA here is from genome assembly GCA_014636745.2 of Centella asiatica. Lineage (NCBI taxonomy): Eukaryota > Viridiplantae > Streptophyta > Magnoliopsida > Apiales > Apiaceae > Centella > Centella asiatica. The sequence continues at coordinate 61,759,500 of CM025780.1, forward strand.
TCAACAGTTTCGAACTCAATTTATCTATATATCCATGGCATCCTCTCTATGCACAACAATTATTCTTCCATGTTCCGCAAACAAGAGGAATGGTGGAAGAAATTTGTTGTCGTGTTCCCATTTGGGTAACCCCTCGACCCGAATCTTATCTTCAAACCCGAATATTTCGTTCCAATTTCTCAAGGATAGGCAAATTTCCGTCATAACTTCAAGACCAAGGTCTTTCACTATCATCTCCATGGCCCCTCCTAAGCCCGGTGGCAAAGCCAAAAAAGGTTATCCTCGCTTTCGCTGTGTATATTTGTTATTCGTCGTTATGTTTGGTGCATAGTATTGTTTTCCTTCCATAGCCGAGATCCGTCATTCAATCTCCATATCGGTATTCTCGAAATATTTGTTTATTGCATTGTTCTAGTTATTGCTAGTCCCGGACATATGGTTGATTAGTTTTACTCCCTCCGTCCAAAATCTCCATACTATTTGCAAACTTATAATGTCGTTCATTCTTATAATTTCGTTGGTGATATGAACTTGTAAAAATTTATAAGTTTGTAGTTAAATGTATTTTTCATGTATTTATGAAATTTCACTTCAAAATTATTGAAAATAAAAAAATTCCTGCTTCAATTTTAAATTGTAGGATTTTTCGAGCCTATTTTTGGAATGGAGGGAGTATTTCTATTGGTTCCCTCCCACGGGGAGTGTTTTTATAATTCTTTTATCTTTCTTTTTTGGGTTAAAAAAAAAAGGAAAATGATTTGATTGATTTGGGGTAATTTATTAGGCACTAGAGAGGTTATTTAAGTGATTCGTTTAATGATTAAATTTCCATATTCAGGCAATGGGGTTTCTTCAGTGGACTTAATTTAGGCTCACAATAATCAAAGTAACAACATTAGTCATGCAAGTGAAATTAGGAATTATTACACTTAATGATTTGAGTTTGGAAGTTTCTTTGCAGTGTGAATTGTAATTAAGTTTTACTTCCTTTATCTCCTTCCACTTATAATATTGGTCACGTTTGATTGGGTACTCAACATAGTGACGGGAATGATAAAGCTAGCTCTGGAGGCTGGGAAGGCCACACCAGCTCCTCCTGTTGGACCAGCACTTGGTTCTAAAGGTGTAAACATCATGGCGTTCTGTAAAGATTACAATGCCAGGACTGCTGACAAAGCTGGCTATGTTATTCCGGTTGAAATAACTGTCTATGATGTGAGTTTCTTGGTCCTTTTCTTCAGATTCTCATTGTTTGTTAGTCTTTCACTTCAAGATTTGGTTTTCTTCGTTGTTTGGGTTTTAATCTTTCTATTTCTATTAGGTTCGTGTTTCTCGCTGTGCAACAATTTATTTGTTTTTTTTTTCATTTTTGTTAAATCTTGCTTCGATAGCTTCGTGTTTTTTTTTCTTGTTGCTAAATCTTTGTAAAATTTTGTCATATGTGTAATTCATTTACTCATTGCTTTAATTCATTCCTTATTACTCTAATCATTGTAGGATAGAAGCTTCACTTTCATCTTGAAAACTCCACCTGCTTCAGTTTTGCTCCTTAAGGCTGCAGGTATTCTATGTCTACGTGTGTACAATTTTACTACATTCACTACCTTTAGATTGTACACAATTATTGTTCCTCAAACATGAATAGTTATTATTTCCATTCTTCAGGATCTGGTACATTTTAACACCTCCTGATAGGCTCTCATCTTGTACACTTGTACATCACAGGCTGTTACATATTTTTGCTGGCTTGAGTATATGTAACAGCCAGCCAGCTTGTATATATATATATATATATATATAGGGAAAACGGAAAATAGGCTGCAGCATATTCTTTAAAAATAGGCTATAATAGTTTTTTCTTGTATTTTGCAATGATTTTATGAAATTCAACCATGTGGATAGATAGAGCATTCAAAAACATGACGATATACAAATTTGTATGATTTTTGGTGATACTTAAAGTAGTTTTTATAACTATATAAAATTATACAAAATTTTACTTACGAAAAGTTGTTGAACTTGTATTATTAGAAAAACTATGATGCATATCATATAAACTTATAAAATTTTGTATGAGTATTACTTTTTAAGGTTGTTTTAATCCATACGGTTAGATTTTCTAAAAACATAATAAAATATAAGAAAATTTACAACCCAAAATTAAAAAATAGGCTACAACTTATTTCCCGTATATATATGTATGTGTGTGTATATATAATATTAGAGGGAGAGATAAAAAAGGAATACGAGGGACAACTCACTTTTCTAAAGAGTGAGTTGTCCTTAGAAAAGTGATCTGTCCTTCAAATTCTCTTGTTTTTCTCATAATTTTACTATTTGTCGCATATTTTTAACTTTAATATATCTGTTTTACTATCTGTATTAGACGGTTAGTGAAATTATAATTTTTTCCGATTTGAGCTCTTTTTTTTTTTTGTTGTTAATTTTACTATTTATTCGAGTGATTATATTCTTTCCGAGTACTATTTTTTTTTATATCCATATATTTGCTATTTCAAAACACGTTTTCATTTGTTTAGATGCATTCAAATTGGTTTTTCTACATAGTAAAATTAGCAACCCTAACATTTTTATGTGATGACCCCTCCCATAAATAAGTGAGGGTTGGCAAAAATCATGAATGGAAAGTGATCATTATACTCTAATACGCTAAACTATATTTAAGAAACATCGGAAACAATTTAACAGAAATGCCAACTATGGATTTAGAGATCTTCACACTCTGTGTCCTTGTTTGGGATTTTGACTCTCCTAGTACTTGAGAAAAGTATTAAAAAATCTAGAGTTTTGATAGATACCAACTCTATACCGATAGTTATACACCCTAATATGCATTGTTGACTTTACCATACCTTATTACAGTATATTGTTGATGACACTTTGATGCATGTACTGTTGAAACTTTAAATGTAGAGCATGCTTATGTTATGACCTAATTCTTAAACAGCAACGGTTGGCGGATGGATGGTTACACATGCTTCTTCATTTGTTATGCCACGATAAACAACCAAAGTCTTAAGATAATCATGAATTTAAATTTGGTTACTCATGCAGTGCAGAAGTGCGTTCTCAATTCAGGAATTTTGTCTAGTGTTTGTAGTTTTGCACTAAGGTTTCAAAAAATTGGTATAAGTGGTTGCTCAGATAGGATAACTACATTGCTGTTGTGTGTGTAGCTATTTACTCCTGCGGTTGAACCACTGCTCGTAGGGGCATGTTGGTGTCTTTAAGCTATCCATCCATCAATAAAGGGGAAACTGCTAAATACATTAATTTATGTCTTAATGGTGAGAAAGAGGGTCATCCTGAATAGTAGGTAAACAAAGAGAATGAGTGACATTAAAAAATTAACATTGGATCCTAGTGTTTAGTATAAAATTATCTCAACCTTATTGTTTCCATATTACACCATACAAAGATGCCAATTATGAGGTTTCTTTATTTTAGGCTGTAGCCAATTTAGCTTGCAAGCTGTTATGTGCATGGGCCCTATATTTTTCCTTGATAATTGTTCTGTAGAGATAGTTCTTAGCACTGTAAAGTGGTAGATTAGATGCTATATTCCAACGATAATTTGTTCTTGTAATGGCCGTAATAAAGCTGAGAGATGTTTCCAGGGGTGGAGAAAGGCTCGAAAGATCCAAAACGAGAGAAAGTTGGTAAAGTTACCATTGACCAGTTGCGCATTATTGCAACAGAGAAGTTGCCGGACCTGAACTGTTCAAGCATAGAATCTGCAATGAGAATCATAGCAGGCACCGCCGCAAATATGGGCATTGACGTTGATCCTCCTGTTCTTCAGCCCAAGATAAAAGAACTTGTGTAGCTGACTTTGTTTTTCTTTCCTTATTCTTTCTTTTGCGTGCACTCTACCATAATTGTAACTTATATTTAACTGGTCTGAAAGTGAAGCAGCCACTCGTTAGCTTGTGTGGTAATTGGTTTGCTACATTTAGGTTTATGCAAAATATGTTTCAGCAGCCGTTGTAACCTTACTAATGCCGGCGGCAACTTATAAGAAATTAATTCCTGGGATGTTTATAAAGATATTTTCGGATGCATGTGTACAAAACAAAGAATTGGTTCATTATTGAAGGATGTATTTTTCAGTTCTTCTTTTCCTCTCTTCTTTTTTAACAGGCATATCTGGACTTCTCTCAACAAAAGATAATCCTCCAAAATAAACTCACTTTTCATGATTTAAACTCTTATAATTTCAGCAAAAGTAGACCCAAGTTTTGCGATTAAGAAGAAGGTGATGAAAACAATGAGTTTAAAATTCGACTCTTAAATACCCACTTCAAGTCTATAATGGAAAATCAACATCTAACAATTGCGATTAAGGAGCAAATGAGATTTTCAAGTGAAGTACTTAGCGAAGTGATGGTGATTATGATCGAGGGATCCGATTTACAAAGGAGGTATTTGGGACTAGGGAGAAGCCGGTAGCAAAGAGGGGATGAGTGCACTTTTTACTTTAGAAAGAACGCCGTTGTTTGTCAATTCGTGTGATTCCTCCCCAGATAGTTCGCGACGTCTAGCAATTCGCTTGTTTGACATGATTTTCTGAAGACAACACAACGATAGATATTTCCGTTAACACATCCTAACATCTGTCTATCAATTGTTGACATGATTTTCTGAAGACAACACAACCGGATGGAAATGACGTGGCATGTCGCCTATATTTTGTTTTAGGAACCCAAACTTTTAACGGGTACATTAATTATTTAAGTAAAAATTATTCAGTCATTGATAAATTTTTTGTCCACTATTGGTCACTAAATTATTTCCTTATGATTTTTTCAATCCTTATGTTAATATATGTTAAAGTTCGCTGAGGTGGTCATTAACTTTGCTGATATTATTGTTGTGTTTTTAATTTTGTCGGATTCTGCATTTTCTTGTTACCAGAGAACTAAAACTTCACCGGAAAATTTTTAATTATGTTATGCTTCTCGTTTCTTAACCAAATTAAGTGATTTAAAAGTCTATTTTGCATAATTTTAAGGACTTAAACAAATTACAAGGAAATAGTTCAATGATCAATTGTGGACACAAAATTTATCATTAACTGAATAATTTTTACCTAAATAGTGTAGTGACTAAATTATTAATTTACCAATCTTTTAACTACTAAGCATAAGAATACCGAACTATTTAAACTAATACTCCCTCCGAACAATTGCCACCTAAAAAATTGTTATGGTTAGTTTAACTAAATTTTAACTTTAAAATTATACATATATATTTACAATTAAAAAATTATAAAAATTAAATCTTAGTGTATATTATACAAACTTTCTTGTAATTATGATGTTGTTACACATATATTTATAAGAAAATAAATATTTTAAATCAAAAATAACTTAATTTAACCAAAAAAAAGTCAATAATTTCCCGTTAAACAGGAACAGAAGGAGAAATAATAATTAAAATCAACATACCAGCCAAGCTAAGTATTAGTATTAGTATGTTACTATGTATTAATATTGATACTAGTTTGTGTGTCTGTGCATAGTATGAGTATTTTTATTTTTTTAGGTAATATTAAGATAATTATAATTTTTCATATTTCTTTATTTCTAATATTTTTATATAGGTAATTATATGTATAAGGTAATACTTATTTTTTAACTATTAACTCGTTCAAAATCAAAATTAAATAAAATTTGTTTTAAATATGAAAGTAGAAATTCATTTAAAGTCAAACTAAATACTATTTGAATTTGAGTCAATAAAAATTATTTATAAGAACAATAGAAAAAAAAAACCAAATTGATCAATCAATAATTAACTCAAGTAGAGGTTTCAGGATTGATCCAGTCACGATTCTGCTCATTTTGGGTTCTGCAGGAATTGATATTTCAGGATTTACTGCCAAACTAGGGGTTTCAAACGGAGGAATAAATTGCTTTTTGTTATTTTGGCACACCGATTCTTCCTAATCTGATATACGCAGCTACCTGCACCAATTTTGCACTTTCAAATGTCCCAAGGTGAAACATCATTTCGCTTAAACTTTTTAATATATAATCCTCTGTTTTTTAAATAAGCAACATTTAAATTTTTGACGACTTTTAATTTTATATTTTTGATAAAGAATTAAATTTACAAATCATAAGTTTTTTTCATGAAATTTATTAAAACTCTTTCAGTTATAACGAGATTTATAAGTTTGTAATTTAAAATTTTTTAATTTATTGTAAAATAACAAAGAAAAATTTCAAATATAAAATTTTTTGGAACAATTTTTTTCTTCAAATGTAATTTTTTTTTGAAACGGAGGGAGTACAATATTTGACGTACATGTATGTGTAACTTTATTTATTTGTAAGTTAATTATATATAATAAATAATTAAAAGATACATATAAGTTCATTAATAAAATTTTGAGATTTTGAGGAGAATAACTATTTTAATGTTTTAAAAAGGTATCCTCTCCTTATAATATGGGATTCTCTCAACTCTTTAAAATTTCAGTTAAGAAAAAAACTTATGACATGCTCCTATTTTTTTGGGTTCTAGCCCCACGGGCATTTTTTTTTTGGCCCTATTGTAATTAACAGCTAAGTAAATATTTTCTATTTCTATGATACAAACTCACCGACAGTTATTATAAGGGAGGGATCTTAATTTAAGAAAAATGAATTATAACTCATTTTTATAATTATACTAATTTATTTTTATAATTATACTTACTAGTGTTATGCTTCAATTTCTAAAATATTCAAAAAGAATCATACCATACAATTTAAAAAAGCACGTCAAAATAATACATGTGAATTTTTAACTTTTTTTAAATTCATTTATATATTTTTCATAATTATCTTAAAACTGATATATCTTGACTCTTAAAAATATATTGATTTTACATAGTTAAATCATGAACTGAATGTGCCGCAATTAAGTGATGAAAGAGAGTTGAGTCTCATCGTACCATATGAGATCTAGCGTATATTATGAATTCGAGCTCCAACTCAAATCGCCTTTTCATAATATAATTTACGCAACTGATTAAATTTATATAATTAATTGATAAATTACTTAATTTAATACACGGATTTCAACGCCATTTAAATAGTACACATGTAACCAAAGTATCAAATTAGCACCTGTGAGGCCCAAGGTACCAATTTATCTGTAACCACAAAATATCTCAGCTTCTCAGTAGGACAGTTCACAGAAAATTAACCGATTTGACCCGATAAACTTAGCAATAATGTTGGAAATACTAACAAGTTTCACAGAAAAAAGTATACTAACACACAAATTTTAAATTATTAATTTTTAAAATGTGAACCCTAATATTTATCAATCTTAAAATATAAATTCCTTAAAATTCATCAATTATCTATAAAATTTAGGCACGACTTAATTAAATAATGAAACCACTTCTGCCAAAAAACAAAATTTAAAATCAAATTGGATATCGTATTTTTCATTATATTTTAACATTATCTTTAACCAAAAATGTATCTAACTTAAATGGCTAAATCAAAATCATATGCATTTGATTGAACAATCAATAAATTAAGCAGTTATAATCAAATAGTAAACACAAACATAAGCAATTACCAAATTATTATAATTTAAATACAGAGTAGTTACCTATAGCATAATCAATGATTAAAACTAACATAGTTTAGCAATCTCAATTAATTCATCATGATCAAATCTATCTTGAAATTAAAAAATTTAAATCAATTAATGATAAAAAAAAATTAATCCATACTGGGCACGAGTCTTTATCGTTAGTTTAATATTAATTAACTTCCAAAGTTTTTGGTATTCAAAATGGCCTAATCTTTTTAAGATGCTAAAATATTAATTAATTATACTGTTTGCATCGGGGTAAATTATTGAAAATTGTATTCACTGGTATTAAATAGATCCTGTATGTCTGCATCTGCATTACAAGTTTATATAGTCTACTTAAGTACCATGAGTCTTCTCCAGATCTGGCAAACAAGATCAAAGGAGAGCCAAAGAATATATTTTCGATGATTCATGGAGAACGTGTAACTCTTTAAAGGAATTAAGATCAACATCCGAGAAAGAAACTAATTCCAAAGAACCTCTACAAAACTGAAAATGGCAAGCTAGAGGAAGCAAAGATATGGCAAGCCAGAAGAAGCAAAGGTGGGAGGACTCCAGTGAATATTGCACGGAAATAATTGATGCCGAGTAAATGAAAAGGGGGAAGAAAAAAAATCCCAGGATAGCAAATGTGAACCATTATTAAAATTTTTTAAATAATTAAAATAAAATAACAAAAAAAGATTAAGGAATATATAGGTAGAAAGTAATACATTTGTGAAGATTGTCTAGAGGTCGGATTCCAGTTTCAGAAAGGAATAGGAGTTAGATTGTGCTGAATATGGCAGGATTACGGGATCACATGGGAAGTTTTATTGCTATTGAAAGAGATATACAGCAGCTTGATCAAAGATATATGGCCTTAGCCGCAGCGAAGAGTTTACAGCTCGAGTTACGAAAGTGAGTCAATTCGGGAAACAATTTCTAAAGGAGAACGGTTAGAAGGGGGCTTGCAGTCTCCGAATGAACTTCATGAAGCCATATTGCAACTGTGCAAAGACATCAGCTTCCCATGAAATTGTGGATTCGTATCTTAACGGAAAAGCAAAAACAGGGAGCAGCAAGTCGAGCTTCTCAAGCTTGATAAGCTTATATCATAGCATATCTATTACAACTGCAACTGCTGCAGAGATTGCAACATCAACTTTCTACCGAAAGCTAATAGTAACTTATTTATAATTCTAGTATAAAGAGGCTTGTATAATAAAAGAGGTGTCATCAAAATAGAGGAAAAGCACAGAACAGTGGGTAGATATGATATCACCGATCAAAAAAACCAAAAGCACAGAGCAAACCAGGAACAGAAATTGATTCTTTTAGCTGGATAAAAGTTGTAGGCAACTGTTAGAATGACCAAAACTTTTGAGTTCACACAACCAGTGCTGGATGTTAATAAAGAAAATCAATATTAAAAGCATGGGGAAGCAATACAAAATAGTTGGGTGTCCATCAACTCTGTAGTTCTTCACTAACTCAGGATTTTTAGCGTTGTGAACTGAAGAGAGCTCTACTGATTATACTCGTGGCTTCAATGTAGCGATCCACACACCTGGATATGCAACTACTCTCACCACCGCTAAGGCTACTGCCAGGTTTGGCAATGCACTTCTCAAAGCATTTGCCCCTGATGGTCTGTTTCATCAAAGCACGACATAAAGATTACAATCTCATATAAAGAAATGTCATAACATTACCTATTATACACTAGTACATGAGACTTGATAGGATTGATTTATTATACTCTATACTTCTATAGAAGAGCCACATTATACATTATTGTCAGTTCTACATAGAACTGTAATAAAGAACTGAAAATCAGAAATATTGGCATCAAGTGTTTGTGAAACAAGCATTAAAATTTAGATAAAGATTGTTTAACAAAGCACTAATGCGACAGTCATTTGCAAGTTTCTTGATGAGTCATTAATCATGCATAATATTTATCAACAATTTCATCAAATCTGTACCCTGATGGGCAAGACAATTTGGCTTGAAGAATGGTTAGAATGGAAAGAAAGACTATTTACACATTGCACCCCAAACTTTATTCCATTGCTGAGTTTTGTAACCCAATATTCAAATCTCCTATTTCAGTACTCAACCTTCAAATTTTGAAATGATTAACACTCACCAAGTACCCACATGAAAGAGTGCAGGTGTGGGATTTACAAGGGCAAAACAAGATATCTGAAACGCCAAACCCTTAACCCAACTACACTAATAAAATACTGATTTTTATAGAATATGAAATTGTAAACATAAAAATAAAAATTCGAATTAGACTTAAGGAGACAATATAAACATAAATTATAGATTAAAAAAATATTAATTGATAATTACTAACCTAATAATAGTATTATGAATTGTTTGAAATTAGCTTTTAATCATGTAATTACTAATAATTCAATACCAAATTGAACCAAACAAAGGATCAACAGCCCAGTTGTAGGGGGGGAAATGCTATTGGCTCTAATCATCACGTCTGTCCTTTCATTCTCCTTTCCACTTTCAATTGGCAGTAGCAACATGTCTAAGGAATGGCAGCAACATGTCCATAGTTGTAAAAGGTGTGAGGCACACCAAAGTGCAAAAGCCTCTTTGGGGCCTAGGCACGAGGCAAGGTGTGCACCTTATCGAAGTGAGGCGCATATAGTAAAACAATTCCAAAAAATTATGTATGCACACAACATTTACACAAGTCAAATAAACAAATAACCATATATAAAACTTAGATACATTAAAGCAAATATTTAAATAATTCAATAAGTTCAATACAAATACTTCAAAGCATAAGAACTTCAACTCCTAAGAAGAAATCCATGAAATAGAATATGAAAAATCTAAAATTCTAGTGTTAATTGATAAAATATAACTAATTAAGCAGTATATTAAATTTATTAACTGATATAATTTAATATATTAAATTTAAGTTAGTAATTGATAAAATAAAATATTTTATTAACATATATAAGTTACATAGTATTAGCAGAATACTATTGAGTATCGACAGAAGTCACAGAACAAGAGAAGGAGCTGAAGAGGAGACAAAAAAGAAGAAAAAAGACGAGAAAGAAGGGAGAAAAGCTAGGTCCGGAGTGGCAGGAAAAGAAACAGAGAGGAGAAAAGAAAGAAAAAGAGAAGAGAAAGAGAAAAGATAGAGGAGAAGAGAAAATAATAAAAGAGAAGAAAGAAGCTTACTGGTCGGAATAGGGAGCCGTCAGAGAGGGTCGCCTATGAAGGAGGTTGCGCCAGTCAAAATCACGATCGATGATAAGGAACAACAAAGTTGAGGATGGCTACGTTGTTGTCTACGTTTGGTAAAGATTAGGGTTAGAATTAGGATATGTTTTCATTCTTAATTTATGATCTCAAGATCCAAAATACAGATATGTTTTTATTTAAAAACAATGGCTGAGATCTAATGGCCTATCTACGGAGAGGGGCAACTCTATAGTGCCTCACCACATGCTGAGTATCTTGCTTAAGCACGCCTCACTGAAGTTGCCTAGCCTGAGCCCAGGCGAGGCTCAACTGGCTCACCTCGCCTCACGCCTAGGTGTGCATTTTACAATTATGAGCATGTCAATCTAACAAAGGAAATATGGCCATCGAACAGTGAGGATGCTACGTTGCCAAGAGGTGAAGATTTGTTGTTTTCGCATTGGCCAGCAGATGACAGAATAAAATCATAAGTCCAAGCACTTGATGTAAAAACTATAAGTTCTCTTGCATTCATTTTAAGAGTAGGACTATCTGTGGTTTAACTATGTCTAATTTCCAATCTTGTATTCTGCAGTTGCGTGCAATCAGTGGTTTAACTTTCCATAACCCTTGACAATTCTATTGTATCTAGCTAGGCCAAGGAACCGTCATGGCAGGAATACACACTTTGAATCTTAGAAGGGTCCACAGTTACCACATCTACACTGATAACCATCAGATTGGGGTAAGATACAGAATCTGTATTTTTGAAGATATAATGAGTTAAAAAACACTGGTGAAAACAAAGCTTGAATTGTTCACCATTTGAAATTTAGGATTTTGCATTCTACTAAAAAATTTATGGTGAAAACATGATTCACCAAACCAAACGATGAGATGTAAGCACTGACTTGCCTGTATCAGCCTCGCCACTTCCACATGGAATCTGTGTCAGAAAACATAAACTTGTATTTCTGTTCACTAAAGGGATACTGGTATATTATAGAATTCTACCTGTTAACATATTGCCAAGGAGTACTTGTATATTACAAATTTCAACCTCTTAACATATTGCCTTTGGCAATCATTATAAACAAGAGTAATATCACCAAACTGCGTTGCATTCACCAGTTGGAAAACTTACTGCGACATGGAGATGCATCGGGAGTGAAAAATACATGACACGGATAGAAATTACCTCCAGAAATTCTTCAGCATACGCCTGGGCGAGCTGGGTTTTGAGCTGGTTCATAAAGTCCTCCTGTGAGAGCGCCGACGACGATCCGCTACTTGTTGCTGGTGACGAAAACGAATCCATGTCCTAGTCGACCCCAGAAAACCCTAATATGCTAGTGCCGCTCTTTTATGCCTCTCTAAAACCCTTTCCCCCTCTCTTTTATGAAGCAGACGGGCAGCGGCCACATCGTAGCTTTATATGTGAGGTTTGACTTTGACGATTCACTCCTTGGTTTTTTTTTTTTTTTTAATTATTGTATTTATGCTCGTTAAGAGATTTATCTTCTCTTTTTCACCAAAAATAACAATTCAAAACCTAACTAAATATGAATCGACTAAACTGCTCCAAACCGACTAATTTTTAACCAAATTGATGGTATAATCAATATAATTTTGGTTCACAAATTCATGAACTAATAATGATTTTAATTTTTACTATCAAATTATTGGTGAACCAAACCATACCAATACATTAACTTATATAATTTTGACTTTGAATTTTATATTTTATATATACTTAATTTATTTTATATTAATTTTAATATCAGTAAATTTTGTTTATTATATCATTTTGTGCAAAGTATACCTTAATTATATATTCTATTTTTTTAAACTGGATTTGGTTGCATTTTTAGTGCAAGAATATCTCGAATTGGTGCCAGTTTGGTGCAATTTAATTTAAAATATAATTGATTCAAGACTAGATCTTGTTATATTAGCCACCGAACCGCATTATTGTCATTCATATTTCTCATTCCCTTATATCAAGTTAAATTTTGCAACTACATTTATTTATTGACATCTCATGGTCCTTTTTCTAATTTTAAATTTGTTTTATTTAAATTGTTAAATTAAAACTTGTGTTGTTTATAAAATAAGTTTCTAACACGCACGTAATTTTTAGTCATCATTTTTGTAAACGATATTTGTTTTGGACACATAATATACCAAAATGAACCATTTGAAAAGTTCTACAAAGGACTATTATGCAAAGCGGATTAGGAGACATATTTTTATCAAAAAAATATTCTGAAAGTAGACTTTAGGGTTTTAAAATTTTAAAAACATCACTAAACTTAACATTAGCAAGTCAGAAAAACTTAATTTCTACAATTATCGGTTACACTATACAATGAGTTATAATTATGTGTCAATTATGAGTGTTATTACTCAGTAATAACAATACATTTATAGTGTTTATCAGTTATGGAGTTGAAAACTGATAAAAACCATATGATTCTTCAGAGAAATACACACTATCTTTCAATCTTTAAATTTTCTGAAAAAATTATATTTCAAAAGTATTTGTCATAGGGTTTATTATGTAAATTGCTATTGCAAAATAATTGTTTTCATTGAAATTTGACTATAGTTTAGAGGTATATTGCTTGCATTCTTCGGAGGGACAATAAACATCTTAAGGACCGGATCACCTGGTCTAAACTCTTTCTTCAACAAGTTATTTTCCTAACACAAATTCTTTATATTCTTTTAGCCGGAAAAAATCATAAAAACTATAACTTAAATTGAATTTGAAAGTGGTTAAATAAGTATAATAGTTCCTCCGACCATTCATTTTTTTATTAAATTGTTTACGATGTTTTTAAAAAGAGCGATAACAAATTAACATGAAAATTATGAAATCACAAATTTAAATTGGATGATTTAGAAAGGTGGTGGTTAATTAATACTCCGCATGAGTTAGTTCTGCAAAGTAGCAGAGGTAATGGGACAAAAAGAACTTGTTTGGTAAATACTTATAAGTATGTTTGTCTTATGTTAGAACAAAACAGGTTCAAGTGTTTGTATAAGAGGAATGAATGCAAACACTCAAATCTTTTTGATCTTTAAGAATTTTGTTAAGCACAGATGGAAATAGTTATACTATCAAAAAAATTGTATTAACTTTAAAAAAACACACAAGCATTCAAGTTAAAATAGTTGTATTAAAACTTGAGGTTTTTCTAGAAATCTGGTTAATCACAAATGTAATTAATTAACTACAAATTCTGTAACAAGTTACAGCTTTTCTTTCACACTCACTAGCTACAATATTTCTTTGAATATTTTCTCTCAAAAATGTTTCAAATCTTCTCTAGTGTTTGTGTGCTGCTGTGTGTTGATTGATCAGTTGGATTGCTACAGTGTAATGAGAACTCTTTTGCATATATAGAAGATCAGTAGTTGAATCCACGTGCTTGGACGTTCTGCTCTTTTTAACTTAGCCGCATATATGTCACATCAATGTCCTTTAGGAATAATGTGTCAGACTGTTGTTACTTTTGTTACTTCTTTTTCTTTCCTTGATCTGTGTGCATTTAATGATCGAGAGTTGTCATTGGACCACCAAACTTCAAGAGATATTTTTTTAGATTATATCTCTTGCTTCTTTAACAAGCTTTATTGATTTGCGTGTAAGACCTGATGACGAGTGTATGCAGTCATAACCATCCACTTATAACAAGCCCTAATGTGAATTTGATCAGTGCTTCTGGATCCCCTAATGACAAGTCCTGTCTAAGACTCGTTCAGTGCTTCAAAATTCACTTGAGTTATCCAAGTGCTTCTTGATCCCGTGACGTTAAGACTCAAAGCATACGCTGATGGCTTCCACTGATGTAGTACTGAGCATTCCCCCTAACGGGTTAGCTTGACACTATCATATCTTGATGATTTCCCCTGACAGGTTGACATGTCATTGTCATGCCCCGACGCATTCTCCTAATGAGTTCGGTTTGCCATTGCCACACCCTGACGCGTTCCCCTGACGAGTTGGTCTACCTATGTCATCCCCTGATGGGTTCTCCTAATGGATTCCCTTGATGGTTTTAATTACTGAAGTTTTGTTGATTTCGTTTAAAATGTCTGATGTGCGGAATACTTACCTGTTTTTGAGTAACAACAGACATCCCTCTTTACTATTAAGTTCTTTAGTATTTTCTGCTGGTAACTTGCCTAGAGAGTTATACTTCATCTCCTGATGACTAACTTGATCATCAGTTGATGCAAAACGTGTGCAAATACTTAGGTTTATAGAACACCATAAGTATGTACAAATGCACAATCAAAACTAAAATCATCATCATCATTTATACTTAACAACTTAGTTATAAGATGTTTTTAAGATAATTGTGTTTGACAATGACTTATTTTTCTATTTATAAGTAGAAAAATTGACTTATTTATCTATTGACTTTTTTCATTTAACCTTTTTAATTCATGTTTTCACTCCGTGAGAACGAAGTATATATTAACACGTAGATTCAAAATATGAGCTAGAGCATTAACTCTCATGATAAAAGTTCATATTTCTCTTGGCAATAGACCAATGTTTAAATTCCCTTTCCCTTGATTATAATAGAAGATAGAAATCTCGTAATAGGAGCTGGTGATTATCGGCTTCTTGAATGATCAAATCGTGCAGAGCCTGCCTCTAGTAGATTAGTTAAGTGAACTGGGACGACTCACGACTGTCTCCTCCATCGGTTAAATCGAAGAAGTGGTAGAGCACTAGTAATATATTTGATTATTTAAAAGTACTATGCATTAATTAAGAGTATAATTATGCATACAAATAAATTTATAACAAAAACTTATAAATTAATTAAAATTTGATACGTGGATAATTTTATTATTCTTGTTTTTTTCTTTTTCAGGAGGAACCCATCAATTTATCTTGTTTTTATGTATTTCTGTGTATTTCTCCTGAGATTTAGTTTGTGTTCACATATTTATTCTTTGATTATAAATTATAATGCAGACTAGGATCTCAAGTTCGAGCTGGAAGGGAATACGGAGTATATATTACATAGAGAGTTAGCAACAGTATGGTATATACTAGCTATTACATGAGACAACAAGTATATACTAGCTATTACATGAGACAACAAGTCGCATTGACGTTGTCATCGTTGAACATGTTGCTGACTTTATCATCGCCCCGATGAGTTACGGGAATAGCACCGTGTCTGTCACCCTGGACGTCGTTGTAGCCATGCCTCCAGTAGTTGTAGCTGTCTTTATATTCAGTAGTCATGTCTTTGAAGTAGTTATTGGTGGTGGTAAAGTACAACGGTGGATTCGGGTACGGCCAGAACTCCGCCCTCTTCCCCGCCCTCCTCACTGCTTTTAGCACTTTGTTTCGATCCACGTAACCTATTACTCTCACTTTCTCCATCTCTAGTTCCACCTCCACTGAATCCACCCCTGCATATATATGCATGAAAACAGACACACACACACACATATACTGATGTAGATATAAGTAGATATATTCATTAATACTCAAATTTATGTTAATTCACGTGCAAGCTAGTAGCATCTGTATGCATTGTTTGAACTAATTAAACATGTACACTATTTGTCAGCAGGTCATAGAGAACTAAAACAAAAAAATTAAGATTGTATATATATTTCAAATATGAAATTAAAGTTATATACATAAAATATTTCAAATACTAAAAAAAGGAATTTTCTTACATAAACTTTATTATTGCGCGGGATTTAACAACTAATAATATATGTATAAGCTCGATATCCATAAAGTAGAATAAATTTGAGTTACATTCCGCTGCATTATATAGTACAATGTAATATGTTTATATTCCACTCCATAGTTTAGAAAAATAGTTACTCTTTTTTATGCCGGCCCGTGGTATATATTCTTTTAAGAATCATATTCTACAGCTAGAGCACCTTAACCAAATTAGCTATCAATCTAGTGGAGTACCTTTCAGCTTGAAGATAGCATTTTTCACCACTTTCTCGCATCCGGTGCAGCACATCCTCACTTTGAGCTCCACAATCTGTGAGATAAAAGTCGACGGTGTTCAAAGTTGCTGTCCAGATAATTTACTCAAGTATCTTTAGGAAACTTTTAATACTAATCAATTGGAGAAAGTTGTCCTCCTTATTCCTTTATTCTATTTTCACGTTCTAGTTTCCCATTAAGTAATTGATAAATATGATAGGCATTCTAAAGGAAATGGACTCTATCCAGACTATACTATATCTCGTGATTCATTTTTTAATTTTTTTAATTATAACTTTTTTCAAACTTTTCTTATCAAACGAAACCTTACGTACAAATATATCGAAGAAGATTTAAAATATTTCAGAGTACATTATATCATTTTTTTGTGAAGTCTAACATTAATAAGACGTGCCTAACTTAAAAATAAAATAACCAGAACCTCCGGATGAAATCATATGATCATAATTCAAATTCCACAAATTGCAGCACGAATTCCGCTAAACTAAATTTTGGCAACTAGGTATTTTCCCAGTTCTAATAATTAGTTTTATCTAGTCTTCCATCTCATTCTCGTTTTTCTCAATAATTTACTTGTTCGTATTTCAAATCATATTGATCATGGTAAGAAAGTTGGTTCAACTATTTTAGTTTTTGCTTCATCATTTGTTTCATTCCTTCATTCTTGAGTCGATAAGTGGTTTATTATTTAATTTTTTTTTTTAAGAAACTAAATTTTAAGGGAGTACATGACAATCTTAATCTTAGAGGAAGCAAAGTAGACGATGGAGTAGATAAGGAAATAACACATCTCATATCCACGATAAGACAAATTTGAAAAAGAGAAACTTTTGATTAAAAGCATCAGTTACATACTAAATATTCTCTGTGCTAAAAAATACAAGATATCATGTCAAGTTGTATTGTTCAATTTTATGGATTAATTTCCTATATATTGATAACTTTAACTTTCTTAAAATCTCACATGGATTTAAAAAAAATTGATTTTAAAAATGTGCAGGATTGACTTCAAATGTCAGTTTTGATGTTATATTTTGGAAAAGAGGGAGTATATTATATATATCTTACTTTTTTGAACTTACATGAATATAATTAAGGTGTGATCGATCAGTTGAGCAACTTCTTTTGTCATTTTTGCGTAAATTAAATTTTCATCAACATAAATAGTGGGTAAATGGGAAGTACATACAAGGATGATTGGATGAATGCATGGAAAAACTATGGATAAAAGCTCAATCATGACTGGTACATATCTATATATCTATATATATGTATATGTGTATATGTATAAAGGGAAACATGAAACGAACCTGCAGAGAGAGCGGTCCAGCCTTGGGCATGCTGTTGATTTTGTTGACACCACCTAATCCTCCTAGTCCTAGTTTGGGGTTGTATTGCTGAATGTGAAAGAAAGCGTATGCGATGGCAGAAACATAAGAGCCAAAAAGCTTCTCAAGCAGGTTAACCATCGTGAGGTTCTGCTGAGAATATATATAGATCGATATATAGTTTAATTAATACATGAAAAGGATAGCTAGAGTACTTTGAGATATCATCTCTTTACGATCCCAGCTCTGGAAGATATTCCTCAAAGCAATTAAGGCATCTCAATCCTTCCCCAAGATTTCAATCTCCTGGCTTAGGAGTTAAAATATATACATATTCCAAACATCGTTAAAAAGGTTGTCTAGCTAGCACGTACTATTATATATATTTATTCCTTATTACTTTATTCATCACTACTTAGGTACCAATCAGACTTAAATGCTTCAATATTTTAGGTAAATGACTTACAGAGGAAATCCTGCAGACTAATGCTTATGTATGTCGTCCCTAATCCAACAAGAATACGTCTTATACACAAACAAACTAATGTGTGTCCGTATTAAAAACTAATGTGGGGAAACATCGAGTGGCGGCGGCGGTTTGCGATGGTGTTGGTGACTACGGTTGCCAGCGGCGGTGAGTAATGGTGGTAGAGATGTGTTTATTTTTTTTAATATAACAATTTGTTATTTTATTTTTGTATTTTTTTGATATCAAAAACACTCATTTACGCTTAATATTGAATGTGGTCGTCACATATTCACTTTCCCTCCACATACACAATAAATAAATATATATATATATATATATATATATATAAATATTTTTCAATCATTATGTGATCTTTTAAAATGCAAGAAGTTAATAAAATTATTAATTTTAAACCAACAAATCAATAAATAATTTAATTAATTGAAAAGACAATTTTACACTTCAAAAAATATGTAATAATCACATATTAAAATTCACCAATATTATGTACGGAATTCGTTTTCTAGTTAATATTTGAATACAACTTGAATAAAAAAATTGGAATTTAAATTATAATTCATTTTTTGTTAAAACGTGGCTCAAGCCAGCCAACGGTTGCTGCTGACACATGAAAGCTCGAATATCAAGTCTATCGTGGGAGAACGAACACAATATATTCTTCGAGATCTCCTTTTCCCCTATTCATTGACAAAATTATTCCGTGAAAGTCTAGTTTGATAATGAAATGAGATGATACAAGAACAAATTAAATATTTTATTATTTATTAGATTTTGTATATGTAATATTTATTTTTTATTTTATTTATTCATATAAAATTATACTCTATATGTCTTATATTTATTGTAATGGTTTGACTTAACACAATTATTAACGAAGACATTTTACTTTGAATAAATATTTAATTTGTCCTTATATAATTTTAAATAGTTTAGGAGAGAAAAATCTTGAATGATAAAATAAAGAAGCTAAAGTAAAAATTGTGATGATAATATATGAGTCTATAAAATAAAAGTAAGAAAGAAAAAGACTAGTTTAGTCTTTTTACACTTCAAATATTACTGAAAAAAAGAAATGTTGAAAAAAATATGGAACGTCAAAAAAAAGTGTTGCAATTTTTATGAGACAGATGGAGTATATATTTTTAAACTCACCATCGTAGATGAAAATTATTCATTTCATTACAACTAAAATTTTACACACAATCCATAATTTTTTCACTCTCACACTCTCTTTATAATTTTGATAAAATGACATGAGAATAAAATGAATGAATAAAAAAAAATAGAAATGAAAGACAAAAATCACAAAATTATGAGAAAGTTATGATAATGAAGAAATAGTTTATTGTGTATAAAATTTTGATTGAAATGGAATAAACAATCTTCGTATATAAGAGTTGGCTTCAAAATAGACATAATCTTATAATGAGAAAAAAGGTAAATGTTATAAAATTCACTTATTACTATATCATTTTATTCTATCAAACTCAATATACCATAACATTCATTTATTCCTATATCATTTTATTCCATCAAACTCAATATACCATAGCAATAAAGGTAATGTCTATTTATATTCCAGTAATTGACATACGCATTATCCTTGAATACATTCGCATCAATTTAGTCGCTAATTGCTGCGAGGCAACGTAGCTTCCTTTCCAGCTTTCTTCGGAATAAGAATGTTACACATTCATTTCCCGCAAACCCTTGAAAGCATTTAATAATTGAAGTTATGACCTTTTTCTAGCATTTTTTTATAACAAAATGAGATGAAAATTTTGAAATTTCATCACGTAGTTATCATTATTAAATTTCTAATACAAAAGGCATTACTACTATCACCAATTAAATTTTTATCAATAACAATTATATTTATAATGTACTTAAAAAAAATCTTATCTTTGATATAGTTAAGAGTCGTTAAATTAATAAGGAAAAGTAATCCAAATGATGGAATTTAGTTTTGCTGAATAAAAGTAGACTTAATTGCTGCAATCTAGGAATAATATGAGAGGAGAAAACCCGTCATACAACCTTAAAACTAGCTTCTAAATGTGACACGACTAAATATTTTTAGATATTTATAATTTGATAATCGTGATATAATTATTATATTTTAAATCATTAAAATTTGTTAAAATATAAAATATTACTTAACACAAAAAAGAACTTATTATTTTTATAATACATTAATGATTCGTTAAATTATAAGCATAAACTGAACTTCAAATAAAATTTAAAATTATATTTGTAGTTATTTTGTTCTAATCTCACATTTTACTCCAGCTCATTTCGTTTTACAATTTGATAAATATTAATAGTATACCTTTTATTGAGAATCACCTAGTCTAATAAGTAATTCTTATAAAATTTGTTATAAATGTTTAATTAATGATTTGATAAGAAGACTTTATGATAATTTTTTTTAAGATATTGCATCATTATAAAAATATTATGCAACTATAACTCTTTTTCTAGAACAAATTTTACTTTTAAATGAACCTCTTCTTTGAAACAGATGAAGTATTAATTTATGAACAGATAGATATTACATAGATAAAATAGGAATACGGAAATAACACGACATAATTAATTTTTCTATGGTCAAAAAATCAATTTTAATAAAGTTAAACACTTGAACATATTTTAAAATAACGAATGTACAAATATATACAGTAATGACATTGAGCTGAAATCTAAAATAAAATAGTTTTGATATTTCTCTACTACATAAAGTAAAATATATCGTAACATTAACACATAGTAAAATAAACTACATACAATTAACTTATGAAAAATAATAGAATGAAACACGAAAGAATGTCGGATGTCATACCTGGTCTTTTACTTGGTATCTCACATTTCCATATTTGAAAAAAATAATATGACAGATTGACTCACGCTGTTCCAAAATTTGAGATATATTTCAGTTCACGCAAAATAAATTTGCGAAATCTTATAATTCTAAATTGAAGTAAAAATCTTACAATTCTAAATTGATGTAAAAAGTTCCCATATTTCACATTTTGTTCTGCAACTTCACAAACCTTTGTGCAAGTTCATTTTGATTGCTGCCCTCAAAAACTGCAATTAGAGATTGTAATGCTTTACATAATACTTCTTTCTTTAGGGTCCTGGGGGAACCATGTTCAACCTCAGTTCTGCAAGCCTCCCCAAGAGATAAGCATAACACCCTAAGCCAGTCTTCCAGAAAAGAAGATTTCTACAAACATATTAGGCCAAAAATTAGTATACGAGCACAGACACCGTTTAAAAATGCGAGCATAAAATCTGAAGATTGCTTTTCTTTTTTGGGTACAACTAAGTTTCACATTCAACTTGGGAAGGATGGAAGTTGGGGTTGGGGTAAATCTGAAGATTAATTAAATTACAGAATGTAACAGCAGATGCATATGTTTTAACACTTTAACTGTCAGAGAAGTGTCATTTTGCACCGAAACTATGATATTCTTCATAGCACTTGAGGTCCTATTTTCTGTTCGTGTTGGGAATATTGAAACAGCACCAATTCTGTTGTGGAAATACCAATTTTGCGTCGGTTATTTTCCCACAGGTGGTTGAATGTCATAAGAGAAGGCGCAGGGATCATTTAAATACAGCCTAATAGCCAAACTAGTATTATCAAAGAGTAATGTTATGAACGTGAATCAGCAAATATACATGTCTACTAAGTCAATGAAGCTTCATTCAAATAAAAGATGCTTACTTTCACTAGAAAATTATATAAAGCTTGATGGTCAGACCTTGAAACGAAGCCAAGTAGATGCAACATGGTGGAGGTTAACTGCATCACTCAAATATGCAGATGCGAGAGTAAATCAGTATAAATAAGAAAGAAAGCAAGAAGATTTCCACGAATTTATGTGAATAATGTCTTACCATGTAAGTTTCTTATAGATTTCTGAAACTAATAAATATAGGCTGAAATCACATCACCTTCCATTCCTTCATAGATGTAATGGTTTTGTCTTGGGCCAATCATATATAGTGAAAGGAATTATAATAGACAACTTAAGAGAAATTAGCTTAAGAATACTATATCCAAAGAGCATATCTATCATCTCAACAGTCTAAAATCTCCCTCACTTATGACCAAAATGTACTTGAAGTAACCAGTGCTGCAGTGATGGACACAAATAAGAGCAAGGTTTTATCTCCACACAAGTGATCAGCAGTGGATCCAGACACTTTACGAGTGGAGTAAAAAATTTTATTGCATCGAAATATCGTAAAAAAGTTTATACTTTTAATGATTATATATAAATCAATACTAATTTTATGTAATATGTTAACAAGTGATTTGAGTTATTCATTCGTTTGTATATCAAGTGATATTTTTGTAGTTACCTACCAGGCATTTAAAACACTAAATCTATAAAAACTTGTAACTATTAAGTTGTTATTAATGATCATTATCACTGTAGCTGCAAATTCTGTTTGTGAAAATTTAAAGAACCAAGATTAAACTGAAATAATAGTCTTCTACCATGTACGAGGAAAAGAAAACATAAAAAGAGATACAAAGAACATAAGTGCTAAAGGATAAGGAGGTTTTGAACTTTGAAGAAAGAAATAAGAACACGTGTAAAACATAAAAAGAAGATGGTTAAAACACAGCACCGAAAAATAATGGATTTCAACCACTTGAACTGCAGCAATAATCTGTGACTAGTACTATGGAAATATAAAATTACAAATTCAAGTGGATGCAACTGACATCAAGGTACGTCTGCCACTGCAAATGATTATAAGATGCAGAAAAATAATTAAGATATGGAAACCATATTACCTAAAGGATTTTAGTGATAATTTCTGGTATGGAATGAGTCAATCATCCACTTTCGTATAGTATTGAACAAAAATGGGGATATTGTTCCTCTCCATCAAGAAGTTCAAATTTTTGGAAGTATCTGATCATTCAATAAGAAGGGTTTTAATTTTCCAAATGAACGATTTGAACACCTACTGATTCTAAAGAACTGTAGAATTGATCACGGGGACCTTCAAATTTAAAGATGTAAATCTCAGACTATGAATGGAGATATTCCTGACACTCACAAATAGATGATGAGCTTGATTCTACATTGAAATTTTATGTATTAAATGCAAAAAGAACACAGAGTGTGTGCTATGTTGGGTTGCATTCCCAGAATACACATGTAATGCAAGAAGGTTTTAAATTTTTTTAGAGGAACTTGACCTGCTTCTCAAGCGCAATCCTGTATCTGAAACTAGATGGTGTAGAGATCTGCTCTATATTCAGATGCTCAAGTTTCTGCTCCACACTCTGGACAACATCCGTGAATGATATCCCATAATCTGGATATATAGACGATAAAAGCATATTAAACAACTATAAAAGCTGTAAATTTAGTGAAACCAGTTTTGAGATGTGACTGGCATTTAAATACATGGACCGTAAATATACTTCTATAAACTAGAGACCTACATTTCCCATTGACGCTTTTTTTCATAATGGGAATATGATGGTAGCATAACTACTTTGATGTAATTTTTCCATAAATACTCACCATCCTCAAAAGGGAGCCTAAATTACATCTAAACGTGGATATTAAGGAGAAGAAAAAGAGCGACACAGAAAAGAAGAAAGAAGATGAGTGTAACTTGTTTACTTTTGAACATCATATGGAGGACATTTTTATGTACTTGTGACAACCTTCTGAGAGGATAAAGGGAGTAATATCATCTCCACATAAATTCACTTGAAAAATGATGTTGAAATACATTATACAGACAACAGCACTGATATTTATTCCATTATTGTCACTGCCCTTACCCGGATTTATTAACTTAACTACTCAAAGTACCATAGAACCCTAAACTATAAGAGGAATGAGTATCAAATGTTAAGCAGCTAGCAATGAGTCTATCATGAAAATTAAGAGCTACTATGAGCCTTAAATTAATTTAGTTAGCAATTCGAGAGACAAAACAATTTTTCCATACTAACATCAGAACCTCAGACCTAGTTATAACTATCATGACTGGGGATTAAAAACAATAACGATGCAAAACATAACAGTACTGTGTACTAAATTAACCAAAAGTAACTTAAAATAAATTACTGTTCAAGATATCATTTACAGGCATCTCTCTAGGTTGCATGATTCCTTTAGATCTTCTATTCATGCTTGAAAAATGACACTGTCAGATTAACATAATAATATTACTAATTCAAATTAAAACCAAAAAAAAATTTATAATTTGTCATACACAGCTCATGCTTGCACTAAAGCTAGGCACTAATAATCAAAAGAAATGGAAAAGGGTGCAAAATACTACCAAGTATTGATGCTGGGACAGCCAAAGCAGCAGCAGCGTGGATCTTGATCTTAAAGTTTGGAGAATCACGAAGCATCAACAAAAGAATACTAAAGATAGAGGGAGCCCTGTGTAGGGGAAAAAAAATAAAGTAGCCATAAATGACTCTGGAAAGAGATCCATTACCTACTGGTCATTCTATAACTAAGGAGCATCCATGAAATGTTATTGAAACAAATGCATCCCAAAAAGGTTCAACACTAAATGTATTAGAGCCGATGATTGCAATTCACAAACTGAAGCATGTCTCAAGTCAAAATAAGATGTAACCATTATATTCACAGCATGTGGAGAAACTACTGGATTGGAGGTGAGAGAAGAAATGTTTCAAATTAGGAACTTAGAAGACTACTTTTATAATGATTTCTAGTAATTAAAGTTGGAAAAGGGAGTTAGAAAGTGAGGTTTACTAAAAAGTTAAAATCAAAAGACATAATTTTGGCACTACGGGATGAATCATGTGCCATTATATATAGCCTTTTCTATCATGAGAGACGTACAGAGGAAATAGGAAGGATCTCGTAACTCTTGTTGTGTTCATAGATACATAAAAAAAATACAGTAGGGTAACCAATGACGAGAAAGGTCATTTGGGTGGGTTATGGAAAGAAATAGTGACCAAAAAGTATGTAAATGTAAATAAGGATATGCATGACTGAGCAACTATACAATGATTACATCACGGACATGTATCATTCAGTTTTATATACAAAGGAACTCAAGCAAAGATGTAATGGTGCATCATGCATGTTATTATTGATAGTAATGTGCAGTTAATGATATTGGAGGGTTGTAAAAGCACATTAAAATCAAAGATTTTATACATCCGGGGTCGTGTGCGCATGTGCATATGTGAAGTTCTTCGTTACATTTTTGACAAATGTAATTATTCTTTCATTTTACGTAATTACCCTCTATTGGTATTCATTTTTGTCAACCCCAACTGTTTTATCTTTTGTTTTTGTTTTCATTTTAAATATGTTACTCTCTTTCCCACTAATCGTTTTTATTCAAATGTCAAGAACTAAAACATGTGTAAATAGCTGACGCTACAAGATCTACTGATCAAACATGACGAAACTATCCTAACCTAGCACTAAGTAGCAGGTTAAATTCCCAATTTCCACAAGCTGGGAACTACTGTTATCCTTGACTTTTTGTAACAGAGTGGGAAACGTCCAACGTATACTGCAAAACTAAAAAACATTTCAATAACAGAAATGCTGAGTTTCATCCCAAACTAGCTCACGTTGGCTTTCAATGAGACCGATATCAAAAGGAATAGGAGATAATACCACTTTCAGAGGAAATATATCTCATATATGGATCAAATGTTCATTTATTTGATCAATTAGACATCCGTGAATTTTCCCGTTTGCATAACAATTCTTATGCACACTTGGGTGAGAAATATTATTATTTTCAAGACATAATAATCAATCTTGTGGTAATTCCTACACGTCAATGACTAGCTTCTCAACATGATGTCTACTATTGTGAGTTTAAACAGTTGCACGCAAGTCATATATCAAGGTTGTCACGGCATCATGGTGATGCTCGCCTGGAGACTTCATCGCCATGGTGCGCCTTGGCATCGCTCTTCGCCTAGGCATTGTCTAGTCGCTGCCGCTCCACGAGGACCACGACCCGCCCCGCCCCAAAAAGTATTAAAAAAATATATATAGAACAGGAGCTAAACCCTAATCAATTGACAGAACCATCGAATAACAAAAGGAGAGGAAGATGGTCAATAGATGACTGTCGAGGGAACCAAAAGTGAAAGCCGGCCATCTCCTCCAGTCATCGCTCCATTTCCGGCCATCTCTGTAAGTTCTCTACTTCTCCTCTTCTTCCCTCTTCTTCTCTATTTCTGGTTGAATTTCCTTCCCCACCTCGGTCAAATTTCTGTTGTGAGGCCGACTGATTTCCACCTCCTCTCTTCTGTCGAATTTTGTTGCTTTTTAGTTTTTACTCTTTAGTGGCCGACTGATTCACTGATGGTATTAATGTATTATATAATTTATATGATATGAGTTAATGAGTTCGATTTTTCTTCTTCTCTGTTTGGCTTCTGGTTCTTTCTTTTCTTCATTGATTTTTCTTCATATGCTGATTAGTGCAGTACTGCAGTGGCCGACTGTTATATACTTATATAATTTATATGATTTAGTTAATTTATTATTATTAGATAGTATTTAGTTATTTAGTGATTATAAAAGTTATATTAATTTTTATTATGACATTAATTGCTCTCTTAATATAATAAATTATTAATTGTTATGATTAATTGAATTAAATTTAACACTGAATTATTGTAATTTGTTATTAATTTATTATTAAATTTAGTGTAAGAATAAAATTTAAACATATGTTGTGTACTTACAATGACCCTATGACAGAATATGCAAAATGAGCAGATTGGCAGAAAGTAAGTAATTTATTTTCATGTTGTGTTTTTTAGATACGATGGCAGAAAGTTTGGGAGCCAAAACTAATGTCGTTGATATGAGCAAGGATCCCAAGATGAAAGCTAAGTCGAATGATCCGGGCTGGAAGTATGGTTTTTGGCCGGATTTGAGGAATAAAGATTTGGTGCAATGTACATTATGTGGGAAACAATGTCGTTCGGGAATCAAACAACTCAAACATCTCGCCGGAGGATATGGGGATATCACCAAGTGTCCTAAAACAACTAAGATAATGAGAGAAATGCAAGGGGCTCTGGCTAGCAAGAAAGTCAAAAACCCTTTTGTGTTTGAAGATGTCAATGATGATGATTCACCTCCGGAAACACAATCATCCACCATCTCAAGCACGGCTTCTAATATGGCATCGTTTCCAAGTATAGGGACAGAGGCTAAGAGAAAGCAAGCCGCCTTTCAAGCTCTTAAGCCGCAAACAAAATCACAAAGGACAATAGAATCTCTTGCTAGGAAGAATCAAGAAGAAGCTATGGATGAGAGGCATAGGAAGGGTCCTAATCAAACAACAATTGAAAATCACATGAGGTCGCAAGAAGCGAGAGAGAGTTCACATGCACAGAGCCAACTTTTTCTACGAGAATGGCATTCCATTTAATGCTGCACATTCAAGAAGCTTTGAGGTAATGGTCAAGTCAATTGGACAACATGGACCGGGGTTAAAGCCTCCTAGTTATCATGAGTTGTGGGTTCCTTTGCTAAAAAAAGCAAATGAAGAAACTGATAAATTGAAGGAGAAGAATGCAAAAACTTGGAAGGAATATGGTTGCACACTCATGTCGGATGGATGGATCGATAGGAGAGGAAGGTCACTTGTTAATATCCTTGTTAATAGCATTAAAGGGACATTCTTCGTTGGATCGGTTGATGCCTCTAGTCAAACCCATGACGCTGATATATTAGCCGAATTGTATGAAGAAAAGATGGAGGAAATTGGACCAAATAATGTTGTCCACGTTGTCACCGATAATGCTGCAAACTGTAAGGCTGCCGGTTAGATATTGATGGCTAGATGACCTACATTATTTTGGACGCCCTGTGCAACACATTGCCTAGATCTTATGTTGGAGGTTATTGGGAAGATGAACCCATTTTGCTCGATAATCAGAAAGGCAAGAAAAAATCACAATCTTTATTTATAGGAATTGCAAGCTTCTTGAATGGATGAGAAGAAAAACGGGAGGATTAGATCTTATGAGACCAGATGAGAAGAACCGGAGGATTAGATCTTATGAGACCGGGGAAAACTAGATTTGCCACTTCTTTCCTCACATTGCAGTCTTTGAATAAGTACCAAAATCATTTGAGGCAATTATTTGTGAGTGAGGATTGGATGACTTCTAAGTTCGCAGCTTCTCATGCGAGGCATAAAGTTATGGAGATCGTGCTTTCTACTAAATTTTGGGATGGTATTGATGATTGTATAAAAGCATCACAGCCGCTACTAGTAGTGTTCTTGTTGATGCAAATAAGAGGCCCGCAATGCCCTAAGTTATTATTTCAATGTTACATGCAAGGCACTGTTGGAGTGTATGTCCTAGTGGCCAATTATGTAATGATTGTGACACTATATTTATGTTATATTTTGGTTAAATGATAATTTCTTTTATTATGTTTTATTTACTGCATTATATAAATGTTAACATAATAAATGTCCTTAGAAGAATGATATTAATTATATGGATTCAAGTATGTGACTTGAATGTGAAATCATATAAGTTGATGTTGTATATATCATTATTTTTAAATGCCCCTAGTCGAGTATTATTGTTAGTGGGACAACAATAATACATTGAGAGTAGTATGTGGATTGACTGATGGCCACATCTCATTGGTCATAAATATATATGAGATATATTAAGTTGATGCATAGTACCATGTTAGAGAACAGTGTACTGGACAGACCTACCATGAGAATTCTACATGGAGTATTATGCTATGTGTCATAAGTAATTCTCATAGTGACAATAATGTAATGGTCCTTCGACCTGAAGTCATGACATTTCTACATAAGGAATTATGTGTTTTGACATTATCAAAAGTCACCTTTAACCGGGTGGACGATAAAGGTGATTGTTGGATGCATTAGATGTAGATGGAATTTAACCTTCCTATAAATTAGGGGTGATATCTATAGGCCTCTTGATTGAGTGAGACTATGAAATTGCATGGTCATGCTCAAATAGAGATTTGTTTCATATAGTCTACTCATTGATCAAGAAAACTGAGATTAGATTGTGAAGAGGATGACACATCCATGCCTTGAATTTAATCTTAGATATCAAGGTTAAAAGGATTAAATTACATTGAAACATTGGTCACAAAAAGGTTGCGTTGAATCAACGACTTTATTATTACTTGGGTAACAGTGCTGTATTACTAGATGTCACTCACTGTTTATAATTTTATAATATGATTTAAAATTATTGCCAACGTAATAATAACCTACAGGGTCGCACACCAAGAACATTCATTAATGAGATATAATTTAAATGTCAGTGATTTTAATATATCAATGAAATTGGTTTTATTTAAATCATGGCTTTAAATTATATGTATTTAATCTGTATATATATTAGAGTCCCTTGGAAGAAAATACGAATATATATTTATTTGACTTATATATTAATTAAGTAAGATTTGATTAAAATATATAATAAAATATAAAATTCGGATTTTATTCTCCTAATCAGATTAGGGTTTGGAATTACTCTATACACAGCTATATATAGGATATATCAATTGTTCTCTCAGACATATACGTTTTCAAAAACCCTAGCAGCTCATCAGAGAGAGACTAGAGTTAAGCGAGAGAAAGAAACATATTCAGCAGCTAGTACTGCAATCCTCCTTACTTCGGATTGTGAGACGATTTGTGAGTGTTCGTATGGATACCGTAGAGGCGCCGTCCAGTTGGATTGCGTTAAAAATTTGGAAACGTTCAACACCCTCATCAAAGCTTCGGATTCTGTAGGCTTAATCGGTAAAATCTTAAACCATCTGTATTAAATTGTTTCGCATGGATCCTCAGGTTAGGGTTTAGTTTTGTTTTAAATCGTTTTTTTTTATTCCGCTGCGTTTTATCTGTCGAAACCCTACAGACACAAGATTGAAGAAGCTTTAATGAAGAAAAAAGGCCTTCTGAAGAAAGTGATAGAAATTTTTGATTGTAGATGGGAGATTCAAATGTCTTAAAAATTATGCCGGCTTGTTTCTTAATCCTTCAAAGTATTTCAATATCAAAAAACAAAACAAAGAATATGCAATAAAGTTGAGGAGCGACTTCAATCAAGTGCTTGAGAAAATGGTGCCTCAAGTTGAGTTACAAGTTGAGATAAGCCTTCAAGCCGATGCTTATGATAATGCTAGAAAGGCCTTTGGAAGAGATGTGGTGATTAGGCAATGGACTTAAAAAAATCCAAGTACCAAATTGAAAGCAAAATTTATTATTTATTGGATATAAATTTATAATTCATATAAACATATTTTATTTATTTGTATAGATGATTAGTGGGCTGCCTATGGTAGTGAGCATTATAGGCTTTCAAACTTGGCTAAACGAATTCTCGGCCTTTGTTGTTCCTCCTCCGGTTGTGAACGCAATTGGAGCACTTTCGAGTTTGTACGTATTTTGTAGTTATGAATAGTGACTAATAAATTTCAAATTAATATACCTATGATTTATGAGACATTAATTATTATTATTTTCATTTTTTCAGATTCACACAAAAAAGAGAAATAGGTTGGGCACAAATGGTTGAATGATCTGGTGTATGTGCAATACAATCAGAAGATTGTGTCAAGATTTCAGAGGCTTGGACAAGAAATTCTTTTTGTTCCATTGGTGCTTGAAGATTTCATTTGGACTAATGAGTGGACTTTGAAGTCTAGTATTGTTCGGATGTTCATTCAGACGAAGATCTTACTTGGGATGATGTGGATAGAGCAATTGGTGCATCTAGTGCAATGGGGGTCGCCAACTTACGAGGAAGGTTCAAGGATCACGCAGGAATAAAAGTGATCATGTCTACTCTCGGTGTGTGGGGAAGTCAAAAATAATTGAAGATGAATATGACGATAGCTCTGATGATGATGACATTCGTCCAAGTGATGATGAAGAAATGGAGGATGATGATGAATTTAGATGATTGTATGAATTACTTCTTTAGTATTAAGTTTATTGGAACTTGTTCTCTTTATCACTTCAGATTGTTATCTTTCGTGATGTCATATATGTGGTAAGTGGTAACTATATTATTATGATCTATTTAGATTTTGACTATTGAACTTTGGTTGTAATGAGTATCTTTCATTATGTCATTTATGTGGTAAGCAGTAACTTTTTTATATAGTTAAGTATTGAAATGGTTGAAAGTTGACGCCATGGCGCCTCGTCGCTGGGCGGACGCCATGGCGGGCGCCTTGTCGCCTAGGTGTCCTGGCAGTCGGCTATCATTATGCTTCGCCGAGCGCCGTGACAACAATGTAGTAAGAAACACAAGACCAACTTGCTATTAAGACTGTTGGAATAAAAGAAGATTCAAATACCATAGAACTGGTTTCTGTTGAAGGTATGAATTTCCAGGTGTTATCCCACAAAACTGCTCACAGAGATGTATAAATATTTTTAACAGGTGAAGGGCTTGTTATTTCTCTTTGATTACCTCAAGTTATCGGTTTCTACACTTACATATTTTTCTTCAGTCTCAACATTACTTGATTTCACAGTTTCAATATCTTCATAAACACTGATTCGATAGAAAAACAACCTCAGATTAAAAGATTTTTCTCAATCAAGGAGCAATATCATCTTCATCACTGGTTTTCTATCCATGCAAGGGAGAAGGTAAACCTTGATTGCATTTATTTAAACTAGATATTCATGCATCCAAATAATCATAGTTGTACATCTAGTAATTCAAGGTTAGTTTTAGACATGCTTGTGATAAGGTAAATTCTGCTTATAACATATTTGTCATTCCAAAATTCGACCTCAAACATCCTCATACAGTCTAGAAACAACATAAAAATTATTGACAGTAACAATAATAGTGTGTAGCCCTAAGTAATGAAAGTAGTGTTGAAAATAGTGCCTTACCAATCCATATCTCGCAACTTCAATGTCTCATTCAAAAATAAATTGCTCAAAGCATGACAAACATTCCACTGAACCTGCTCATATTCCAAAATTATTGACATATGCATGAATGAAAAGCAAGTGGATCATCCATAAGATAACTAAATTTAAAGTACTTACTCCAAGCATTTGGAATCTACCTTAACATTTCCATTAGTAACACAAGAAAGAAATGCCTGTACCATTCTTTCTATCCAACATGGATTACCCAACGATGGTTGCTGGAAAGAGTTAGATGAAAGATGCTCAGCATAACTGTTAGTCACTAAGGATAAGCTCGTACTATCCACTAGCCCGTTATTTGCAACTGATTGACTTGCAAAATGAACAACTCGTGCAAGATTTCCTAGAGCTCGCACAGCATTTGCTTTAATCTAATATCATTAAGGATAGAGAGAGAGAAGAAAAAATAATGTGAAAATGAGATGGGGAGATATATGAGCTATGGACACAAAAGGTACAACTTGAAAGTAAACTAAGACATGAAATTCACATAATTATTTCTTAAAACTTGAACCTAGCAGTTATGCCAGGTTAAAGTACATGAACTCATCATAACTATTTTTTCTTAAGCTACCTACACTATGAGATGCTCAGAAAAAATAGTCACAATTAGTATTAAGCACCAAGACACTGCAGAAAATTTAGCATTCTTAGACGCAGGATACAAATATGGTAACAAATCTCCATTAAGTGTTAACAGCAATCTCAACTAGATAATACACAAATCATTCTGATTACAAGAAGGAAAGTGAATATTAATAATTTGTCATAACTCATAGAACATCATCAATATCTACAATGAACAAAAGAGTATATCAAACCTATATTTAATATGAAGAGAACATGTTTCATGGAACTTCCAATCCTTAGCACCAACAACATATTTGCATATCATATGCTTAACTTCTTGTCTTGAAAAGTGCATGGAGAAGCTTTGAAGATACATACACCCACTAGTTTTGCTTAACTGAATTCTGAGGCTAGTCCAGTCAATTATGAGTTGAATTATATACTTTTTAACTTTTTTACTTTGTTAAGCCAACAGCTTGCATTATCAACATACTGATGTTCAAGTGTCATCAGGAGAGGTGCCAACCAAGGCTATTGCAGGTAAGTGGCAGCAATGTGATATGGACTGTGGTTTAGATATGGGGACAAGTCATAAATGGGTCCAGTTAAAGAATATAGGTGCAAATAGCAGCATCAATGACTAGTTTAACCCAACTAGTGGAGTCGGCAGTTCAACAATCACGATCAACAAGTAAATTAATTGAAACTTCATGCGATATTTAGATACGGTTAAAGACCGTCAAACATTCAGGATTAATTATGTCTACAGCTATGAAGCATGGACACGTCTTCGAGGACTACGTGCTCGTGTCAGACACCGACACTGTTTGGACACTCTCAGACACATGTCCGACATGCACCCATAAATATTTTTTAATTGTTTAAATAGTGTACACTTTAGGATACCTATAAAAAGCATCCTAATAACAGCTCTGTACATACCAGTTTACATATAATACAATTCATATATTTCTAGCTCTTCTTCTTTTATTGTAATCGTGGAATGGGATGTTTTCCTCATTGAAATCTGAAAAGGGTATTAAGTATTTATTGCCAGTGGGCATTGTATATGAATATATGTGGTATTGAGGGTATCTATCTATCTATATTCTACACACACACAAACAGACGATGCATCAACACTGGGAATCAGAGTCTATGTATCAATATATACATATGTGTGTCTGATTGTGGGTGTGGGTCTATGGACACACCGTACAGACAATGCATCAGAACAAGGAATTAGGCACTTGCAAAGTAATCAATCTACTTATACTAACCTTGTCACCATCAGTTGTCAATAGCAAAGCACACTCGATCAAAGAAGGAATCAATTCAGAGCTTCCCTTAGTTTCTACCATGACAAATAAAGTTCAGTACAACGCACAAAATTTAGCTTGGGAAGAAATATAAAAATAAAAAATCCGTCCAATACAGCTCACCTATAAAAGATGTGGTGGATGTGAATTCTCTCAAACAGTAACGGAGAGAATCACATATGTTCGCTATAGCCCATGAGGCTGCAATTCGTACCTGCAAATTACTCTAGATTTGATTTAGCTTGCTGATCATCAAATAAATAGTGTACATGGAAAACAGAAAGAAAAATTGATAATATGCTTTATAGCCATGAGAAGAAAGAATACCGAAGCTGAAGGACTGTGAGTGTTGATTTCAGCAGCAGAGATAAATTTGCCAACTATGCCTGCACTAAAAGTAGTTCCAACATATCATTAGTTATGTGCTTATTTGGGTTGAAAAGAATATAAGGTTTGGAAAATACTTTTGAGATACATGTGGGAAACGGGCAATGACACCAATAGCACGACAAGCAGCTGATCTAACCATAGGGACCTCATCATTCAGTGCAGCATTGATCTACAGAAGTTTTAGAGGGAGGGAAGAGAGAGATGTAGAAAGATATTGGTTTCTTTTACCAAGACATAAGATAATAACTGCTTAAAGAAATGTTCAAACAAGACTTACACAGCTAGTAAAAATAAAATCCTGTTTATCCTTTGGAAGAGATATGAAAAGAGAAGAAGTTATTCCTGCGAAACAAGTAACCGATGCAGTCCTCACCTTTCACAAATAAGATAGAGTGAATCAGAGCTTGTTTATGGTCAAACAACCTACTCTCTCTATTCGAAAATATAAAATCATTACTGACTTTTGAAAAGTGATCTTAAACTTTTTTCAAAATCAAGTTAGGATGAGCTCAGTTAATTATAACCAAAATTATCGTACCATCACTCCCAACAGGTGATTAGCTATCTAATAATCTCCTTTGTTGACAAAAACATAAACAAATAAATTAATTAATTATAGTAAATATTGTGATTGAATAAACATATTGACTTTTTTAGTTACTCCACAATTATGAATTCAAGATTGAAAGTGTTTGAAATTGATTTCTAAAATTGCAAAATAATTAATATTTCCAAACAGAGAAGATCAACTTAGACACAAAATGAATTTACTGATTAAACTCTACGCTTCATTTGTTAAAAGGCCACTTTTTGCCACAGTTATGTCAAACAATTAGATGAAATTCTAAGGAACAGAATAATTCATCTTTAGATAAATTAATAACGGTAACAGCTGGGGATATTTTAGATGAAAACCCATGCAGAAAAGATAAAAATAACAGCCTAAGTAAGTTCTACTTCATCCTTTTTCAGAAGTAAGGAGCTAATTAAAATGAAAACAAAACATTTTAGACTAGTATGACCAAATGGACTGACATGGTTCAAAGTTTTTGCTCCTACATTGTGCGTACATATTAGCATAACTGCAAGCTTTACATACGAGAAACTTTGGAACAAAACTTATGACGGGGCACTCGGTCCGACTGTCAGGCAGTTTGGGGATGAGGGCTCTTCTGTATTAATGACCGTACAATACTAATTGTGCTTTCCCATGGTAAACTGGTTTTCAATTGAAAATAACTTACCTCTACAAATAGCATACATAACAAAGCAACATAATCTCTTTGATTAGTAAATGGTAACTTTATATCAATACCGAGATTACGAGGAAACAACATTAATTCAGAAACAGTCCCTTGACTGCCTCGGAAAATCAAGTAGGATAGACTGATTAACGACTAAAAGCAATAAAAATAGTTTAGCCGAAAGAAAAAATTGAAACATATTTACAAACCATTGATGAAGTATGCTGCAGAACCAATGGCATATGTCTATCAATGGTTATACACCACTGCCTGATCCCTGAGCTTTCCATTTTAGGTGGCTCAGTTAGTAGAGCTGGACCTTCACCTTCTGATCCATATAATGGAGCTGATGAAATTGTCTTTATCTTAATATAATCAGATGTGAATGGGCTCTCAAGTAATTTATCATTGAAAAGATCTTCCGTTCCTTTAAATCCAGTGATTGCACGAAGACATTCATCTAAAACCTATACATGAGGCATGAGAAACAGGCAGAGCCTGTAAGAAAACAAAAACAAAGGAAATCTGAAAATATTGATAACATTAAAGAGAGGCACCATACAGAAATAGCCCTCCAGTACCACAAAATGTTCACCACAAAAACCCACTAATTATGTCCTCCATTTAGCCTTATAACAATCTCTCAACTAAAATATAACTTTTGTAAAGCTCTCTTTCATCCAATCATGATGAAATTGGTATTCTTACATTACATAGAAACTAGTTTTCATGTCCGTGCATATCACAGATCATTTTGTATTTTTATTTTATTATTTTGGTACAATTAAAAAATTCATCTATTTGTATTTTTTATATATGTATAAATTATATATATTTTTAAATTTATGTAAGATAAAGCATATTATTTTAATATCTTTTTTAGTTGAAAGTATTTTAGTATATGAAAATATATTTATCTATGTGTTATACATATACAAGTTTTTTTTTTTAAATTGTTTTCAAGTTTAACCAGTTATGGAATTCCCTGCCATTCATATCGTTCACCATTGTCTCCACGAGTTGATCTTCTGAAACAAATAGAATAAATTTCTTCATCATGAAACCCATCAAAAAGCACTTCACCATACTTAATTAGTTTATCTATTAGATGCAGAAACAAAGTATTACTTTTCTACCATTTTTGTTCCTAGTTAACTTCCATAATGATAATTTTTATGACCGTTGGAAGTTTCTTAGAAACAACCTTCTTCAATGGGAAGTAAATGGAGATAACTTTCTTCCAGTAGCTCCTTTAAATTTCATTTATTTCTTTAATTTTTCCTCCATATTTCTAAACTAAAATTAGAAATCCTTGGTATGAACTATGACAAATAGAAAATATTTATGTACCTTGGTCTGAGTCGCTGAAATATTTGAAATAGAAAATGAATTTAAAAATAAAATAAAATAAAAAGAATTTATCAGCGAGAGTAACTGTGCTGTCAATGGCAGTTATGGGTGGATGAGTGGAAAAAGTAGAACTTTGGGGACGAAAAGATTAATAAACTACGGTGAAGTCCCTAATTTAGCCTGAGTTTCTTTATCTGTTAAACGAGAGCCGTTTGATCTTTTTTGGGAAAACTGTATGGTTAGGATTAATGGTATGGAAAAGTCTGGACAAACAGAGTCTGCTTAGGAGCTTACTCCAACCATAAGGTTACGGACTTACGGTGGCTACCTCAGAAGTGCAACAATTGAATGTTTTGCTATTCTTGCATTTTAAAAACAGAAACTTATTCCAGAAAGCACCAGAAGGAGAGCAAACAAGTGATCCTAAACTACGAGTGAACTTACATTTGAGAAGTTATGACACACTTCAAGCTCCACATTATCTAGCCCATAGTTAGTAAGACCTTGCGCCGAGGCAAGGCAATGCCGTTCTTTTCCAAGAAGACTAGCATAGGGAGGATGATCCCTTTATCTTAGCAAAATAGTAGGATATACCATGTTGTCTACCTATGCACCTCTTTCAATCTAAATTGTAAAACATACACACACACACAGATATTTGGCAAGTTAACTTTATTTTTACCATTATATATGTGACCCATACTTGAGCAATTGGCATGCTAATATTTTCTGTATATTGGATCTTTTCATGGGGATCATCAACACTATAAATATATGGAAGTGAATTTAGAGCTTGTCGACATGATAACACCTGCTTCAATATTTTTTATTATTTTTCTGTTTTCATTTCAAATTACATTTCAAATGATTTTTATTACACTTCTAATTTTATTCCAAATGATATATATTTTAACATATTTTTCTATTTCTAATTTGTTATTTACCATTCACAACAGAAACGCTATAGGAAATATTACCAAAAAAAATGAAGATTACTTGTTAAGATTGAACATTATATTATGCAAATGTCACCTTGACAGCAGCTGTAATGGTTTTCTCATCAATTGCAGCAGAAAATTCTGCAGCATTGTTGTTTGATGGCCATAAATGAACTTGAGAAGAAGACAGATCCAAGAATTGGGAAACCATAGAGGAAACTCGTTCCCAACACAAGGTCATGATATTCGGATAGTTATGTGCCACAGCTCTAAGTGCCTGAAACAAATTATGTATTAGATGTAAAAAAATTAAATTCCAACAAAGTTTAGTAAAATACAATCCAATTAGTATATGAAGGAAATAAAAAACTTATAGATTGCAAAGGCTTGACAAGAGGAGAACTCAACTAAAAGGCACCTGCCAACTGAGCAATATATAATCCAGTTATATGTACCCAAGATGTTCAAGGAAAATAATATTTCACTCAAAGAACAAGACTCGTTATATATCCCAATTGTCTTGATATAATGTGAACACCTTTAGACTGTTGTCAGCTGCACATTTCAGTGTTCATTGTCCAATATTGCTCTATCTTAAAATAATTTGTCGAATGTTATTCGGACCCTACTGATACACACACACATATAAATAAAAGAAAATGAGAAATATGTTGCAGCCTATTTATTAAAAAATGGGGTGTAGTGAACTTTTTTACTTTTACAATGTTTTTAAAAAATCCAACTTTACAGATGGATAGAGCATTAAAATATATGACTTATTGCAAATTATCATAATCTTTGGTGATGTATAAAGTTGTATTTATAACTCATAAAATTTTGGAAAATTTTATGACCAAAAACATGTTCTATTAACATGATTATAAGAACTACGGTACACATCATAAAAGCTAATGAAAATGGGCATCTATTATTAGTATATTAATAGTATAAGGGGGGTGGGGGGTGTTTTAACCCCCGTTTGGTTGTATCTCTCCGTGTTAACAAAATACTCAACCTAGCTAATAGCACCAATTTAATATATTTAAAATCTAGAATAATTACTTTTTAGTTTGAAGAAGAGTCCTTTAGAATTTGGCGAAAATAATTAATTGTAAATGCATTTCTCACGTGTTTAGAGGACAACAGAAGCACATTACTCTTGACTACATACAAAAATCCTATAATTTTAATTGTAATATAACTTTGTCAATCTATGAAAGTAGTAAC
Organism: Centella asiatica; assembly: GCA_014636745.2. Lineage (NCBI taxonomy): Eukaryota > Viridiplantae > Streptophyta > Magnoliopsida > Apiales > Apiaceae > Centella > Centella asiatica. The sequence goes on from CM025780.1 coordinate 61,799,170, forward strand.
ATTTGTACTTGAGTAGTCTTTATATACTTCAAATTATTCAACTTCAAAATTTTAAAAAAGTAAAAACTTGGAATCAATATAAATATATCTTTAATTTTGGAACGACGAATGTAAAAATTTCAAAATAGATAAAAATTAAAAACTTAAAATAAGTAGAAAATTACTTTGCAAAAACAAGCCCGTGTTGAACATTACAAAAAATTGGGCTGCAGCCCAAACCCCGTAATATATTTTATAGATACGTGTGGGTGAGGGGAAGGACCCAGCCCTATGGGATGGATCATAGCACTGTCTGAGCAACCTAATCTCCAACAGAACCGTTTCAGAGTATCTCACGTAAATTTTTTTTATCAGACAAAAATCCTAGGACCCTTATTAATTTGTACAGATGCTAGAGAACTCAAACAAACAACAAATGACAGAATAATTACCCCACCAATAACTGTTAGTAATTTTCAAAGACTTGAATGTGAACCATCAAGAATTTAGATAAGCACGAAACATTTTAAGATAAATAAATACTCCAGTACATCAATTACTCACAAATGATTTATTGATATTGAAAAGAAACTTTATGTCAATGTTACCTGGAGAGCCTCTATGCTAATAGTGGGGCTCACTGCTGGTTCCGAATAATGAAATAACGTAGACAAAACACCCGAACCTCTTGGGTACTCAGAAAACCCTAGATAAAAACTTTATGTGAACTTCTAATTCAATAAGAAACCATTAGCTGCATTAAATTAAACAAGTCTACGTAGACACACACAAATATGTCCTAGAAAGATAACAGATAATAATGAAAAACAGGATAATAGACATTTGCATAGAGTCTCAATGAAAAAAGGGCAAAAGATAATTTAGTCATTATCAACAAACACACTAGTGAATCCATATTTAGATTTCTTGCAAGAAATTACTGTGAAAACTCCAATGCAATAGCCCAAGAATGAATTAGACACGCTACCCAAAGTAGATCATTACATGTCAACCAAGAAAGTAAACTAAATACAAAACAAGTTTGACATTCCTCTTTCTTGTTCTTGCTTCACTTCGATCAATGGAGTACCATCTAAGAAGAGGGATTCTTCTATACATTGGCAAATACCTGAATCTGATACTTAGATTCTTGGATTCTTCTAAATATGGTGTGATTCTTCTGGGGGATTCGTGTGTGGTTTATCTTTTGTTTTTAGTGATGAGGCAATGCAAATGCAACTAAGTCATATGTTATACTAGTTAATGTAATGTTATATGAAAAGACTACCTAAGAAATTAATACAACAATGAAAACGATCTTGTTTTTCTTGTATATTCAATGTTTTTGTATCTATAAATTTAGATATGTGCCAAATTCAAGAACTGATGAATCTCTGTATTACAAACCCGAATCCTAACTTCTTAGAGTAAGATGTGTTCCTCCATCAATTCTAAAAAATATTAGCAAAAGAAAATGTAACTTTTCATATTTTAAATTATTAAATGATTTTGAGATTATTTTTTTCAATATAATTAAAAAAATAAAATTATAAATAAAAAGGACAACACCTTACTTGTTGATAGCTCTGCTAGAAGCATATCATTCACCTTTGGGGAGGAAGGAGAAATAGATAAAGCTACAGTCAAGCAGTTAATAGCAACAGCCTGCAAAAAGACAGTATAATCATGATGTGCATGGTAAAAAATGAAAGATGAAAACTTCTTATAAGAGGATTAAGGAATGGAGGCAAGGAAGTCCCCAGACAGATTGTTTATACTAACACCAATATAAACACCAATTAGATAAGAATGTGTTAAATATCTTAGAATATTTCAATTTTCATTCGTTAACAAAATATTTGATTCCATCAATTAGGATTTGGTTTAAATGTAAATCTTTGTAATTACTTAGAATATCCCATAATCAGTGGGATCATTAGTTGTCATATCCCTATATTGGTCTAATAGTGTGTATATTTATTTAAAATTAATGAAAGGGAAAATATCCCAGAATACTAAAACAATTCTCTCCTAGAATATTCCCATATTTGGCACTTGGCGGTTCTCTTGAAACCCTTTCAGACCAAGTTGAATCTCGGTGTGCAACCTACCAGTGGCTTCCTCTCCTTCAGGCAAAAGGACTTCCTCCCGACGTCAACCGCGCCACCAGCAGCTCTGTCATGTGTCGGCACGTGACGCTTCTCTGGCAGGCGTCCAACGACGCAGCTTCTTCAGGAAAGGTTAGCTCCTGGTTTTAAATTTTGTATCATCTTTTGGGTACCAGTGTCCATTTGCTCAATTTCTGGTGTTTTTGAGAGCTGTTCTTACTTGCTGTTACTGCCTGGCATCGTTGTGATTTGTTTATTATTGATTGATTATTTCCCAGTTAAAAATTTGTTTGTTGAATTACTACCATGTCTGCAAATTTGGGCACTAGTTCAGGAAGTGGAGGAAATGTTGGACAGATTATTTGTAGCACCAATTTAAACTCTGCTTTGGTTTTGAGTCCCTTTAAATTGGATGGGACAATCTACTGTGTGATCTCAGGCTTGTCGTATGTCAATCGAGCTATTCGAATGCAAAAGTTCATTAATGGCACTTCCATTATGCCAAAAGACACTGATATGGAGCAAGAAGAGTGGACATCTGATAATGCAATGGTAATGACTTGGCTCTTTAACTCCATGGAGCCAAACATAAGGAGCAGCTACATGTTTTTAGATACTGCTCACGCACTCTGGGAAGCTCTTAGGCCAACGTTTTCTGATATGAGCAACAAGTTTGAGGTTCAAAAGAAGATTCATGAATTGGTTCAGGGAGATAAGACAGTAGCACAAAACTATTCAGAGATCACAGTTCTCTGGCAGGAATTGGATCACCATAAAACTTTTCTACCATACATGGTAAGATAAAACATTTTCACCTACATGTGCAGATGATGTTGTTGCCTATCAAATATTTGTCGCAGAAAATCGAGTGGTGGATTTCTTAGCTGGGTTTAATATGGAGTTTGATCAAATCCAAGCCCAGCTACTTGGGCAAACACATTTTCCTTCTTTACCAAAAGCTCATGCTCGGGTTCAAAAGGAGGAAAGTCGGTGAAATACTAAGGTTCTGAATTCTGTGGACAGATCGGCATTGGTGGCCCACCGTCCTGCGTTTACACCTAATGTGATAAAAGATGAACATAAGCATGATTACTGTATAAGCATGATTTCTGTGGAAAAGAACAGCATACCAGGGAAACATGTCATAAACTCCATGGGCGTCCTAAGGGTCATGGTCGTGGTCGTGGTCATGGTCATGGTCATCCTCCACAAGCACAAGTTGCAGGCTCTACTCCTCCCGATACACAGGCTTCTGCCATCACAAGTTGCGTCCTAAGGGTTTCTTTAGCCACATGATTGGACTCTCCAACACATAAAGGTTATAAATGTAATCATCCACCTTCTAGAAAGGTTTTTGTTACTCAAGATGTATCTTTTCGGGAACATGAGTCATATCATCCGGCACCCTTTTCTAGTAAGGAGGAGAGGTTTGAGAACGAGCCTAGCATATTGTCGTCTTTTCTTCCCATTGGCACTGAAAATGGACCTCATCGAAGCAGCCTGAATTGAAAACTTGTACTCGTCGCATTAAGATTGCACTAGTAATACCACAATATCAATCTTGCTTAGAGCCAAGTCAGTCTCCATATTCTTTGCCTGTGTGTGACAATTCTAATGTCTCTAGAAGGTGCAAGACCTTGTACTCAACATCCAATTTCCAATTTTGTTTCTTATGATAAATTGTCTATCCCTTTTTGTGCCTTTGTTTCCTCCTTGTCATCTATAACTATACCACAAGATTGGAGAGAGGCAATGAGGAGAGTGTCTTGGAAAAAGGCAGTGATTGAAAAAGAATGAGGCTTGGGAATTGGTATCTCTTCCCAGGGGTAAAAAACTAGTCGTGTATATAGTTAAACAAAAAGTAGATGGTTGGTTGCAAATGTGTATACAGAGTCAAACAGAAAGCTGATAAGACCGTTGAAGACTTGAAGGCTCAAGGCAAGACTTGATGGGATTGAATATCAGAAATCCTTTCCTTTGCCCCTGTAGCCAAGATGAACTCTGACAAAACTCTTATTGTTCAAGGTTCATGAGGAATTGGAAGAAACATGTACAATCATGTATTGTTCTTCCTTTGGCTAATTGACAAGTTCGACATTGAGCCACGACAACTGCCCATCTCAATCTCTGTCCCTCTCAATCTCCAGAAAATTTTTGAGAGGTTTGGTCTATTATGGCTTTTCTCAAAAACTCTTTCTTATTTCCATCAAGAATTATGAATTGAAATTATTGAGTTTTGTGGGTTGTTGCCCTCAAGTGTCCCTCTCTAATCCCCCAGTTCTTTCTTCTTTAAATTACCTCCTACGTCAATATAGAAAATGAAAGCCGAATGCCTCATAATCATCAACGAAATGGGAAGTGATTCATTGTATGTCTTACTAGTTCACACGAGAACCATAACATCATGTTGTCCTGCTGTAGTTGTTATATTAACTTAATAAAATTTATCTTAATCTTTACTATATCTAAATTGTGGAGGAAATTATGGTTTGTAACTGTAATTGAGGTGAGTTTATGAGGACCTTCCTATTATAAAAATATTAAGATACCATTGGGATAAAAGTGTAAATCTACTCCCACTATTTAGATATTACGTTTTGTTAGTTATCAAGTAACTCAATTACGTTCAGTACTAAATTTGAGTCTACATGTTGATGTTGAAGTAATTAAATGTCAGATGATTAAAGTTATCAGCTATGATAATGCTATATCATAAATTTTCAAAATCATTATTTCAAAATTAATCTTACAGACCATTGGTAAGTATTTCTACAAGCTCCCCTATTACATGATTATGTTTAGTACCAATAAAGGATTAAGTTAGGCGGTGATTGATTATCTTAATTTAAAGGAATTTGCTTGCAGAATTGCAATACTTTTCACATCGGTTTCATAAGTAAATCCTGTAGAAGGATTCATTTGAACCTTACAAGAAAATCTATTTGATAATCAAATTATTGCTTAGAGAGTTTCTTGTCAATTCTCAAGTGGACCAAAGAATTTCTGTACGCACAAATCTTTCTTTCACGTAGCTTATTCTAGGACAATAGTGTCAGATAATATCTGACAAGTACTAGTTTTGTCTGTATCAGATACCAATACTAAATCGTAGAGAATTACTTCCACATATGCAATACTAACCAGCAGTCCACCCTGATCAATCCTGAATAGAAAGCCATCTTCAATTGTTGTTTGGAGAGATGAAATAGCTGTTGGCAGCAACTCAGCAGGCATTCGTGAATATCTGTTGAATAATGCGCATTTTAAAGAAGCACTGATACATATCTTGTTTGGTAAGATAATCGATGCCAACTTTTGTACATTTTAGTATAAGTGACATCATATATTGCTGCTTATTGACACACATAGAATAAGTAATCAGATTTCTTCTTTTTTGAGAGTTATAGTTCCTCCCTAAATTTCCTTGGAAAGTTGGCCTCCAAAGTACATATCTTATCTTTTCTTCGGGGACCAAAGGAAGACTTGATGAAGAAACAAGTCTTATATGTATCATAATCGAGCAGAGCATGAGAAATCAGGACTAAAGACAGAAATTAGAAATGGAAGTAGTAATATATAAGCCATTAATCATTTATTCTTCAGAAACAACGTAGGCCTCAATTTGAAGGAGATAACAGATTGAAAATGCTGTTCATTGAAACCAAATAGCTTGTTTGAACAAACAATTCAATGTTCGTTTATTTTCACATACAACAGGTCAAGCACCCTTCCTGTAAGAGGGGTTCAAAAATACTATGATGGCTCCATTGCTTTATATATTTGTTATTTGGTTTGTTTATGATTCAGCAATCACAAACTTGCCCCTTGATCTGATAAAATGAAGAAAAAAATTCACATTCTTTCAGAACATAAATCTTGTCAAAAGCCCACCAGGGTGAAAATAAAAAAGTTAGTAATGCTAAATTGGAGTCCCCAATAGAAAAACTCAGAAATGCTTTGGAAAAACTACTCTCTTGATAATGTTTTGGAAAAACAATAAAAGTTTTTTATTAATCAATAAATTTGATATTTGGGGAGTACAGATCCGTTCATCATAGACACTTGTGATTGCAATCCAAGGTAAGATCAGACATCATTTCTGAACCATATCAAGGAGATTTGTAAACCTTTTCCATATACCATATTTAAGAGCTTTTATTTTCTATAAAAAACGACTACAAAATTTCTATATGATGGACATTAATCAAGTCTCATTCACAATTAATTGCCCCTCAAGAACTAAGGACCTAAGTTTTCTCTTTTTCTTCATTCTTTTATTCTCTTCATGGATCTCATCAGTTATCTACGTCATGTGATACTCTTTGCTCTTGAAGCTTCTGAAGTTTAATACGAAAGGCAATGATTAACTGTCATTAGAATTGTGCATTATCAAGGCTTTTGTCTACAATTCGTCCCTTGCCCAGCTCCTCAATAGGATGGGGTACAAATTTTAAATGTAATAGGACAAATAAATTAAAATTTGGAGAAACCAAAGGAAGAAGGATTCTTACGGTGTGGATGATATCAAAAGCAGAAGTATTTTGAACAAGGATGCCACCAATCCACCATGATTTTCATGTTTAATTAAGTGCAGAATTCCTACACCAGAATATATATATATATATAGTCATAATGAAGAATCCAAAGAAATTTCTAAATGTAGATAGCATACTGTAAAATAGAAGAACATCAAAGAATGGACACAAACAGAGGTAAAGTTTGCAACAAAAACAAAGAATGCACAGCACAGAGAATGATATATACCTGTGTGGAGTTGTAAAAGAATCTGACCAAGTGAACTGGAGAGCGCCATGAAAGATCCACATTTAGTAGATTCTTTGCACTCTGCCATCTGAAGAAAAGCAGATACAGGTCCATCCAACATTGCAGCAAGAGTAGAGGCACATGTCAATCGTACCTAAAGACCATTAATACATGACAGCCAGAAGATGAGTAAAATTTCCCGACAAAAGGTCCACATCCAACCAGCAAACTAGACCCGGTTTTGTTGTGATTGCATTTTGGTTCTAATTTGGTTCAAGCAGTAGGAAATCTATGAATCAGTTGAGCCACTAAGTTCCCCTTTTCCTTATATTTCTATGGTTGAAGTATAACTTATAATTTATTACAATGTCATTTTCCTATCCTGATTAGTATTAACAAAATAGTTATCAGTCATATTTTGAAACAATTGAAGTTGTCCACGTAAACAAGCAAGCATCACATCGTACATTCTATACAAAAGTATGGAGACAAAGCTTTGTAGTCCGCCGCAATGCTGAAGTATTCCAAATATAATTGGTGATAGGAAATCCCTTGCAAAGGATTAGCAGCAAGAATACATGAGAAAAACAGGTACAGAAGGTATCACCAAATTAATCACAGTCCAGAGTCACCAAGCAACTATCAGTCAAAATGGAAGAAATATCATAATATCAGTACACTTCATCTGCATTCTTAGACAAGAAGAATGTCACGGGAAGACGAGATCAACGCAGCAACCTCGTTTTTTTTTCTCTCTTCGTTATCTGGATCCTCTGCTTCCAATAATAGCCAAAAAGTCTGGGATGGTGGGTGTGGAGAATTGAAACAGATTAGCCTGCAATACTGTAATTTGAACAATAAGCAGACACTGAGGCAGGCATGTATTTTTTTATTGTCTGACAAAACAGCAGCAGTAAATGGTGTTGTTGGGCTTGCAGAGTTAACAAGGGTGTTAGCGTGTATTGGATATTTGGATGTGGTTGGTGGTTGAGGGCTTGAGGCTGATGAAAAATATGGGTTCATTGGTGTCAGCTTGCGAGTGGGACGGGGTTGGAATTGATGTGGTTATCATGATCTGTGTAGCTGCCGAGGAATGAGGCAAAGATTTAGGTTAATAATTTTCTGCAGTAAGGGTGTGATTTTGCTAAGCCTGTGTTCGGCTTGGTGATAACAGGAGGGAAGGAGTCTGTTTAGTTGGTCAACCAGAAGGAAGTAGTGCAGCAGGTGGTAACTGGTAAGAACAAAGAGACACAACATTAAAAACGAAAAAAGCACAAATCATCTGTTTACTGTTTACGTAACTGGTAAGAACTAAGAATAATAAAAGAGATGGGAAGAGTGGATATGCGGGAAGAAAGCAAGAGGCTAGAAAACAGAGAAAAGGAAGATAGAGAGGCACAATTGGGAAAGTCCTCCCCTTATTCCCCACCCCAACCAACAAAAAAAAAAATTATTGTCCAAACTTAGAGTCTTGCAACTAGAAAATCCTTACTCCACACACCCCGAGAAATTTGAGGGCATGAGAAACAGTACAACCTATATGCAACCCTATTGTACCCAATGCACAGCGCATCACCAAGCCCACTCACCCCTAATGAAAAACGAGGGAGACAGCTGAGTAGAGCTGAAATCGAGCCAAGTCGAGTATCGCTTGATTGAGTTCGACTCGATAAGGAATTAATCGAGTTTGAGTCGAGATGAGTATTTATCGATCATAAAGTATCAAGTTGCTCATGAGTAGTTTGTGAGTAACTCGAAAATATTCTAGCATAGTCAAGTTTCGAGTTTTTATCGAACATTTATCGAGTATCGAATAATTAACAGGTTTTTATATCAAAATCGAGTCGAGTACGTAACGAGTTTTAACTAACAAAATTATTAAATGTTAAAAATTATATCGAGCATCTGAGTTGATCGAGCCGAGTACCATTTTTATCGAGTATCGAGCCAAGTCGAATCGAGTAGCCTTAATACTTAGTTTGACTCGATAACTTAACGAGTAATAGAAAATGTTCGAACTCGACTCGATTAGCAAGTCGAGTCTAACCGAGACGAGTAATTACCAAGTCGAGCCGAATCAGGCATCGAGCTACTCGGTATACACCATTTGTGTCTTAATTTTGGGCATCGAGCTCCTCGGTAAATAAAGACTCGTATTCATTTGTGTCTTAATTTTGGGCCCACTGGCACTATATATGGAGAAGACAAGAAATGTAGGACTAGTATTACAAGGACCAGTAAACAAATTATATCCTGTATTTATCAAATGAACAATTTTGAGAATCCAAACGTGAAAGGATCACTTGGTATACACCATTTTCTGCCCTGACTTCAGACCAGTTTTCGAAAAATGGGAAATAATATCCCAAACCAGTTAGTCCGAATTTTCTGATGGGTATAGACAACCTACCCAACTAATAACCACCACCTCATTAGAAATTTAGAATCTAGAAAAAGAAATGCAGTATAAAATTATTTACATGCTTGTATAAAATTATCAACACTTTTAGTACTACTAATTTTGAATTCCTACCTTCACTTAAGAAATTTAAATGAAATGACAAACTAATAGGAGAGATAACATGGTAAACATCCTGGAAGTTGATGTGAGATGGGCTAAGGGCCTTAGGCTATGAGAATGAAGGAGATGAACCTCCAGGAGTACGAGGTGAACTCCTATGATCATTCCCCACCCCTCACCCAAAAAAAAAAAAGGAAAAAATTAAAAGGGCAGAATCCAATGAGTGAATTGGATGATCACTTGATCAGGAATGCCACCTAAAATGGATGGTGTGAGTTTTTTGAATGCTCAACCAAGCAGAAAAATCAGTGGCACATCAACAATGTTTGTCAACCAAATTTGTTCAGACACCACGTCTATATCTATGCCAAGCACTTCACTTGAGGAATACAGATTTCTCAGAGACATTCAATGTAGGGTACTTGGGAGGAAGTGAAAGTTACCACGCAAGGAATCATGTGAAAAAGCCTAACAAAGGAAGTGCACATTTAAGGAATTTCATTTTCAAATTAAAAGTAAAATAGTCTTTGAGAAAATGGAAAAGAGAACCCCCTGAAAAAAGCAGTCAAACTTGTTTCTATTTGTTTAGCTTCTAATTTCCGTCAATTGTGAACGAAGACTACTACCTAGCTAAAGTAAGAAGGTAGCCCTCAAGTGCAATAGTTCTAAAACTACAAATTACATCAAGGGGTACACTAATGTAGGGCACCTGGAAAAAAGAACAAAGCTTATTTAAATTACTTGACATGAGTATCTGCCTTCTTTCTATCAACAATAAAATTTTACTACCAGAAAAGAGTGTATAAAGTAAACTTCAGAATAAAAGACTTAAACATATTAAAACACAAGTTGAAATAGATCTAGAAGATCAATAATTAACTAATAACGATAATTGAGAAAGAAATACCTTCATGCAAGGATCAAAAAGTAAGCATGTCATTAAATTTGCATCAAACTTCCTATACGCAAGAAAGTAAGATAAGCTACATTCACTCGTTAGGATATTAAGAAATAGTAATTGATACAAATAATAACAAAATGGTATACATATATCTGTGCTGAGAAAAGAAGGAACTATTGTCTTACCTAAGTTGCAACACATCACTGGACGGAAAAAGCATTGTCCATAGGGCAGTTACTAATTTGGGATCAGCTCGACAAAGATCCTACCCTCCAATTCAAAATGCAAAATGTATCAAAAGATCTAGTAGATAGAAATTTGACAACATAAACCTAAAGTCAAAGAATGTTATTAACATAGACAAAGATACCTTCGTGTTGACAATTCGTCAAAAGCTAGAAATTTAATCCCGTGGCAATCACGGGCTGTGATAAATATTTGTTATTATGAAATTATTTTAATAATTAATTAGAAACAATTTCAAAATGAAATACAGTTGAAAAAAGATGTCACCAAAAAGGAAATTTAGAATGAATTTCAAAAATAAATTCTATATCAGTTCTCTTATATTTGAAATTCCAGACTAAAATCTTAATGATTCATTGATTTGTTCTTCAATTATTTCTAAATTGGATAAATTCGCTTGTTAGTCCTCAACATTATAGATTAACTGTCATTAGTTTATTCCCTTACAAATTTGAAGGATGTGGGGAACTAATGAATGTCAAATTTAAGTTGGTAGAGTAATGAATACCAATACAAAGTAAAGAGACTGATGCATCCGATTTGTAATGTTGAGGAGCCAATCAAGGTCAAAATTGGGTTAAATTTGGGTAACTCTCTTGTTAACCAATTTGGAGAATGTATCTACTGAAAGACATTATTTGGAACTGCAATCTGCATAAATTTTGGGGGCAGAAACTCCTTTTAATTGTATTTCATAGTGTGATAAAAATTTCTACACAGGACAACTTACACCCCTCTGAGGCAACAGGCGACCTCTACGATTTGCCTTGGTGCCTAGGCTTGTTTTGAGGAATCACTTGTCTACCTAATAGATATAATAAAGACTTTTGATCTCTACAATGCTTAAAATGAGCTTGTTGGGCCTTACAAGATTGTTTTTCTTGTAGTTTTGCTATAAACATCGGAATCTCTACATCTGCTAGCAGTTTTACCGTAACAATGTTGTCTACCTTAGATGCCAAACTGAAGATCCTGCACCCTATTATATTTATGTTATCCCCTCTGCTTCTCTAGTTTGGGTGAGATGATCACAGATTCTTCATTAGTTTTGTGGAAATTCAAGAAGGTTTTTCCATGGATGTCAGGTATGCTCCTTCCTTTGGCTTTGTTCTCTCAAAAACAGATCAGAACAAAAAAGCCTCACATTAAAATTGAAACCTTTGGTTGGGAACGAGAAAAAAAAACAATACTCAAGATAGCTGTCAAAATGTGATACACAATGTGAAAAGAAGAATTCAAAAGTCAACAATGATGGCTCCCTGTTTATTTTGATGAATGTTTGCCTACATGAAAGCTAAAGTCAACGAAAGCTGCTAGCTGCTACTCCTCTGTTTCTCCTCCAACTTGCAGCCGAAATCCCTCACTAGAAGCAAAGTTAAAATTGAAGTGTGTAACTTAGCTGTACTGTTCTTAACCGACCTTGGTTGTAATCTATAAATAGGATGGCAGTGTAATATTGAAATAAGATTGGAAATTACAGAAAGCAATATCCATATAATACAATCTTATTTCCTTTCTCTGCTAATGCCATAATTTTCCAAAAAGTGGTATCTAGAGCACAAGTCGATCAACGACAATACTATCTCGGCACTAGCCTAGCACAATTCCGGCACCACCATAGCACAACTTCCGCACCAATTAAAATTCTATATCTGTCACCATGGCAACCTCTACTTCGACCTCGCACCAACTTGTTCCCGTTTTCAACGGAGAGAACTATGATTTTTGGAGCATCAAATTCAAAACCATCCTACGAGCATATGATTTGTGGGATGTAGTGGAAAATGGTATTCCAAAGCCTGTAGAGTCGTCTAAAAAAGAAGAGACATCTACGGAAACCACCTCCACTACAACCACAACTTCCGAAGGCTCACCGTCGACAACTAGCTTGATGAAAGAATGACAAAAGAAAGATGACAATGCATTAGCCAAAATTCATCTAGCTGTCACCGACACAATATTTCCAAGGATCATGAATTCTACTTCAGCAAAGGAAGCATAGGAAGCATTGCGAGACGAATTCCATGGCACCGTCAAAGTTCGGGCGATATGACTTCAAACTCTTAGAAGATACTTTGAAAATCTCCGAATGAAAGGAGAAAATATCAAAGAATTTTCTTCTAGAGTGACTGAAATTGTTAGTCAACAAAAGGCCTACAATGACAACATCACGAATCAAAGGGTTGTAGAAAAAATACTGATTTCTCTCACCGAAAAATATGATTCCGTGGTGAGCATCACTGAGGAGTCTAGAGACCTCTCAAAACTTTCCATCACCGAGCTTCTTGGTTCCCTACAAGCTCACGAACAAAGAATTTCCTGGCGGAACGAAGCTTCCTCCGAAGGTGCTTTCCGGTCAAGGCACAAAAATAAATTTCAAAAGGTGGAAATAATCAAAACCAATGCGGCGGCAACAACAAAGGCAACTTCAGCAACCCTAGGGAAAGAGAAAAGAAGGCAAAATTCCCTCCTTGTGGTATCTGCAAAAAGCCTACACATCTTGAAAAAGATTGTTGGCACAAAGGAAAACCCCAATGCTCTAACTGTAAAAAGTTCGGTCATACCGACCAAACCTGCAGATTCAAGCAAAATCAACAAGCTGGTGTTTCTGAAATTGAAGAAGAAGAACGCATGTTCTATGCATGCCAAGCTGCCACGGAAAAGAAAAGTGATGTATGGTTAATTGATAGTGGTTGCACAAACCACATGTCAAAAAACCAACATTGCTTCATCAACATCGATTCTACGGCAAAAGTACCAGTAAGAATGGGGAATGGAGCCTTGGTTGAATCCAAAGGCAAAGACACTGTTGCAGTTCAAACATTGAAGGGTACGAGGTTCATTGACAATGTTCTTTACGTTCCCGACTTGGATCAAAATTTGCTAAGTGTGCCTCAAATGATAACAAACGATTACTCGTTATTATTTGAAGGTAAATATTGTGCAATTTTTGACCAAAAGAAGAAAGAGATTGCAAGTGTCAAAATGGAGAACAAGACATTCCCCGATTCAGTGGAACTACGCCATTGAAAAATCACTCATAACAAACGCTGGAGTAGATAGTTCACTTTGGCACAAAAGATTTGGGCATTGCAGTATTCAAAGTCTCAAGTTGCTCTCTCAAAAAGTCATGGTGAAAGATTTACCCACCATTAGTGATCTCAAGGGAGTTTGTGAAGGATGTCAACTTGGGAAGATGCACCGAAAATCGTTTCCCACAGGCGAGGCATGGCACGCCTCACAGAAACTTCAATTGGTGCACACTGATGTTTGCGGTCCAATGAGAACTCCATCATTGGATAACAGTAAATATTTCATCCTATTCATTGACGATTTTTCCCGAATGACTTGGGTCTATTTTCTCAAAAATAGATCTGAGGTATTTGAGACATTCCAGAAGTTCAAGAAGATGGTTGAAAATCAAGGTGGCGTCCAAATCCAGACTCTCCGCAGCGACAACGGCACCGAGTACACTTCCTCCGAATTTAATAAATTCTGTGAATAAGGTGTACATCGTCAACTGACCGTTAAATACACGCCGCAGCAGAACGGTGTTTCAGAAAGAAAGAATAAAACAATCATGGATATGGCAAGATCCATGATGGGTGATAAAAAGTTACCAAACAAGTTCTGGGCTGAAGCAGTTTATGCTACGGTATATGTTCAGAATAGGTGTACTACCAAAGCTGTTCTCGACATGACACCGCTAGAAGCGTGGTCTGGACGCAAACCATCAGTCAGACACTTGAAGGTATTTGGTTGCATCTGCTATTTGCATATTCCAGCTCAAAAAAGGCACAAACTGGAAGCAAAAGCAGAAAAAGGAATTTTCGTGGGATATAGTTCTCAATCTAAAGGCTATCGAATTTACAATTTGCAAACTCAAAAAATAGTGGTGAGCAGAGATGTAACTTTCGATGAAGAAGCTCTTTGGAATTGGGAGCAAAATTCTAAAAATCACGAATTAACGATGATTCCCGTTTTTAGTCAAACTGAGGAATCAACTGCACCGCCTGCTCACGATTCTCCAGCTCAAGAAGATAATGGTTATGATTCAGAATATGGCAATTTTGAATCAACACCAACAAATTCTCCAAGAAGAAGTGAATACTCGTCATCTGAATCTCCACCACGACGCACACGAAGTCTGTCAAGTGTGTATCGAGATGCTCCACAAATATTTGAATCAAGCAACTATGTTGTTCAAGAACCCAACAATTATGATGAAGCATCTCAATATGAGGAGTGGAGACATGCAATGAAGGAGGAGATAAAGATGATCGAGAAAAATCAGACATGGGAGTTGGTTAAAAAACCACCTCACAAAAATGTCGTGGGAGTTAAATGGATTTACAAGACCAAAGTAAATCCAGATGGCTCAATTCAAAAGCACAAGGCAAGATTGGTGGCAAAAGGATACTCACAACAATTTGGCGTTGACCACAACGAGACCTTTGCCCCCGTATCAAGACAAGACACAGTCAGAACCATTCTAGCCCTAGCAGCGCAGAAAGGATGGAAAATTTACCAACTTGATGTAAAATCAGCATTCCTCAATGGTTACCTCAAGGAAGAAATTTACATTGAGCAACCACCAAGATTTATGGTGAAAGGTGAAGAAGAAAAAGCCCTAAAGCTCAAAAAGGCTTTGTACGGCCTAAAACAAGCTCCACGAGCTTGGTACAAAAGGATTGATTCCTATTTCACTAATCTCGGCTTTAGGAGGAGTCCAAGCGAGCATACACTATATGTGAAAACTCAAGGACCAAATATACTAATGATCTCTTTATATGTTGATGATCTTATTGTCACGGGTAACAATTCCAAGATGATCTCGGCATTCAAAAAAGATATGAAAAATGAATTTGAAATGACAGATCTTGGACGGATGAACTATTTTCTGGGCATGGAAATCAGCCAAAGCAGCGAAGGAACTTTCATCTGCTAGAAAAAATACGCCAAGAATTTACTGCAAAAATTCAAAATGGAAGATTGCAAACCAATGACGACACCGTTGGTCTCATCTGAAAAATTGGTAAAAGAAGATGGTTCACCAAAAGCTGATGAGAAGCTGTACAGAAGCATCATTGGCAAATACAAAGACTGCTTCTCATCAGCAGTCTACTGTATTTAACAGCGACTCGACCCAATATCATGTACGCGACAAGTCTGTTATCCAGGTACATGGAGAAACTAACCCAAATTCATCTCACTGCTGCCAAAAGAATACTAAGATATGTCAAAGGTACTACTGATTTTGGCATCTACTACAAACCAACAAAAAATCCAGAATTGGTAGGTTACTCAAACAGTGACTGGGCTGGTTCACATGATGACATGAAAAGTACATCAGGTTATATGTTTTCATATGGCAATGGTGTATTTTCGTGGTTGTCACACAAGCAGGATACAGTGGCACAATCTACCGCAGGGGCAGAATACATAGCAGCTTATGAAGCAAAAAATCAAGCTATTTGGATTAGAATAATTTTCTCAGATTTGGGAGAAATTCAGAAAAGGCCAACTACAATTTTTTGTGATAGCAAATCAGCAATTGATATTGCAAAAAATCCAGTGCAACACCGGAAGACGAAGCACATTAAAATAAAATATCATTCGCTTAGGGACGCTGAAAATGAAGGTGAAATCGGTCTCGTTTACGAGCAAATTGCAGATATTTTTACCAAAGCACTACCCAAAATAAAATTTGAATTCTTACGAAGCAAGCTTGGAATTTGTGATTGCGCATCAAGGAGGAGTGTCAAAATGTGATACGCAATGTGAAAAGAAGAATTCAAAAGTCAACAATGATGGCTCCCTGTTTATTTTGATGAATGTTTGCCTACGTGAAAGCTAAAGTCAAAGAAAGCTGCTACTCCTCTGTTTCTCCTCCAACTTGTAGCCGAAATCCCTCGCTAGAAGCAAAGTTAAAATTAAAGTGTGTATCTTAGTTGTACTGTTCTTAACCGACCTTGGTTGTAATCTATAAATAGGATGGCAGTGTAATATTGAAATAAGATTGGAAATTACAGAAAGCAATATTCATATAATACAATCTTATTTCCTTTCTCTGCTAATGCCATAATTTTCCAACAATAGCAAATAAATAAGCCCATAAAAGTCAAATTTAAACAACCTATGCACAATAAAAAATAAGAGGCCCTTGGATATCTTATTAAACTCAAAAGATTCGAATAGCATGAGGATAAAAATTAACAATCATGTCCATCGGATTATGAACTTTTGAAATGTAAGGATACCTGCAAGCAAACAATGGCAGCTAATCTAGCCTTAGAGCTTTGAATATTGAAAGCTTCTAATGGTGATCCATCGCTACTACTGTAATCTGAATCAGAAGACATGTGATCGACCGAAGAGCACTTGTGACCCCGAAAAGCCGTAGATTCAAGCTCAACTAGCTGCAGCTTTTTTACGTGCTTTTTGCGCAAGTGCGGAGGCCTGTATGGACCAGAGTATGTCAAATTTGTACCAAGGCTTTGAGTATCACCTTCCTTCATTTGATCAGCTAACGTTAGGGCAGTTTGTGATTTATGAGTCAATCCATAGTTAAAGAACATCCTTAGTGCCACAACTAAACCAGCAACCTGTCAAAGCATCAATTATCTGTTTTGGTATAACTAATGTTAGGGAGAACAAACTCTTTGAAAAGAGGAGATATAGGTACACAATTGTCACAATTGCTCCTTGAACAGAACTTGCATTATTCATTTTCAATAGTGCACAACTATTTACTTACATGGTCTGAAAGGGATCCTTTTGGATCTATGAGAATTAAGTGCAAGCAATGTAGCAGCGAAGTATAAAACCTGAAAAAGTGCAAATTAGGGAACCATATAAAGGCTGAGGGAGAAATTCATAGTTGATAAATTATTGATGGGGAGTGATAGGGATACTTGGCCAGAGCATTGTCTTCCACTAGCAGACCCTTGACAGCCAAGGCATCCATTATTTTCCGAAAAACCTGGTTTTCAACATATTGACTCAAATTAGCCATTCCAAGTTAATTTCCAAGTACTTCAGAAGCGCATGCATACCTCAACTGCTAATTGCCAACAGTTAACCGGTAAATGAGTGCCAACCCTTAGGAATATCTCACTAATCATGGTAAAGACAGTTGTTTGGACTTCCCATAAACTATTAGTTCCAGATGATCTATTTCCAGATTCAGAATTACGTCTCCGATTGATACTTGAATGAACTTTGTCGATTGGTTCCGCTTGAAAGTGTGAAACTATGCTCAGAAGGAAATTTAATATTACCGAATTTTCGGACAATGAACTTGTTTTCTGATACACAGTAGAAAAACACCTGGGTGGAGCCAGACAACATAAGACACAATCTATTCCGAAAAAAAAATAAACTTTTCTAAGACTCTAACAACGAAATTATAACGTGGTTCATTAAAATTGCTCCCTACCGATAAAGCCATGTTTATTAGCCTCTAGTTGCTTTTTAATCGAGCAATAATAACAACCTCAACAAAAACAGTAAGATTTTCAAGGCAGATATAGTCGGTCGAGAAGAATGTATTCAATTATTATAAACATATTATACATTGTGTTAATCTGTAAGATATTATTTATTTACTTTGCAATATCAGATTCTATGGGAGTAAGATCAAATTATGTTTTAAGTAGTCAGATTATTATGTTGAGTGGTTAAATCAAATCATTCTTAGTTTTCCATTTTCTGAGGATCTTTTATCTATTTTACACATCTAACTATAGAAAAAATTATTAAAAAAAATAGATTTGACAAAATTTCAAAGAGAATCAAATATCAAGTCAGAATCCTTATTTCTGATTTCTGGTCAGTCTTTAAGTCATTCATAGAGAAAGAACAACAGATGTTTATTACTTACATTGTATTACTACTTTGTTAGGTATAATTTGTTGCCAGGCCATAGAGACCTGGAAAATTTGCATCTGTGAATTAATTGGATAAGAATATTTTGATGAGAAATAAAAGAAAATTAGGATGTAAAGTAGAAGAAGAAATAAGGATGAGAATAGAAGAAATATAGGATGACAGAAAGAAATCAAATAAAGACGAGAGAGACAATAATAAAGAAAGAAAAGGGCGAGGTATGCACAATGTGATACCTTAGTTCATATTATAATTCATCATATTCCAGAACATTACATTCATGGCTTCATTTATCTTGTTCAGAAACAGGTATCAAAAGAATCGAGAAAGATTAATGCAACTAAAATAACTTCTTAATATTTCGTGCACACTAGTAACACAGTGTGTGCACCCATGCTCAGGTGAATTCAGATATCAAATAAATGTTAGTGTTCCAACAAAAAAAGACTACAATGAGAATTGCTAACTTATACCTCCTTCAGTTATAACATAAGGAATAATTTACTCCAAAAACCACCTCGACATGATAGAACATACCTTAATGTTTCTAGCACAAGAGCCCAGGATGATGAGGTCGCTTCAACAGAAATATGGCCACTAACATTCTGAATCTGCATCAGGGAAGTTCAATTATCAAACATAAGAGTTGTTGCATAAACTTGCCACAAACACATGTATGCCCTAGAAAAAAAAGCAGTGACCTGTCACTAAACAAAGTAAAGAATAATGGCAATTAAGCTTCAGCAACATTTATCAAGAAAAGAATAAATGGTAAGAGGAATATTAAATCTCAATATCTCACTAGAACAAAAACAGCAAATAAGAAATGTCAATAAATGCAAAAAACAAACTTCTAGATATGAATGTGCAGTTTTAATTAAAATTTAATATTGTATGCCTTAATATCTGATGAAGAAGCCTATCAACAACTTGATATGCCCTTAATTGCAAAGCAGCATTAATTATTATAAAAGGGTGGAAAGGAGGCATATGATCGACAAATAACAAGATAAATATCTATATATATATATGTATTCGTGTGAAATAATGTGGTTGATTTCATGCAAGAAACCAAAACTAACCCATCATTTTAAACACACTGAGAAGTAGGAACCTCAAAAAAATGTAAGCAAGCACAATTGAACAAGGTTGGATAATGACTTATTAGGGTTTGACAAATTGAGGTTTCGATCGTAGATAATTACAACATAAAATAGGATGAGAAATAGAAGAAATATAGGATGGGAGAGAAAGAAATAGGATGAGAAAAGAGGAGGCACTGGGCATGGACATGTTGGTCTCATGGCTGTGTATGTTCATTTAAGACAAAATAGGAATGATAGGACGCAACATGGGTTAGGCCGTGTTGGTGACACGGTCTGGGCAGAGTCAAGTGCACGACCTTTCCTATTTTGTCTTGACTGTGTCAAGTACAGTCAGGGCCATGTCAACTGTCAAGCACACGACATGTCACATTATCAGTTGACAATTTTAAATTTCAAATTTTCTACGTGTATAAGAGGTAGATGTAGATCTGGGAATCTACAAACTTCGAGAGAGTTGATAGAAGAAAAATATAAAGATTAATGGAATCTTTGAGAGTGTTATTCACTTATTCCCTACGTTACATGGACTCTTCGTTTTCCTCGAAGTACCCACGTTCGACACTCGACATGGTTGTCTTTATTTATTTTTCTTATTTTCCAAATGGTTGTCTTTTATCTTTTAAGCATTTCCTTCCTGCCTAGCAAACGGGCAGCAATATAAGTCATAAATGGTTAATGGATAACCATTTATTAAGAAAAATGTTATTAGCTATATAGGTCCTAAATGGATAATGGATAACCATTTAATAAGTAAAAATGTTATCCATCAATCCATTGGGTAACCATCGGTTTCTATGTATCAAATCTTGTTTCATCGCCTGCTCCAAACCCACTAAGGGTTCCTCTCTCCCAAATAAGATTTTAGATTTTACTTATAAAATAAATTACAAAATAGACATTTGTCAATTTTTTAATACATGTTATATGGTACAGACAAGTTGGTCCCCTAGTCTACCATGGCTAAAAGATAAAATAAATAAAAAAGGAGAAACATCATATTGAATTGTAAAAATTGTAATTAGCAAAAAAAAAATTTGAAATTGTAAAATGCAGTTCAAAAGTATAATTTTGTCAGAATAGTCTTTACCAAATGGGAGAGCCCCGTAAGAACATGAACCACATCACAGTCTCCTTCTGACTCAGAGATAGTCCTCGCCATTTTCATCAAAAACATTAGGGTCCGAACAAGAATTTTAATTGAATACAAAGTTAATCCATTCTACAAAGTAGATGTAAAAAGGGCATAACCAAATACAAAATACGAACAGGAAGAATTAAAAAACGCTTTGTTCGAGAGTTTTTAACAAAAAAAGAAAAGAATTAAAAAATTAATTTTAAGAGAAAAGAAAAAAATAAAATTCTAAATAAATTTTATTGGGTAACTTCTGTCTCACATTCTGGGTAGGATGGTGTTTTCCTGGTTATTCGGACCAATGCCTCTCACTATGTTCGAACAACTTTTATTTCATAACCTCACTATGTCTATGTTTGCACCATATTTGTGAGTTTTAATGAAAAAATAAAATTTAACATTATAAGATTTTTACTCTTTTATCCTTTTATTGATTTTTGTTATATTTGTGGTTATGGATACTCTACGTATTTCAAAATTATAGATTGATTTAAATTAGTTTTCCATCTAAATTCAAAAAGTTTGAAAGGAAAAGTGACTAAGTTTTCCAATCAAACCTTTTTTTTCCGTTTAATGAATAACTCACAAGCAGTACAAATGGAAAAACTTGTAATGAAAGCAACATGTTGCGTCCTATCATTCCTATTTTGTCTTAAATGAACATACACAGCCATGAGACCAACATGTCCATGCCCAGTGCCTCCTCTTTTCTCATCCTATTTCTTTCTCTCCCATCCTACATTTCTTCTATTTCTCATCCTATTTTATGTTGTAATTATCTACGATCGAAACCTCAATTTGTCAAACCCTAATAAGTCATTATCCAACCTTGTTCAATTGTGCTTGCTTGCATTTTTTTGAGGTTCCTACTTCTCAGTGTGTTTAAAATGATGGGTTAGTTTTGGTTTCTTGCATGAAATCAACCACATTATTTCACACGAACACACACACACATATATATATATAGATATTTATCTTGTTATTTACATCAAGAGCTAGCCTCACCACATGCTGAGTATCTTGCTTAAGCACGCCTCACTGATGTTGCCTAGCCTCAGCCCAGGCTCAGCTCAACTGGCTCACCTCGCCTCACGCCTAGGTGTGCATTTTACAACTATGAGCATGTCAATCTAACAAAGGCAATATGGCCATCGAACAGCGAGGATGCTACGTTGCCAAGAGGTGAAGATTTGTTGTTTTTGCATTGGCCAGCAGATGGCAGAGAATAAAATCATAAGTCCAAGCACTTGATGTAAAAACTATAACTTCTCTTGTATTCATTTTAAGAGTAGGACTATCTGTGGTTTAACTATGTCTAATTTCCAATCTTGTATTCTGCAGTTGCGTGCAATCAGTGGTTTAACTTTCCATAACCCTTGACAATTCTATTGTATCTAGCTAGGCCAAGGAACCGTCATGGCAGGAATACATACTTTGAATCTTAGAAGGGTCTACAGTTACCACATCTACACTGATAACCATCAGATTGGGGTAAGATACAGAATCTGTATTTTTTAAGATATAATGAGTTAAAAAACACTGGTGAAAACAAAGCTTGAATTGTTCACAATTTGAAATTTAGGATTTTGCGTTCTACTAAAAAATTAAGGGGGAAAACATGATTCACCAAACCAAACGATGACATGTAAGCACTGACTTGCCTGTATCAGCCTCGCCACTTCCACATGGAATCTGTGTCAGAAAACATAAACTTGTATTTCTGTTCACTAAAGGGGTACTTGTATATTATAGAATTCTACCTGTTAACATATTGCCAAGGAGTACTTGTATATTACAAATTTCAACCTCTTAACATATTGCCTTTGGCAATCATTATAAACAAGAGTAAAGACAAAATGAATCATAGTTCAATTTTCAAATAAATATCACCAAACTGCGTTGCATTCACCAGTTGGAAAACTTACTGCAACATGGAGATGCATCGGGAGTGAAAAATACATGACACGGATAGAAATTACCTCCAGAAATTCTTCAGCATACGCCTGGGCGAGCTGGGTTTTGAGCTGGTTCATAAAGTCCTCCTGTGAGAGCGCCGACGACGATCCGCCACTTGTTGCTGGTGACGAAAACGAATCCATGCCCTATTCGACCCCAGAAAAGGCTAAAATGCTAGTGCAGCTCTTTTATGCTTCTCTAAAACCTTCCCCCTCTTTTTAATGAGGCGACGGGGAGCGACCATATGTGAGGTTTGACTTTGACGATTCACTCCTTGGTTTTTACTTTTTCTTTTCTTAATTATTGTATTTATGCTCGAGATTCATTTCTGTTTTCACCAAAAATAACAATTCAAAATCTAACCTAATATGAATCGACTAAACCACTTCAAACTGACTAGTTTTTAACCGAATCAATGGTATATTTAGTATAATTTTGATTCACAAATTAGTGGACCGATATTGATCTTAATTTTTACTATCAAATTATTGGTACACCGAACCACACTAATACATTAACTTACATAATTTTGACTTTGAATTTTATACTTTATATATACTTAATTTATTTTATATTAAATTTAATAAGAGTAAATTTTGTTTATTATAATATATTTATATATCATTTTGTGCAAAGTGTACCTTAATTATATATTCTATATTTTTTAAACTGGATTTGGTATGGGACAAGTTAAACCGGTACACCGATAAGTGCATTCTTAGTGCAAGAATATATCGAATTTATGCCTATTTGGTGCAGTTTAGTGTAAAATATACTTGATTTACGACTAGATCTTTCCATATTAGCCACTGAACCGCATTATTGTCATCCATGCTTTTTATTGCCTTATATGAAATTAAATTTTTCAACTATTTTTGTTAGTAACCACTAACATCTCGTGGCCCTTTTTTTTAATTTTAATTTTGTTTTATTTAAATTGTTAAATTAAAACTTGTCTTGTTTATAAAATAAGTTTCGAACACGCATGTAATTTTTGGTCATAATTTTTGTAAACAATATCTGTTTTGGGTACATAATATACCAAAATTAACTTTTTGAAAAGTTCTACAAAGGACTATTATGCAAAGCGGATTAGGGGACATATTTTCATAAATAAATATTTCGAAAGTAGACTTTAGGGATGTTATTGTACCCCTGCTTATATTATCCTTGCTTAAACTTTTATTATTCAAAATATATAAAAATTAATGATGTAATATAGTCCTTGCTTATATGTTGTAAAAGGACTTAGAAAAATATCCAACATGCTAGGTGGATATAACTTGTAGTTAAGCAAGGAGCTTTGATCACCAGTGCAGTCTGATGAATTAATAAGCCTGCTAAAGGATTCTGAAGACATAAACAATTTTCCAAGTATAGTCCTGCTTAGAATGGAAATAAGCAAGGACTTACGTAAGCAAGATCCTTTGCTTATCAAAGTCAAGATTGTCAGAAAAGTTGTCTTAACCCTTGCTTAGTCATCTTCTAGGAAACTCTTCTTAAAGACACTAGAAGACAGAATAACGGCTATCTTTTTGAACTAAGCAAGGACTGCTAAAAAGGTACAAGTCATATCAAGGACAGTATACTCCAACGGATCTATTTCAAAATTCTCAATGGATAGATTTTCTGAAGGAGTATAAATAGGAGTCATAAATTTCATTTATGACTACCCTCCAACAAACTGAACAACCAAACTCTCTAACATCTTAAAGACTTCAACAAGACATCATAAAGCTTGAACAAGTGCTATCAATCTGCTCAACTAAGGAGCAATCTACTTGAAGATAGCAAGCAAGATTTTTTCAAATATACTTATGTTAGGTTTTAGAACATTTAATGATGATTGTCTTTAGATTACTTAGAATACAAATGTATAGAAAGTGTTAATTAGTAACACTGAAGTTTTGTAACTAGTAGTTATCTCTTTGTTTGTAATTCATTCATTCTTTGTAAAGAGATATAAATTTTTCTTATTTGTAAGTAACTGCTGGAATGGTGTATCGAAGCTTCAGAAAGTTAAGATGTGCATTTGATCTGTTAGAGTTTGCAAAAAGGCTTATCGGAGACTAGAAAAATTGGTTAGGGACTAAAAAGATTTTATCTGTCGGAGACTAGTTTCGCCTATCGGAGGCTAAGACTTAAGTCATCAGAGATTAAGTCTAAAGGAGTCAAAGACTAAAACTTACGTCATCGGAGACTAAAGTTAAAAGCATCAGAGACTAAGCTGACGTCATCGAAGACTAAGCCTTAACGCGTCAGAGACTAAATAATTCTATCGGAGACTAGACAAGCTGACGTCATCAGGGACTAATTGCACCGGAGACTAGTAATGACGTCACCAGAGACTAAAGATGAAGCATCAGGGACTAATCGTGATTTATTTTTTGAAAGATATAGAGTTCGAATTAAAAAGGAATGTTTTCCACGTAAAGCAAAATATTATTGAAGACGTAGCTGGTAAGGAAACTAACCAGAAATCTGTTCCTATCAAAAAGGAAAGATTGTATTTGATTCGAATAAGGAAGCTGAATTTTGTTCAGAATAGGAACTGAGTCAATAGTAATTCAGTTGTTAGAGAAACTGTAATCAGGTTTACAGAGAATTGTAACTTTGAAGCTGTATAGGTTTTTCATAGTTTTGTATCTTTTCTTATACAGAATAGAAAAGAAGCTGACGATTACATTATTGTAATTGTTAGGATTTGTATTCAATTGTAAATCAATAAAGCAATTGTTTATAAATTGATTCGTGTTCTTGTTCTTTATATTCTGCAAGAAAAGTTAATTTCTTAAAGTTCAAGTAATTTGAAAAGATTTTAAAGAACTTGTTTTCAACCCCCCTTCTAGAAGTTCTCGGCATCTCACTTGGAAAACAATTGGTATCAGAGTCTGTAATTGAATTTAGTCAATTAATACGTTCCAAGAGATGGCCAATGATGAAGCAAGCAGCTCTAGCATAATGGCGTATGCGGGAAGTCGTGATGATGGTACTAGAATCCCTATTCTTAAACGAGAAGAATATCCAATGTGGAAGCAAAAAATGTACATGCACTTAAGAGCAACAGATCCAGATTATATTGAAAGGATTGAGAAGGGTCCCTATCTACCTAGAAAATTTATTCCTGTTAAAACTGTCGATGGATCTGTTGTTGCAGAACACTTTGAACTTGCTCCAGAATGTGATTATACAAACGAAAACAAGTTGCAAGTGTTAAAGGATGCTAAGGTGATGAACATACTTTATAATGGAATTGATAAAAATATGTTCACAAGCATCATAAATTGCACTACATCAAAGCAAATCTGGGACACCATCAAAGTCCTGTGTGAAGGGACTGACCAAGTCCGAAAGAACAAAAGATCATTGTTGACACAACAATATGAGTTCTTTCAAGCAAAGCCTGGTGAACCAATAACGTTAGTATATGATAGGTTCAACACTTTGCTCAATGATTTGAAAATACTTGGAAAGTCCTATGACAATGAGGATGTCAATACCAAGTTCATGAGATCTCTCCCTCCAAGTTGGGATCCAAAAACAACAGCTATAAGAGAGGCTCATGACTTGGACATACTCACACTGGACAAGCTCTACGGGAACTTAAAGACTTATGAACTTGAAGTAGAGCAATGACAACGCATGCATGGCAAGGATAGAGGAGCTGCGTTGATGGTTGAGACAAGCAAGTCTTAAGAGAAGCTTGATGATGAATCTTCCAGTGCTAGCTCGACTGATCAGGAAGATGAACTGGATTCTGATGATGACATGGAGGAATTCATGGCATTTATGGTCAAACAGTTCAAGAAATTTAGAGCAAGCAGGAAAGGAAGAAAATCGTCAAAGAAGCCTAACCCAAAACGTGAAGGTCAAAAAGTCACCTTCGACTTAAAAAAGATGAGATGCTACAACTGTGATGGGTTAGGGCACTTTGCCAATGAGTGCAGGAAGCCTAGATCTAGTGATAGATCTAAGGATGAAAAATCAAGGAAAGACTTTGCTGACAAGAAAGCTAAATCCAAGAGCAAAGCCTTGATAACTAAGGGAAAAGATTAGATTGACAGTGACTCTAATGAAGAAGTTATCAACTTTGCCCTAATGGCTCGTAGTGACGAGTCAAGTGATTTTACAAAGGTATGTGATGCAAATCAGAATTTTAACGTGCTTAATTTACTTGATACATCTAGCATTGAAAGCATGCAAAAAGATATTTCTGATTTGCATGTCAGTTTTAAATCATTAACTATTGAACATACCAATGTAAAAGAATCACGTGACAATCTCTTGAAAAGAAACAAGTTTCTTGAAGAGAGATTGGCACAATTTGACACTATCAAGTTTGATTTAAACAAAGCTCATCACATGATTGATTCTTTGAAAAAGAGGGAATATTACTTAGTAGAGCAACTTCAAATTACTCAAGCTAAGATTAAACAATGGAACACTTCCTCAAAAAAAAATTAACTGACTTGGTAGAGTGTCAAACAATAGGTCAAAAATCTGGATTAGGTTATGATGAAAATCTAGACAAAAGTTCAGATTTAAATGATCTATTCGAAGCTGCAAACTCCTCAATTAGTAAGCCAAATTTTAAAAGAATTAATTTTGTCTCTCTTGTTATTGAACCTAAATTTATTAATACTCAAGATCAACAATTCACTGCAAAAATAGAAAGTGATCAAAAGACAGTGAATGTTGTTGATAAGAGTGAAATAAAAAGATTAAATATTGGGTTCATGACAAAGACACAACTAAATAAAAAACTGGAGAATCTTCCAAACAAAAAGGCTGAAAAATTGGTGGAGTTAAGCAGAAAGAAGAAAAATAGGAATGGAAAGATAGGCATTAATAAACATACAAACTATGCTAGAATGCCTGATTCTCCTAGAAAGACATGTCATGTTTGTGGTAACCCCAACCACGTAGCTATAAACTGTAGGAGCAAAAATAAAATTCCTATAATTGAGACTGCACCTTCAAAGAGAATAACAGATAAATCACCAGTAAAAATGTTAGAACATCTTTGCATTGAAACTGAAAATTCTAAGCTTGACAGTCTCTCACAAACAAGTAGCAAGACTAATGATTGCCCTATTAAAGTTAAAACTGTTAAAAGATAATCAACTTAATCTGAGTCAAGTCTTGAGTCTACAACTAGTGAGAAAGAACCCAACAAAGTCTGGGTTCCAAAAATCTCAAACTAGTTACTCTCTACTGTGCAGGGCAAAAAAAAGAAATCATGGTACTTGGACAATGGTTGTTCAAGGCACATGACCGAAGATAAGACCCTGCTAAGACAGTAATAAGAGAAAAGTGGCCCAAAAGTCACTTTTGGAGATGACAGCAAAGGCCATACAAGGGGATATGACAATGTTGAACATGGAGATGTCATCTTTACAGAAGTAGCACTGGTTGACAGCTTAAAGCACAATTTACTTAGTATGAGTCAACTATGTGATAAAAGATTCCATGTCATCTTTAAAGAAGACCTATGCCAGGTGTGTGACAAGGAATCTGGGAATATGATATTGACTGGAAAAAGAAAAGGAAATTTGTATGTTGCAAATCTTATTTCTTTTACTGATCAAATCACATGTCTGTATAACAAATCTTCAACTGATGAAAGTTGGCTTTGGCATAAGAATCTTTCCCACTTGAATTTCAAGAACATCAACAAGCTTATGAGGAAAGGATTGGTAGATGGCATTCCACAATTAGAATTTACACAAGAAGGATTATGTGATGCATGCCAGAAAGGGAAACAAAAAAGTGTATCATTCAAGAGTAAACCAACAATATCAATCACTGACCTGTTACAATTGCTACATATGGATTTATTTGGTCAAATGAATGCGATGTCTATCTTAAGAAATAGATATGCACTGGTTATTGTGGATGATCACACGAGGTATACTTGGGTAAAATACCTCTTTACAAAAGATGAAACTGCTCAGTTGATAATTGATCATATCAAGAAGATAGAAACTGAGTCAGGAAAAACAGTAAGGGTTATAAGGAGCGATAGAGGAACATAATTCAAGAATTCCCAAGTACTTGAATTCTGCACTGAAAAAGGAATAACACATCAATTCTCAGCTCCAAGAACCCCTCAACAAAATGGAGTTGTTGAGAGGAAAAATAGAACCCTTATTGAAGCAGCAAGGACTATGTTACAAAAGTCTAAGCTTCCCACATATTTTTGGGAGAAAGCTATAAGCACTGCTTGCTTTACACATAATAGGTCCTTGATAAACAAAGCATGCAACAAAACACCTTACGAGTTAATGACTGGGAGAAAACCAACTCTCAAGTTCTTACATGTGTTTGGTTGTAAATGCTTTGTACTGAGAGATTCATCAGAGTCAAGAGGAAAGTTTGACAATAAATCTGATGAAGCAATCTTCTTAGGTTATTCTCTGTCAAGTAAAGCATACAGAGTATATAATATAAGAACAAAAGTCATTGTGGAATCAATACAAGTCGTGTTTGATGATAAAAAGATTCCAGGAATGATTGGATAAGGATTGCATGAACCTCTCAGTTTTGAGAATGAATTGGATGCATAGGAATATCCATCAGAGACTACTGAACAACTCCAAGATAGTAATGTCGCTACTTAGTTGAGGGGGAGCTAACAGTTGTGCATGAAGTGCAAAGATCTAATAATTTATCAGAGAATAGATTATTAGATGAAACTCAAGAGACTGGTGACATTAGTAATCCTTCGGAGACTAATGTTTCACCAGAGACTAGAGTCACTGATGCACAATCTGAAACTACAGTGATACCGGAGCAAATAGAAATAAACAGCTCAGGGGGAGCTGATAATGCAGGAGTCAATGGTTTAGGGGGAGCAGTCTCTGATCATGAAGCTAGAATGGATAACACCAATCTAGACAATGAAGCCTCAACTTCAAGATCAAATCTGCCACGTGCAATTCCATGGTTGAGAGACCACACGCCAGATTTGATAATTGGAAGTTTAGAGGATGGAGTCAAGACTAGAAGTGCAACTCAAAATGAATGTTTATATCTCAGTTTTCTTTCAAAGATTGAGCCAAAGAAAATTGAGGAAGCACTTCAAGATCCTGACTGGATAATTGCCATGCAAGAGGAGTTAAACCAATTCACTCGAAACAAAGTCTGGAGACTGGTACCCAAACCAAGGAATAGATCAATAATTGGTGCCAAGTGGGTCTTCAGAATTAAATTGGATGAAACTGGTACAATCACAAGGAACAAAGCAAGACTGGTTGTAAAAGGATATTCTCAAGAAGAAGGAATAGACTATGATGAGACTTTTGCACCAGTAGCAAGACTTGAAGCTATAAGAATCTTCTTGGCATATGCAGCCTACAAGAACTTCAAGGTGTACCAGATGGATGTCAAAAGTGCTTTCTTGAATGGAAAATTGGAAGAGGAAATCTATGACTGCTAACCCCCAGGTTTTGTGGACTCCAAATTTCCAAATCATGTCTACAGGTTAGACAAAGCACTTTATGGCTTAAAACAAGCACCAAGAGCCTGGTATGATACTCTATCTCAATTTTTGCTTGAAAATAAATTTGTTAGAGGTATCATAGATAAAACCTTATTTTATAGAAAGCAAGGCTCTGACATAATTTTGGTGCAAATATATGTAGATGATATTATATTTGGATCTACAAATAAAAAACTTTGTGAAAAATTTTCAAAACTTATGCAGTCTAGATATGAAATGAGTATGATGGGAGAATTAACATTTTTCTTAGGTTTGCAAATAAAACAATCAACTGATAGAATATTTATCAGTCAGTCCAAGTCTATCAAAAACTTATTGAGAAAATATGATTTGGTTGATTGTACATCTGCAAAAACACCCATGCGTACTGCCACTAAGCTAGATAAAGATTTAAAAGGAATGAAAATTGATATTACTAGCTATAGAGGCATGATATGCTCTCTTTTGTATCTAACTGCAAGTAGACCAGATATAATGTTTGCTACATGTTTATGTGCTAGATTTCAAGCTGACCCTAGAGAGTCACATTTGATTGTTGTAAAAAGAATTCTCAGATATCTAAAAGGTACCCCAAACCTTGGTTTATGGTATCCCAAAGAATCTGATTTTAAACTAATCGGTTATTCAGATGCTGACTATGCAGGTTGCAAGCTTGATAGGAAAAGCACAAGTGGAAGCTGCCAACTTCTTGGAAGCAGACTTGTTTCTTGGTTCAGCAAGAAACAAAATTCAGTTTCTACTTCAACAGCAGAAGCTGAATACATCGTAGCTGGGAGTTGCTATGCTCAAATCCTATGGATCAAGAATCAACTCCTAGACTATGGTATGTCATTATCCAAAATTTCTATTTATTGTGATAATACTAGTGCCATAGCAATAACAAAAAATCCAGTGCAACATTCAAGAACAAAACACATAGATATTAGATATCACTTCATAAGAGAACATGTAAGTGAAGGTAATATTGAATTACACTGGGTAACAACTGATAAACAACTTGTAGACATATTCACAAAACCTTTAGATGAATCTACCTTTTCTAGATTAGTTTCTGAATTAGGAATGTTGAATTATGCCTCTAAAAATTGATTAATTTTTGAAAACAAGTTGTTTAGTTGTATGCAGCTAGAATTTATTTTCTAGTTTGCAGCTGTTTTTAATTAAACAGAATCTGTGAAGCTAGAATAAATTTTCTGGAAAGAAGCTGTTTTATTTTATTAAAACAGAATTTTAAGAGCTATAATTTTATTTCTGGAAAAATTTGATAAAATGAATAATCAAATGATTGATTATTGAATAATATGAGCTAGAGTTAGTAAGAGACTATTTTAGTCCCTGATAGTGTTTTTTAATTAGTCCCTGAGTAAATTAAAAAATTGAACTATCGGAGATTAACTAGTCCCCGATAGTCAATACTATCAGAGACTACCTTAGTCTCCGATAGTCAATACTATCAGAGACTACCTTAGTCGCCGATAGTCAATACTATCAGAGAGTACCTTAGTCCCCGATAGTCAATACTATCAGAGACTACCTTAGTCCCCGATAGTTAATACTATTAGAGACTACCTTAGTCCTCGATAGTTAATACTATCAGAGACTACCTTAATCCCCGATAGTTAATATTATCAGAGACTAACTAGTCCCCGATAGTTAATACGATCAGAGACTACATTAGTCCCCGATAGTCAACACTATCAGAGACTAATCTTCTTCTAGTCTCTTACAAGTGAACTTATCAGATATTAGGGCAATCTCCGATCGAGGGTAATATGGCAGTTATCTCTCCCACGATCAAAAACGGTTCACTACCCTTAAGAATTGCAAACGTTTCAAACAATTTGATAAAACAAAATTCAAACATCTTTGCAATTACAAACACTCAAGCTCTGAAATTAATTTCTCTCTGCAAATACTCTGCAATTTAACCATTTTTCAAGTTTTCTTCCAAAGTTCACAGATCTCTGAAAATGGCCGCTAAAACTGTTCTGTTCAAGTTTGGAGACTTTGATATCATCAAGACAAACCATGCAGGGGTGCCTGATAAGCATGTCTTTGAATCCCAGTACCACCCCTTTGTGGATTTCTTTCAACACTCCAATCTTTCGTATGCCATTTACGAAGCCCCCATCCAAGCCGCTGAGGTTATCACGACTGTCTGGTCCATTGCTACCATCTAGGGTGAGAAAACTGCCTCCCCTGTGGTAAGTTTCAGGTATGTAAACTCTGTTTATAATATAGATCATACCGTAGTTAATAATATTTTACACTTGCCAATTTATGAAAACTTTGACTCGCTTGCTTCTGATGAAGAAATTGTTTCTATGTTTAAAAATTTACATTATTCTGTAGAAATTACTTCTGTTGGGTCTATAACACGAATCCATTTAAGGCAAGAGTGGTCACTATTCTTTGACATAATAACTAAAGCTTTTACTTCAAAATGCAGTGGCTATGATGCTATCACTACACTCACACAACAAATTGTTTTTAGTGTGTTGTATGATAGACATATAAACATTGGGCTTTTAATTCTGCAAAATCTTTTGATAAAACTTAAAACCAGTAAAAATAAAATTTATTATTCTAGGTTTTTGATGATGATTGCTAATTATCTAATTGCTAACCTTGATATTACTAGAATGCAAGTTTTACCAACTGTTTTGCAGAGTAAAAGAATATTTACAGATGTGAAGCATAAATCTGCAAAGGTAATAGTTCCTTTATTTTTTCCTCCTGTCATGAGATCTATTCTCATTGAAAGGCTTCCAAATCTTTATTCTTTGCAATTTTTTGAGGATATTGAAAGCCAAAACCCCGTTAATCCTCCAACCACTTCACATCAACTATCTATAGCCCCCTCCACAGTCTCTCAATAGATTGTGGTTGTAAAACCAAAGACAATCACAAAACTCCCAATTAAAAGAAAAATCATTGAGGGAGCAAGTGAGGATGAGGGAGAACAAGAAGCTGAAGTTCCACTTCAGTGAAAGAAGAGAGTTATAACCAAAAGCCCACAGCAATCCAGTGTTTCTCAAAAAGCATTGGAGCTTATAAGGAAAAACAGTGAACTGTCACCATCCTCCCAAAAGGATGTTGACATTGGAGAAAGTTCCCAACCAGGAACACACTGTACAGAGTCTGCACAACCTCTTGTTCACCAATAAGAGGAAACCCAAAGAGAGAAAATAAAAGAAAAGAGTGACACAAGGAGTGCACACACAACGTCATCTTTTGATGTTCCTCAATTTTCAATGTCTAAGGAACCGCCAACACTCCAAACTGTACATCCTTCTCCTTTTTCTCCCACTCTTGATTCTTTTGATATACATATGATTGATTCTCTTGATTTTTCCCAAAAGGAGCCAATAATCGAGACAAGCTCTCAAACAGATTCCATGGATAGATCCCTAGCCCAAGATAAACAAAGGGAACCCCCTATCCATGCTGTCACAAGCACTTCTCAAACCCCCACTTCTGTAGGACAGAGTGACACCATCCATATGAGTGAGGTTGTGAGAATAATTAGTGAGAGTCAGGCTCCTGCCCTGGAAAAAGGAGAGACCATACACATATAAGAGAGTCAAGCTTTAGATAGCTTGGAAAAAGGAGAGAAAGAGAAGCTGGGTGCCCAACCCCAGGCAAAAGGAGAGGGTGTGAGCAAGGATGAGATCCTTGAACAAAAGAACAGAGAGAAATTTTCAACAGGTTTATTTCTACAACCTGTTGAAACCAACTCACAAGAAGCTCCGGTTTCTTCTGCTCCCTCCATCAATATCCAAACAGAAGAATCAGAGAAAAGTCCAAGCACAGGGGATGCAGCATTACATATTATCTCTAAGATGTCAAATGCAGATTTTGAAACTTTTTATGGTCTACAACAGTCTCAAGATCATATCTCTGCATTAAAGACAAGGCTTGCAGATGAACCTGTGCCTGAAGAAGCTCCAGAGCATAATGTTGATGAATGGCTTGATGCCTCTTATGCCAACACTCTGGAGGTTGCAGCCGCCTAATTAAGGCAGGACTGTATGACCAATATAGGGTCAACTACATCTGCACCATCAATTTAAGACATAATGGAAGAAGTAACCAAGGTGGATAAGAAACACACAAAGTTTCACCATTTCTTGGTTACTGGCATCAATGGTGCAGTGAAGAAAATTGAGGAAAGGATGGAGTTGGAGACTGAAAAAATTAGAAGGTGCTATGAGGGACACCTGCCAAGGAGGACAATTACTGTCATTGATACACTTATCAAAGACCAAGTCCAAGACTGACAGTCGACTTCAAGCCCTAGAAGCTAATATCCAACTCTTGATCCAAAAGCAAGACAGAATGGAGTAGCTACTGATGCAGGCAATTCCAAATTTGGCCACCTCCTCTCAACCCAAAGATGCTGATGTCAAAAAGGGGGAGAGTGGTCCATCCAATGTTCCTGTACAAAAGCACAAGTCTGGTCCTGTCCTTGATGCAGAATTGCAAGCAATGATGGACAGGATCTTAAAGAAACATGCTGCTCTTGCAGCAGCTACAACAGGTACAACACAACTTCCAACACCACCACCACCAACAACAGCAGCAGCAACAACAACAACAACAACAGCAACAACAGCATTTCCTCCTTCCATTGCACAAGCCCCAACAATGAAAGATAAAGGCAAGGGTGTTTTGGTTGAGGAGCCAAAGTAATCAAAATCTGCTCAACCAGGACAGCCTAAGACTGCTCACTTTCCCACTCTAGTTGAACTGATAGTGGATGGGAAAGTGGAGTTAGTTTATCCTCAAGAACAAAAGCTAATATAATCTGATGCACTATTAGCTCAGAAACATCAAGATGAGGAGGATATGGCAGCAGCAAGGGAGGAAGAAGAGTCAAAGAAGAAGAAAAGCTTTACAAGTAGATCAAGTGCACAGAAAGCAGCTATAACCAAAAAGAAAAATAAAGAGATGGAAGAGGCTAAAAATAAATCAAGGAGGAAACCCTTGGTTCAGGAATCTGCAAAGAAATCTGTAACCAGGGCAACTATCAAGAAGCCTACCTCTCAAGATCCTCCAAGGTCAACCGAGACTGCTTTGGTGGCTGTGAGTGGACCAACAAAGCCACAAATAGTTTCATTAAAGAAGTCTTAGAAGGTTGAAATGGCAAGTATAGAATAAATCATCAAGGCCCTTAAGAAGACCACATAGAAGATAAATCTGGTAAAGGGTACAAATAACAAAGAAATTCTCCATGTTTTCTTGAAAGATGGGGAATCTCTAAAGTTTGAAAAGCCAGCCTTGGAGGGACAAAAGAAAGAAGACCTGGAGTGGTTGCTGACTGTTGTGCTTGAGACTTTTGATCTCAACATGAAACTTCGAAGCCAGATTCAAAAGGTGATGAAGGTGAAGCATAAGGTGGATACTGTGTCGGAAGCTAATCCTAAACCTCTAAGATTATGGTATGAGACTTTTCATGGGGAGAAAGTCTTCTTTGATTACAACAGAGATATTAATAGTGTCAGCGAGCGACATATTGAAGGATTTATTAGTTTGCTGAAGGATGCTACAGAAGAAATTGAGTTGGTGCTGAAAAAGCTGTTGATAGATAGACTGAAGTTGCTAAGGAAAAACAAAAAAGAAAGGCTGGAGTTGTTAAAGAAAAAATAAGGTAAACTTGTTGTGTTGGAGTTGTTTGTTAAAAATAAGCTGTAATTTTTTATTTTTGAAGCCAGACTTATAGGATTTAAACCTGAGTCTTGGTGGAAGCTGAACAACAGATCAAAGATCTTAGTTCAGAATACATTTGTAGATAGAAATTCTTTATTCTTTTTCTAAGTAATTGTAATATTGAGTTTTGACATCATCATCAACCTTGAAATTATGCTTATCATTCAGATATTCATAATTAGGGGGAGATTGTTAGGTTTTAGAACATTTGATGATGATTATCTTTAGATTACTTAGAATACAAATGTATAGAAAGTGTTAATTAGTAACACTGAAGTTTTGTAGCTAGTAGTTATCTCTTTGTTTGTAATTCATTCATTCTTTGTAAAGAGATATAAATATTTCTTATTTCTAAGTAACTGCTGGAATGGTGTATCGAAGCTTCAGAAAGTTAAGATGTGTATTTGATCTGTTAGAGTTTGCAAAAAGGCTTATCGGAGACTAGGAAAATTGGTCAGGGACTAAAAAGATTTTATCTGTCGGAGACTAGTTTTGCCTATCGGAGGCTAAGACTTAAGTCATCAGAGATTAAGTCTAAAGGAGTCAGAGACTAAAGCTTACGTCATCGGAGACTAAAGTTAAAAGCATCAGAGACTAAGCTTACGTCATCGGAGACTAAGCCTTAACGCATCAGAGACTAAATAATTCTATCAAAGACTAGACAAGCTGACGTCATCATTGACTAATTGCACCGGAGACTAGTAATGACGTCACCAGAGACTAAAGATGAAGCATCAGGGACTAATCGTGATTTATTTCTTGAAAGATACAGAGTTCGAATTAAAAAGGAATGTCTTCCACGTAAAGCAAAATATTATTGAAGACGTAGCTGGTAAGGAAACTAACCAGAAATCTGTTCCTATCAAAAAGGAAAGATTGTATTTGATTCGAATAAGGAAGCTAAATTTTGTTCAAAATAGGAACTGAGTCAATAGTAATTCAGTTGTTAGAGAAGCTGTAATCAGGTTTACAGAGAATTGTAACTTTGAAGCTGTATAGGTTTTTCATAGTTTTGTATCTTTTCTTATACATAATAGAAAAGAAGCTGACGATTACATTATTGTAATTGTTAGGATTTG
>CM025783.1:1034-15144 GCA_014636745.2 Centella asiatica
AGAGAGAGAGAGAGAGAGAGAGAGAGAGAGAGAGAGAGAGAGAGAGAGTAGTGTAGTTAAGAATGGCAGGAAGTGGAGTATATGCAGAGATAATTGAAGATGGTGTGTTCAAGTACTACTCTGATGGAGAGTGGAAGAAGTCATCTTCTGGAAAATCTGTTTCCATTATTAACCCCACTACTCGAATTACTCAGTTTAAGG
Organism: Centella asiatica; assembly: GCA_014636745.2. Taxonomy (NCBI): domain Eukaryota; kingdom Viridiplantae; phylum Streptophyta; class Magnoliopsida; order Apiales; family Apiaceae; genus Centella; species Centella asiatica. The sequence continues at coordinate 1,236 of CM025783.1, forward strand.
TCCAAGGTACACAACTATACATCAATTACTCACACTAACTGTTACGTATGTATGCATAATTGTTTTTCTTTTGTTTTGTTTTTGCTAAGGAAAAGGTAAAGGGACTGGGGATCATGTATGTATAATTGTTCATTTGCATTGTGGCTTATTTCTTGATTTGTTCTTTAAAAAAAGCTTTTACTTTTTCTTTCACGCAAGTGGGTTTCAGTTGTTTTTCTTCCTAAAGTGAGATTTGTAGTGAGGAGTGAATTGGGTTCGGTTTTGTTTCTAGTTATATGTTTGGAGCTGGTTGGGATTTTTTTTCCTCTTTCTTGGTGAAGTTTTGTAATTGAATGAACCGATCATAATTAAGAAGATGCTATGGGGGTATATGTTAATGTAATATAATTATTTGGTTGCCATATTTGTTAAGGAAGTTCTTCTGGTAAGTTCAGCTAAAATCGTGTTTATTTTATATATTTAGTAAATTGTAAAACTTTTAGGAGTACTTAAATGATTATTCTGGTTAAGATGATACTTGAATGGTCCGAAGTAACACTCGAGTGCACTTTTGGGCAATTCGGGGATCAAATTTTGAGATCAGGATGATGTTTTGAATGCTTACTTACTAGAAAGTGAAATCAGAAATTCTTTCATGCGATCAATTTATATGTAGAAATGTTGTTAATTTACATGTATTACTTTGTATATGTTGATCAGCTTGTACACAAGAAGAGGTCAATAAGGCCATGGAATCAGCAAAGAAAGTGCAGAAACAGTGGGCAAAAACTCCGCTTTGGAAGCGAGCGGAGCTCCTTCATAAGGCAGCTGCAATTCTGAAAGAGCACAAAGCTCCAATTGCTGATTGTTTAGTGAAGGAAATTGCAAAGCCCGCAAAGGATTCAGTTACTGAGGTACTTGAGAAGTTAATATGGACATATTTAACTCCCCATGTTTGACAACTCAAATCAGAGTTTAAAAGATGAAAGAACATTTTCGAGATATAGTTAAACTTTGGCACTAAATTCCAATTTGAGATCTTGGAGTTGTCAAACTTGAACATGAGTCCCTTGTGAAAGAATTAATTTCATTCAATATTCAGTGAGTCCATTATACGTTAAATTGGTCTGAAATTTGCCTTGAATGAAGGTTGTAAGATCTGGGGATCTTGTTTCCTATTGCGCTGAGGAAGGAGTTCGGATTTTGGGAGAGGGCAAGTTCTTGGTATCTGATAGTTTTCCCGGAAATGAGAGGACAAAGTATTGCCTTACTTCAAAGGTACATTCCTACAACTTTTTTTGAAAACATCTCGACTGATTGATATGTCAAAGTTTTAGTTTTTGTCACTGGAAAAAGATGAAATGAATAAAATTTGTGATATATAGACACACATCTATGGGAGCTTTTGTTTTGATTGCCACTTTGAACTGCAGATTCCATTGGGGGTTGTTTTAGCCATACCACCCTTCAACTATCCAGTAAACCTTGCTGTCTCCAAAATTGGCCCTGCTCTGATAGCTGGAAACTCCCTCGTGCTGAAACCTCCAACTCAGGTATTTTATCACTCGCTCTACATATTTTACATCGTGAAGAATTAATTCATCTATCATTAAAATTTCTTGTGTTTAACAACCTCATACCAAATTCGACGCAAGAGACAATTTTGCAAATTTATTCAGTAATGTACAAATTTGTTATACACATTTGTTGGAAGTAACACTTTATGCTTAATGTTAATGTCATTGTGACTTCTGTGCAGGGTGCTGTGGCATGTCTTCACATGGTCCATTGCTTTCACTTAGCTGGTTTTCCAAAAGGCCTAATCAGCTGTATTACAGGCAAAGGGTCAGAAATAGGTGATTTCCTCACAATGCACCCAGGGGTGAACTGTATAAGGTAAAAATATTGTTCATCCTTTGTTTACTAGACAAGTTCCCCGTTTCTTGCTTTATATTTTCTCGATTATTTACAAAGTATTATTATTTATTTTGTTTTATATTAATTGTATCTGCAGCTTCACTGGTGGGGATACTGGTATTGCAATTTCAAAGAAAGCAGGCATGGTTCCTTTGCAAATGGAGCTAGGAGGAAAAGATGCTTGTATTGTGCTTGAGGATGCTGATTTAGATCTAGTAGCATCAAATATTATTAAAGGAGGTTTCTCTTACAGGTAAAAGAAAGTTTCTGTTCAAATCATAACCTGGGGATCATTATATAAAGCCAAATGTCTATGTAAATCATGAAATATGTTAGCAAATTTTTTGGTTGATCTTTACATGTTCTTGTTGTTGGTAAGTCAGAACTTACAATTTCTTGGTGCAACTGTTTATGCAGTGGCCAACGGTGTACTGCTATTAAGGTTGTCTTGGTGATGCAATCCGTGGCTGACACTCTTGTTGAGAAAGTGAATGCTAAAGTGGCAAAGCTGAAAGTCGGGCCACCTGAGGATGACTCTGACATTACTCCGGTTGTTACAGAGTCATCCGCAAATTTCATTGAAGGGTTGGTTAAGGATGCTAAAGAGAAAGGGGCAACATTTTGCCAGGAGTACAAGAGGGATGGAAACCTTATATGGCCCTTGTTATTAGATAATGTTAAACCTGACATGAGAATTGCATGGGAGGAGCCATTCGGACCAATTCTGCCTGTTATTAGGATCACATCTGTCGAAGAAGGAATTCACCATTGCAATGCTAGCAATTTTGGACTCCAGGTATAAAGAAAAAAAAATCACCTATACTGAGTAGTACCATAGCTGTTGGCTTCAAGCCTTTCAACATTTATTCATTTAGGCATGACTTAATTAATTTAAGGTGCTGCTATATGCTCATCCACGATTAATAGTTGGACACCATATGATTATGTATTCTGGACCCGTACATATAACACTATGTTGCACGCGAACGCTACCCTCATGTTGCTTACAAAATGATCCAGCTAAGCTTTTAATACTAGGCACCATGGTGGAAAGTTTAGACTGATACTAACAGAAGTCTGAATATTTTCATAGGGTTGTGTCTTCACAAAAGACATAAACAAAGCTATGCTTATCAGTGATGCCATGGAGTCCGGAACAATTCAAATCAATTCAGCCCCTGCTCGCGGTCCAGATCACTTTCCATTCCAGGTAAAATAGATGAACTTCAACCAATTAACAAGTTTTCAGTAATTTTCTTAAATTTACCTTCAGGAACTCTATATAAACTGAGATTATACTCGATTGACAGGGATTGAAAGACAGTGGAATCGGATCGCAAGGCATCACCAACAGCATTAATATGATGACCAAAGTGAAGACCACTGTTATCAACTTACCAACCCCTTCTTATGCCATGGGCTAATTATTAGATCTGCCTTTAAGTTAATAATTTATCCCTGGCAGTGATTGTATTGTAACTGAAAGAGGATCAATATTCATTATCATGAGTTTTAGAACCATTATAAGGTACTGTATCATGTAGTAGCATTTTGTTTTACTTTATCCCTCATTTGTACCTATCAATGATGACGAAGATGGAATAACAACTACGAGTTGAGCTCAATCAGTTATCGAAAGAAATGTGATGAAAACGATGTTCTTGTGAGTTCTAATATTCATATTTCTGCTAGTAGAAGTCTACATTATGATCTATTATTGTACTGATTTGATATATTTTTTTAGAAGTCTACATTATTGATATATTTTAGAAGTCTACAATATTGATATATCCTACATTCGTAAGATAATAAAGAAAGAATACTCCTTTTCCAAAAAAGAGTTTCACATCATAATATAAAATTGAATTTTGGATGTTTGTTTCCAGGTGAAAGCAGGTAAATTATACTTTACCCCATCAACTTTCTCACCAGAAAATCAAACGAATCCATTTTTTTTTTATTGAAATCAAATGGATTTCACATTAGATTTAAATTCTAAAATCAAGGTAATGTCATTGAAATGTAGCCATCTTAATAGAACGAAACTATTACTGAAAAATCAACGAGGAGAAGAAGAATGTATGTTCAAGTAGTACTGCTGTCAGTAGCACGAGTATATGAAAACTTAATAAGACATTAGTTGGTTTAGTTTTGATCAGTGCAGAGGATTTACTTATACGTCCCAAGAAGAATTAATTGAATATACTTATAAGTCCCAAAAGGAATTAATAGGAAATGAACCTTTTTAACAACTTTCATTTAAAATCTGAGGTTTTAATGAATATAAATCAAAATACATCAAACTAATTATGATACATGTACAGATCTTCCTTGTCGTTCCACAAAATTTTGATGAGGGTAGATATCCATCAAACTATCCGTCAAAATAAATTACACGAGAAAAGATATCGAGAACCATAGAAAACAAAACAAAACCTGGGGATGGTGGGGGAGGGGATATCATGAACTTGCTCCATTACTTAGCTGGAGGGTCAATTTTATATTCATAGCTGCTAATTCTGCAGCTAGATATCGAAAGACATATGGCATGGCAACAGTCTCCATTCCCTTGCTAGTCTGACAAGAAATACATGTAACCTTCTTCGGGGCTCTAGCAGGTGGGATGCCAGCAATTTCTCGGATTACTCGTCTTTGTGGCTGTGCAAGTGTCGTCGTGAGGATACTTCCACAAATGGAACAAACATCAGCTATGTGATGATCTGAACTCATGTGAAGCCTATCGTGTAACAAATATGCTGCCCCATGAGCAAGAAGTGAATCTCGCTCCATTTCTCCAAACCGGATACCTCCTCCCTGCTTTCTTCCCTTGACAGGCTGTCGGGTTATTGGATCTACTCTTCCACTAGATCGAACCTGCCCCACATCCAAAAATATGTGATTAGAAAACGCGACACCTTATAATATACACAATTTACATTTTGCTAAAGGAAACTGAAGGAAGATTGAATCAAGAAGAATACAGAGTCCGTCCTTCAATGGTTTCCATTTCACATTTTGAAGATTGTTCTTAAAGAATGTTGATATGTGGGTATCAGTGGGTATCGTTAATGAAATAAACTGTTCATTTTAGCAAAAAGCGTGTTTTTTTTCCCTTTTCTAGATAACTATTGCAGAGAAGCCACAAAGAAAATGTGCACAGTTAGAAGATTTGCAAAGGACAAAATGAGATGCAAATATCTGCGACTCATCATCTATTATCACAATAAATTTCCATGTAAAAGAGCTGAAAGTTATATCCAAATAGTAGATACAGAGTATAGCTATGATTCGAAAAATAACATAACTCCACAACGGAGTAAAAGGTCTTAAATCAAACACATACTTGATATTTGTCCGAGACCATGTGCCGAAGTCGCTGATAGTAAACAGGACCAATAAAGATCTCGCATGTTAGTTCTGTCCCATAAACTCCGCTATAAAGTACCTCCACACCGTAGTAATTAAACCCCTTGGAAGAAAGCATTGAACCAAGTTCATCAACAAGAGAACTAGATTCAGATTCCTTTCCATCTTTCGTCTTCATGGAGCTGCCGAATGGTGTTGCATCCACAAAGTTTCCATGCAAGCAACCACCCTAGAGAAAAAGATATTAATGAACCAAGGCCCCTTGTATTAACAGATCTCTCAAATAGTCAAATGTGAAATGCAGAAGAAACTCCTCAACAGAAAGAAGCAATATAGAAGAAACCTGAATGAAAGCAAACTTTCATTGACAAACTACTAGAGTACTACATAAGAACAGGAGCTTTTGACATCAGTGCACATGAGGTAGATTATAAAAAAAAAAATAAAGTTCTTCGCAACAAAATAAGGTAAATTCCAACATCTCGTTGTACAGCATGGTATGCTAGGGTTAACTTGATACGGATGCTTATCTTTCTTACTATTAAAATCCTACAAAGACAAGAAAACAAAGAAGTTTGGTATAGTCAACTTAGAATTTCAGGGTTGTCAAAATGTAATGCTTGGGAACACGGATACCAGTAAAAACTTGGCATTAAATCCATGTCCGTGTCAAAATAAGGCTCAATCTACTGTTCTAAGAGCACAACATTGTTCATCCACCCACTCAGCCACACCAAACTTATACTACCTTTCTTATTGTCCTCCAGCAAAATAAACTTTAGACCAAAGCTATAACTTATTTATCCAATGTCACCAGCCAATTAAATTTCTTGCCCTCGTTTCCGTCAAAGTTGAGTGTAATTATAGAACTCTTCAGAAATAAAGCATATCTTCCTGGTCAATCCAAAATATGAGCATAAACTTGCATATGATTGGTGTACCTTCTGTAAGAGTTGCCTTGACAATCTCCTGAACAAGCTCTTTGATTATTGTTTCACATTTTAAAAAATTATTTTGAATTTATTTCATTTTGTGTTGCACACAGAACAAATTTTACCGGAAGATTGTAGCTATGTATAAAACACAACCACGTTAATAGCATTGTCACAGATACGATACTGAATTGTGCTGTAATGCCCCCTAAGACTTTAACCATCAGTACGAACCCTGCTAAAAAAGTAAAAAATTCAATCAATTCACACAGTTATTAATCTTACTAATTTCTAACCCTCCTGATATCAAATAATCTATCTGTTACTTCTACAGGATTAATTTTTCCCCATACTACACTGATAGAATTAATAGAACTTACCAAGCTATTCAGCCAGCAAATAACCTGTCCATCAACTTACGCTGGTGATGCATGGGGTCTGCCATGCATCCATAGGGATTCATCACACAGGTAATCTCATTGTCCAAATTAATATTATAAAATCACATGGAAAAATCAAAATTAAGAAACAAGCAGTAAATGACTATGGAAGCACACAGAGAGTAAAAAACAATAGATTAAATAGAATGGAGATAAAGATATTCATAACACCCAAAGTGCAGAAGGTTAAACTTTATATGTCGTGTGTAGTTGTACCTTAGCAGCAATAGATTCTAAAAGCATTGCAATTGTCATCCTTGAAGGAAATGCATGCGGATTAATGATAAGATCTGGCCGCATTCCAGTGACTCCTGAAAATGGCATATCGATATCCGACCACAACTGAGAACAAACGCCTTTCTGCCCATGCCTGCTGCTGAATTTATCACCAATAACTGGATTTCTTGGTCGTCGAAAACGTATACTAGCCTGATTAAGAAAGATGTTGAGGGTGGATAAAGCTGATGTTAGACACAATTCTCTGGAAGTCGGAACAAAATTAAACATTATGACATCAAAATGTTGTGTCAATTTAGACGGTTCTTGAAAATCCGAGTCATCCAAATATATTACTACCTCAGCGCAATATTCTGCGTCCAACTTTGACTTTTTCCACCCTCAAAATGAGCAATTTTAAATAAACCTTTAATATGATTGACATACTAATTTATAAGGAATTTTACAAACAATATAATAATAATTCAAATTTTTGTAATTACGAAAATGTGCTCATATATGCTTGATTATTCATTTTGAAATTGATCGATTGGAAAAAAATTTCTGAATAAGTTTAGTGGACAGCATTTACTTCATATACTTGATAATCAAATTTGAGATATATTTTGAAATGACAAATCCTACTTTCAATTATATCCTGGTCTTTAGATAGACTCATGGACCAGGAATGGTTAGCGATTAAACTACCTAGAATGCAAGCATGACATATTAGGAATCTAATCTCACTATATAATGTAAACTTAGATATGTATATGTAGTTTGAGAAAGACTAAAAAGGAAATCGTAATCTCTAGTTTCAGGAACAGGGGGAGTGAAAAGCAGAAAGCTACTCAATATTGCATGAACAAGGAGCTATTAATTATATACTACAGAAGTACATAGAAAAGCAAAAAATGTGCTATACGGCAAACAACACCATGTTATCAATCTCAAAGTTATTTCTCCAGGACACTGACCACTAGTCCCTTTGTGGCCTTAAATACCAAATTATAGGTTCAGGGGTGCACACGAAGCTGCTGGGAAAATGTTGTCACAATAACATTAACATGAGAGCAATATATATTATATGTAGCACTTCTCGAGGAAAAATACAAGCCAAAATTATTCTACAAACCACAAAATACTGACTGAGAATCGATAACAATCATAATGCACTATAAGTAACGATAAACCTGTTCACCTTTTGCAGAGACTTCTTGTTTTTCACATCAACAGCAACATAATCTACAATAACAGGTTCCGTGCCCTTCAGCTTGTTACTTTTTGTTCTACTTGTATCCACATTATAGATACTACAATATGGCTCATCCGGTCTTATAGTCTGAAATTAGTATTCAGATTGTTGGTTAAGATTAATTGTAATGTACATATTAAACATGACTATATAGACATAAAATATTAAAAGGTTAACCTGCCCAACATATGGAAGCCCATCTGAATCAATCAGAGAATGCAATGATTTTCCTTCTCTTCTGAACATTCTTGGAGCACGATCAGACTTGCTTTGTTCTGCCAAATCAATAGATTCCGTCTGCAAAAAAGCACCTCATAGGAGTAAATAAGGATTGAACTCCCATAGCATCAGGTTTAGTGGATATACTACTCCCATCTCATAAAAGATGACCCAATTACATTTTTTTGGTCCCATAAAAAATGGCTTAACAGGCTACGAGTGGGGAATTAACTAAAATTAGTGGTCAAATATGCCAAGTAGGATAGTCTATGTGTGCAAGTGTATTTGAGTCATCCTTGAGTCCTTGACTTAATAATGTATGACTGATGAAAGATTTTTCATTTTTCATATACTCGAGAAAGATTTTTAAGTATCAACATATTCCATGCATATAAATGGTACTTCGAACTTGGAAGAGCATGAAGAAATTAATGAGACTTGGCTCCGGCATGAAGAAATTACAAGAATTCTTTATCTTTTGAATTATTCTGCCTGATAGGTTCTTCAAGGTCTTTGGTCTCTACCCGGTCCCGACGAAAAAATGGATCACTTCTAGAATCGTTGAGAATGATTTGATCTAGTACATGGCATAATTAAAAGAAAAAAAGTATGGCATATTTACGGAGGACAAGGTGATCAGTGCTCCACAAGAAGACGAGGACAAGAAAGATCAAATATAAACAGGCTATTTCTTGAAATTTTCCAATATTGGTACTTGTGCAACACGAGGAACAATAACTTACTCAAAATGGTAAGAGATAAGTATCATATAAGTCCAAATCCCACCATAATACATGAACACCACAAAATTTTGCAATCTTGTGCCTCCCAAACTCCATAACCTTATCGAAAGTAAACCGAATGTCGAGTTGGGTTACGAACCATACATCCTTAAGTATTCCCAGAAGGATCCTTAAACTTCATAACAAGAAAGAAGGCACAAAAAGATGCACACACTCCCTATCCCCTATGTCTACCCCTAATTCCTATTTAATTTTCACCTTCTTATTTTACCACATCATAGATAGATATATTTATGTAAGTGTATGTAGTAATTTCTTCTTTACGTGGGTTTATGATTGAAAGAACTAAATCTACCAGAGCGATATCAACTGCATAAACTCAACATGTTAAGACTATTTATGCCAAGGAAAAAAAATTGCACACCTGGTATATGTGGCCATGACACATCCCACGATCCACAGATGATTTATTTAGAACCATGGCATCCTCCATATCGTATCTGCATAAATCAGAAAACAATTTATACTTTTGGAAAAATAATAATAATTAAAATCTAACAGAATGAGAATGCACAATCACGCACGCATGCAGACACGTGGAAATTATGCATATTCTTACCCTGAATAAGCCAAAACTGCCACGATCGCATTTGTCCCTAATGGAAATTCATCGATGCAGTACTTCTCATAAGTACTAGTTCGAACGATTGGGGTTTGGGGGGTCTGTGGCAAAGCAGTTTAAATTAATTGTCAAAAAGAAAACATCTGCAGAAAATAACTAAACAGAAAATACTGATCTTGCAAGATATCTAGGTCAAGTCTCATAACCCTGTGAGGTAAATAAAGGAAGAATGAGAGAATACACAAAAGGTTTGAGATGATCAACCAAAATTGTCTTATTCAGTAGAGTTGGTAAATTATATTCTGTATCCATGGTGTCTTGCAACCCATTTTTCAGTACCCAACTGACTCAAGACCAGTCACAAAAGAAGTAGTGAATATTGACTGACCACTGGAATATTAGTACTTTGCTTAAAATGGAAATGCCAAGCAAATAATAGGACCAACACCGTAGTGACCAATACAGGCATAAAAAGGGTCCAGTATTTCTGTTGTAAAGAATAAAGAGGGCAATTCAACAACAGCTTCTTGCTCACTATGTTTAATTTGTCACACATAGTACTCCACAAGAAAAAACAAATCCTATTGATTTCAAGGAAAAACATGTGTTTTGTGAAATATGGTTCTTCAAAATCCAAACACTGCATTAACACACAACATCACTACAGTTCAATTTTCATTAGTGGAGAGATGTATGGCAAAGTGATCCATTACCTAATTTGAAAGTACAAGTGAGAGGTAGAAAGAGTTTCATCATCTGATTTAAGCAAAGAGATGAATACTACACATCAAACTTGATAAAGGAACTTTTATTGGATAATCCTGAAGTGAGCGCTGATAGAAATATAGATGCAGCTTGAAATTAAGTAAATACAAAGAATTCACAATAAAAAGCACACAAAGAAACATAGTACATATTATACCCAACAAGTAAATAACATGCAGATTTTAACCAACCTGAAGATGATATAGCTTTTGATCTGCACGACAGCGAAGAGCTTGTGAAGCAAAGCCCATGGTCTGCTTAGCCATCTACATTACAATTAAGAATGTCACAATTAAATTGGCTAAAATTAAAGTATTACGATATCAAAGCACCATTAATTTCTTTTTTTTTTTAAATGAGGAATTACTTAATGTACATGCAAGAACAAACCTGACACTGGTACATGTTACGGGGACTCTGATTATGATCAGACCATGGCGTCAGATTAGCTACCACGCTAAGTATTCCAGTTGGATGAAGTTCCTCATGAGTGGCAGGAAATAAATTTTTCCTTCCACCATCTCCACCATCAGGACACCGTATTTCCATGTAAACCTAATTAAGAACAACTCCAAGCTCAGCAACAAGGTGATGATGGTTGCCATATAGACATAGATACTATGTATAATGTTTGAAATCATATTCTTATCTTATTAAATATCAAACTGCACCTGCTCAAATGGCCCAATAAGTTCGATATCGTTGCTTTCCTCAGGAGGAGAAGACAGATTTCTAACAGGCCTAGCAAATCGAGAAGGACTTGTGAACAAGTATAACCCAGGATATGTTCCACCCATGCTCAGAGGGACATATCCAACCTCAAGATCAACAGGAATCTGCAAATAAAAATCGATAATCAGAGATGGGATTTGAACTTTGGCGAAGGAGGTTAATAAGAAACACACCGTCGACATCGGTGATAGCTTTAATCTGCGCAAGTGAGTTACAGCCATTTCAACTATGTGAGATGGTATGGAGCCAACAACACGGCCATCTAACAGTACAAAAAGAACTTCGGGGGGAGCAGATTGTACAAGCTTCGGCAATGAAGGGACCATACCGACCGCAACGAGAACACTCAAAATAGACTGTCTCATTTTGAAGAAGTCCCTAAGGTCTCCATCTGAATCATAAAATGATGTGATACCTTCCAAAAAAAAGACGAGATTACCCAAGAGACCCTCACAAACAAGAACATACATTTTCATTTTAGAGTATATAGAGGGAATCTATATAGGAAACAGAATCAGGTCCAGAAGGCTTAGTTGATTATAAATTAAGAAAGGGAAATGTTTTCCAACAAGAAAGACCAAGTCACAAATAACTTTCGTCAACTGGTGAGGACCTAATTCTAGCGCACAACTTTAACCAAGGTTTGAGTTTTATTTCAAATAAACAAGGGAAAGTTTAGTTCCCATTGCACCTTCACATCATATTGATAATTTACTGCATTGCTACATTGATTTGCAAAGAACTCCTAGACATGCCTTACAGGCGCACTATGGCAACTTATTTTCAACAAGGAGTTAGTTTCTCATCAGCTTCCAATGTAACAACAGTCTTCCAGCCATTTGAACTGAAACATCGAGATTTTATTACAATGATATTAAAGAGAACATTTTAAAGGGTTCTCTTTCTTGAATCACCTTGTATGCCAGAAGTTATAAATCGTTGAGTCTAGAAAATGATTTCCTTTAGCAGTTCTCAGACTATCAAATTGGTAATGTGACTCGCATACCAAAACACTGAATCAGGCCATCACAAAAATAGACAGTAAAAAAGGAAACAATGTGATAGAAACACATTTAGTTAGACTTTAACTAATACTATTAAGTTACAATTTGCCTGTCAAAAAATCAGAGATTAGAAGTACCACTAAATTTATGTAATAATATAGGAACTTACGACAAGAAGAAGTCATATGGTTAAGAAGTCCACATGGCTCTCCATCAGGTGTGTGAACAGGACATATGAAACCCCATGATCTGCAGATAAATCGCAGACAGAGGAAAAAAAGGCGGAAGAGAGAAAGAGAAGGGTTAAACAACTTAAATAACTATAGTACATAAATAACAAGGTTATATAAATACATATTACATAGATATATGTATGTAAATATGTATATGTATATCACATACTCAGGTAACAGTTTTCGCACACTAGTCGTACGAAGTCCTGCAACTGAAGAACCTCTATGAACAGCTCGAAAATGTGCAATAAAACGAAGAAAATTTAGCCTCTCCGCCTGAACTGTCATGCCAGCACTCTAACAAGAAAATATGATCATAAATAATGGTCCAAACATCACAATAAGAATATATGAAACAAACATGATAACACAGAAATACGCAAGCCTATAGACACAGGCATGATATATTTTTAGATGTTCCAACCTTAGGATAATCCTAAAAGAATCAAAAAACACTTTATATAGCCTAATCAGAAATCCCAAACCCCAGATGAAATAAATTATTTAAATTCTTAATATATTATTCAAGTCCTGTAGGGTTTTGTGCCTTCTTGGCAACATCAAAAGCTTTTGAAATATTGTGAGCTTTAGAAGCTTTTGTGGTTGAGTCATTCAAACATCTGTCCTTGTGATGCTTATGGAACCCTTATAAGTGAAGTCATAAATTCATCACACCAACAACACCTTATGATACATCAGATACACAATATGCATTAAGAGGAAGAAAGAAACATCAATACCTGTGGTAAATCTAGACCTAACCTAGTAACCAATCTTCCAGTCTTCAACATATTTTCAATAGCCGAGCCTATTGATCTTGGAGGGGTTTTTTCCATCACCTTCTTCACATTTGATACTGCAATATGTCAATGACTAAAAATTAGGAAATCAGCTGGAGTAGAATTTAGAAACAACTAAAGAAGCAAGAGAAGATCAAAGAAAAGATGAAATGCACAAGTGACACCAAGTTATGAAGATCTCATCTATCTTGCACACTAATTGATAAACGTACTCATATCCTTCCTAACTTAAAAACATTTTAAGGGAGAACTATTTGTAGCATATGAATCAATCAAATAACCTGTAGAAGAAAGAAAAAAATAAGAATGGTACAAAGACCATGACCCCCCTTAAACTGTTGGTAAATTGCATGAACTCGTTTGTGGGACACAGCTCTGCATAATTTCTAGGTTCTGGGTTTGGCTTATTTAAAAAATAATAGGATACAAAAACATATCATAAAAAGGATCAAATCCTTGGACTTGATACAGGTACATGGGTATGCCAAATAAGAACAAATTTTTTTCCCACTACATAGATATAGTTGCGAACCAGGAAAACCAGGGGCTAACATGTAAAGCTATAGCAAACATAGATCCATGCATGTGTTTGTTTTTTTTTTTGTTTTTGTGTGTGTGTGTGAGTGAGTGAGAGAGATAGAGAGAGAGAGAGAGAGAGAGAGAGAGAGAGAGAGAGAGAGAGAGAG
>CM025783.1:28344-40197 GCA_014636745.2 Centella asiatica
TTTTTCACAGAGTTTTTCATTTGTAGACCCAAATATAATATCATCTACATATATTTGCACCAATATAATGTCAGAGCCTTGCTTTTTATAAAATAAGGTTTTATCTATGATACCTCTAACAAATTTATTTTCAAGAAAAAATTGGGATAGAGTATCATACCAGACTCTTGGTGCTTGTTTTAAGCCATAAAGTGCTTTGTCTAACCTGTAGACATGATTTGGAAATTTGGAGTCCTCAGAACCTGGGGGTTGGTAAACATAGACTTCCTCTTCCAATTTTCCATTCAAGAAAGCACTTTTGACATCCATCTGGTACACCTTGAAGTTCTTGTAGGCTGCAAAAGCCAAGAAGATTCTGATTACTTCAAGTCTTGCTACTGGTGCAAAAGTTTCATCATACTCTATTCCTTCTTCTTGAGAATATCCTTTTGCAACCAGTCTTGCTTTATTCCTTGTGATTGTACCAGTTTCATCCAATTTATTTCTGAACACCCACTTGGCACCAATTATTGATCTATTCCTTGGTTTGGGTACTAGTCTCCAGACTTTGTTTCGAGTGAATTGGTTTAACTCCTCTTGCATGGCAATTATCCAGTCAGGATCTTGAAGTGCTTCCTCAATTTTCTTTGGCTTAAACTTCGAGAGAAAACTGAGATATAAACATTCATTTTGAGTTGCACTTCTAGTGTCAATATAGTCTTTGATTGTGCATCATTGACTCTAGTCTCTGGTGAACCATTAGTCTCTGATGGAATACTAATTTCACCAGTCTCTTGAGTTTCATCTAATACTCTAGTCCGTGATAGAGTATTAGTTCTTGGTACTTCATGCACAACAGTTAACTCCTCCTCAATTATGTAGGGATCATTGCTATCTTGGGGTTTTTCAGTAGTCTCTGTTGGATATTCCCATGCATCCAATTCTTTCTCAAAACTGAGAGGTACATGCAATCCTTGTCCAATCATTCCTGGAATCTTTTTATCATCAAATAGAACTTGAATTGATTCCACAATGACCTTTGTTCTTAGATTATATACTCTGTATGCTTTAGTTGACAAAGAATAACCAAAGAAGATTGCCTTATCAGACTTGTTGTCAAATTTTCCTCTTGTTTCTTATGAGTCTCTTAGTACAAAGCATTTACAACCAAACACATGTAAAAACTTGAGAGTTGGTTTTCTCCTAGTCATTAATTCATAAGGTGTTTTGTTGTATGCTTTGTTTATCAAGGATTTATTCTGTGTAAAGCAAGAAGTGCTTATAGCTTCCTCCCAAAAATATGTGGGAAGCTTAGCCTCTTGTAACATAGTCCTTGCTGCTTCAATAAGGGTTCTATTTTTCCTCTCAACAACTCCATTTTGTTGAGGGGTTCTTGGAGCTGAGAATTGATGAGTTATTCCTTTTTCATTGCAGAATTCAATAACTTGGAAATTCTTGAATTCTGTTCCTCTATCACTCCTTATCACCCTTACTGTTTTTCCTGACTCAGTTTCTATCTTTTTGAGATGATCAATTATCAACTGAGCAGCTTCATCTTTTGTATGGAGGTATTTTACCCAAGTATACCTCGTGTGATCATCCACAATAACCAAGGCATATCTATTTCTTAAGATAGACATCACATTTACTTGACCAAACAAGTCCATGTGTAACAATTGTAGTGGGTCAGTGATTGATGTTGTTGGTTTGCTCTTGAATGACACACTTTTTTGTTTCCCTTTCTGGCATGAATCACACAATTCATCTTGTGTAAACTCCAATTGTTGAATGCCAACTACCAATCCTTTTCTCACCATCTTATTGATGTTCTTGAAATTCAAATGGGAGAGCTTCTTATGCCAAAGCCAACTTTCATCAGTTGAGGCTTTGCTATAGAGACATGTGATTTGATCAGATGAAGAGATAAGGTTTGCAATATACAAATTTCCTTTTCTTTTCTCTGTCAATATCACATTATCAGATTATTTGTCACACACCAAGCATTGATCTTCTTTGAAGGTGACATTGAATCTCTTATCACATATTTGACTCACACTGAGTAGATTGTGCTTTAAGCCATCAACTAGTGATACTTCAGTGAAGATGAGATTTTCATGTTCAACACTGCCATAACCCTTAGTATGGCCTTTGCTGTCATCTCCAAAAGTGACTTTTGGGCCACTTTTCTCTTCATACTGTTTTAGCAGGGACTTGTCTCCAGTCATGTGCCTTGAACAACCACTGTCCAAGTACCATGTTTTCTTCTTTTTGCCCTACCCAGTAAAGAGTAACTAGTTAGAAATTTTTGGGACCCAGACTTTCTTGAATCCTTTCTCACTAGTTGTAGAATCAAGACTTGAGTCAGATTGAGTTGATTATCTTTTAGCATTTTTGACTTTAATTGGACAATCACTAGTCTTGCTACCTTTTTGTGAGAGACTGCCAAGTTTAGAATTTTTAGTTTTAATGCAAAGATTATCTAACCTTTTTACAGGTGATTTATCTTTTCTTATCTTTGAAGGTGCAGTCTCTATTAGAGGAATTTTATTTTTACTCCTACAGTGCATAGCTATGTGATTTGGATTACCACATATATGACATGTCTTTCTAGGAGCATTAGGCATTCTAGCATAATTTGTATATTTATTAATGCCAATTTTTCCATTCCTATTTCTCTTATTTCTACTGGACTCCACTAATTTTTCAACCTTTTTGACAAGAAAATTTTCCAATTTTTTATTTAATTGTATCTTTGTCATGAACTCAATGTTTAATATTTTATTTTCACTCTTATCAACAATATTCACTGTCTTTTGATCAATCTTTGATTTTGCAGTGACTTGTTGATATTGAGTGTTAATAAATTTGGTTTCATTGACAGGAGAGACAAAATTAATTATTTTCAAAACATTTGGCTTACTAGTAGAGGAGTTAGCAGCTTCAATGGTCTCAATTAAATCTGTATTGTTTCCTAGGCACTCATCATAACCTAGTCGAGATTTTTGACCAATCATTTGACATTTTACCAAGTCTGTCAACTTTTTAGAGGAAATATTCCATTATTTAATCTTAGCTTGAATATTTTGAAGTTGCTCTACTAAGTAACTTTCCCTCTTTTTCAAAACATTAATCATGTGATGAGCTTTGTCAAGATCAGACTTAATAGTGTCAAATTGTACCAATCTCTCTTCAAGAAATTTTTTTTTTCAAGAGATGGTCATGTAATTCTTTAACACTAGCATGTTCAATAGTTAATGGCCTAAAACTAACATACAAATTAGACATATCTTTTTGTATGCTTTCAATACTAGATGTATCTATTAAATCAAGCACATTAAAATTCTGATTTACATCACATACCTGAGTAGAATCACTTAGCTCGTCACTTCGAGCCATCAGGGCAAAGTTGACAACTTCTTCCTCAGAGTCACTGTCAATCCAATCTTTACCCTCAGTGATCAAGGCTTTGCTTTTTGATTTAAACTTTTTGTCAGGAAAGTCATTCCCCGTCTTCCTTGATTTATCATCCTTAGATCTATCATTAGATCTAGGCTTCCTGCACTCATTGGCAATGTACCCTAACCCATCACAGTTATAACATCTCATTTTCTTTATATCAAAGGTCATAGTTTGACCTTCACGTTTAGGGTTAGGCTTCCTTGACGATTTTCTTCCTTTTCTACTAGCTCTAAATTTCTTGAACTGTTTGACCATGAATGCTATGAATTACTCCATGTCATCATCAGTGTCCAGTTCATCTTCCTCATCAGTTGAGCTAGCATCGGAAGTTTCATCATCAAGCTTCTCTTGAGACTTGTTTATCTCAACCATTAACTCAGCTCCTTTGTCCCTGCCATGCATGCGTTGTCTTTGCTCTACTTCAAGCTCATAAGTCTTTAGATTTTCGTAGAGCCTATCCAGTGTAAGTATGTCCAAGTCATGAGCTTCCCTTATTGCAGTTGTCTTTGGATCCCAGCTTGGTGGGAGTACTCTCATGAACTTGGTGTTGATATCTTCATTGTTATAGGACTTTCCAAGTATTTTCTAGTCATTGAGCAAAGAGTTAAACCTATCATAAACTGACGTGATTGGTTCTCCAGGCTTTGCTTGAAAATTCATATTGTTGAGTCAACAATGATCTCTTATTCTTTCGGATTTGGTCAGTTCCTTCACACAGGACTTTGATGGTGTCCTAAATCTGCTAGATGTTGTGTAGTTGATAATGCTTGTGAACATATTTTTGTCAATACCATTGTAAAGTATGTTCATAACTTTAGCATCTTTTAACACTTGCAACTTGTCCTCGTTTGTATAGTCACTTTCAGAAGCAAGTTCAAAGTGTTCAGCAACAACGGATCCTTCAACAGTTTTAGCAGGAACAAATTTCCTGGGTAGATAAGGACCCTTTTCAATCCTTGCAACATAGTCAGGATATGTTGCTCTCAAGTACATGTACATCTTTTGTTTCCACATAGGATATTCTTTTCGTTTCAGAATTGGAATTCTGGTTCCACCATCGCGACTTCCTGTATAAGCCATTATGCCAGAGCTGCTACCTTTATCGTTGGCCATCTCTGAATCGTGTTAATTGATTAATTTCAATTAAAGGCTCTGATACTAATTGTTTTCCTAGTGAGATAGCCGAGAACTTGTAGAAGGGGGGGTGGGGGTGAATACAAGTTCTTTGAATTCTTTTCGATTACTTATTCTTCAAGAAATCAATTATTACTTGCGGAAATAAAGAACAAGAACTCAAATCAATTTATAAACAATTGCTTTTATTGATTTAACAATTGATTACAAATTCTAACAATTGCTTTTGTTGCTTCTTTTTCATCCCTTGATCTGCATGAAATTAATGCTCGAGAGTTGTTATTGGTTAACCAAACTTTAAGGAATATCTTTTCAGTTATACCCTTTGCTTCCGTGCCAAGAATCAATGATTTAAATGTAAGTCCTGATGACATGTGGATTAGGTTATAACGATCCGCTGATGCCAAGCCCTGATGTTGACTTTATCAGTGCTTCTGGATCTATTGATGACAAGTTACTGAAGGCAACTTGATAAGTGCTTCTTTGTTCACCAATGTCAAGTTCTAATGGAGACTTGATCAGTGCTTTATTTATCCACTGATGTAATGACCTACTTGTTATCCACCAAAGGGTTCCACTGACGAGTTGATCTTTTGTCGTCGCCAAACTTGTTGGGCAATCTTAAGTCATCGCCAAACTCTTCGGACAAGTTAAGTCATCTCCAAACTCGTCGTCAGTAGATAAAAATGACTGTTACCAAACTCATCATAAGATAAGCTATCGCCTAAGTCATATTTAGCCATCGCTAAACTTGTCGTCAGTGGATAGAAATGACTGTCGCCAAAATCATCGGGAAGTATGCTGTTGCCAAAGTCTGGACACAAGTGTGTTTCCCCTGATAGGTTCCCCTGACGAGGTCATCCCCCGATGCCTTCCTCTGATGGCTTCCCCTGACTAGGTCATTCCCTGATGAGTTCCCTGACAGCTTCTCTTGACGAGGTCATCGCTTGACGGGTTCCCCTGACAAAGTCATCGCCTGACGGGTTCCCCTGATGGCTTCCCTTGATGGTGTCATCTCTTTGATACAATATTTTTAGGCTTTCCCTGATGAGTTCTTCTTACCGATGCCTCTTAAAAATACTAATCCTTTTGATCATCAATACTTGGCTTTTCCTGTAATGTCTGTTGTGCGGAATATTTAACTTTTTTAGTACCAACAACCATTCCTTGACACTGTCGAGTCCATTTAAGTAAACACTGATGACTCGCCCAGTGCAGTGTAGTTCATCCCCTGATGACTAAGTCGACCATCAGTGGATGCAAAAACTCGTGCAAATATACTAAGGTTTATAGAATACCTTGAGTATTTACAGTTGCACATTTATTTTCTAAACATTATCATCATTATTTATCTCTAACAACTTACCATCAAAAATTTAAAGAATGTGTTAACTACAAATGTACCTGAATGAAGATTTTCGATCCTAAATTCAGCTTGTTAGGTTTTATAACATTTGATGATGATTGTCTTTAGATTACTTAGATATACAAATGTACAGAAAGTGTTAATTAGTAACACTGAAGTTTTGTAGCCAGTAGTTATCTCTTTGGTTGTAATTCGTTTATTCTTTGTAAAAAGATAGATTTATTCTTTAATTGTAAGTAACTGCTGGAAAGTTGTATCAAAGGTTCAACAAGTCAAAATGTGTATTTAATCCGTCGGAGTTTACAAAAAGGCTTATCGGAGACTAAGGCAACACTTGTCAGAGACTAAGGATTTTGCCTATCGGAGACTATGGCTTACATCATCAGAGATTAAAGATAAAGCTTCAGAGACTACGCTTACGTCATCGGAGACTAAGTCTAGAGCATCAGAGACTAAGATGACATCATCGGAGACTAAGCCTAAAAGCATCGGAGACTAATAACTTTGTTGGAGACTACACAACCTGATCAGAGACTAAAAGATCAGAGACTAAATGTTGACTCGATCAGGGACTAAAGCTGAAGCCATCAGGGACTAGTCGTGAATTATTTTCTGATGAGATACAGAGTTCGAATTGAATAAAAAATGTCTTCCATAACATCAAGATATTATTGAAGACGTAGCTGGTATGGAAACAAGCTAGAAATCTGTTCCTAATAAAAAAAAAGAAGGAAAGATCGTGTTTGATTCGAATAAGGAAGTTGAATCATTATTGATTTAGAATAGGAAACTGAGTAATTCAGTTTTAGAAGCTGTAATTAGGTTTACAGAGAATTGTAATTCGAAGCTATATAGGTTTTCATAGTTTTGTATCTTTACTATATAGAAAAGAAAAAAAGCTGATGATCATATTGTTATGATTGTTAGAATTTGTAATCAATTGTTAAAATCAATAAAAGTAATTGTTTATAAATTGATTTGAGTTCTTGTTCTTTATATTCCGCAAGAAAAGTTAATTTCTTAAAGAACAAGTAATTGAAAAGAATTCAAAGAACATGTATTCAACCCCCCTTCTATAAGTTCTCGGTTATCTCACTGGGAAAACAATTGGTATTAGAGCCTTTAATTGAAATTACTCAATTAACACGTTCCAAGAGATGGCCAACGATGAAGCAAACAGCTCTAACATAATGGCATATGCAAGCAGTTGTGATGGTGGTACGAGGATTCCTATTCTTAAAATAGAAGAATATCCTATGTGGAAGCAAAAGATGTACATGCACCTGAGAGCAACAGATCCTGACTATATTGAAAGGATTGAAAAAGGTCCTTATCTTCCCAGGAAATTTGTTCCTGCTAAACCTGTTGATGGATCTGTTGTTGCTGAACACTTTGAACTTGCTCCTGAAAGTGACTATACAAACGAAGACAAGTTGCAAGTGTTAAAAGATGCTAAAGTTATGAACATACTTTACAATGGAATTGACAAAAATATGTTCACAAGCATTATCAACTGCACAACATCTAAGCAAATCTGGGACACCATCAAAGTCCTGTGTGAAGGGACTGATCAATTCCGAAAGAACAAGAGATCATTGTTGAGTCAACAATATGAGTTCTTTCAAGCAAAGCCTGGTGAACCAATAACATCAGTCTATGACAGGTTCAATTCTTTGCTCAATGACTTGAAAATACTTGGAAAGTCCTATGATAATGAGGATGTCAACACTAAGTTCATGAGATCTCTTCCACCAAGTTGGGATCCAAAGACTACTGCAGTAAGGGAGGCTCATAACTTAGACATACTCACATTGGACAGGCCTTACGGAAATTTAAAGACATATGAACTTGAAGTAGAGTAATGACAACGCATGCATTGAAGAGACAAAGGAGCTGTGTTAATGGTTGAGACAAGCAAGTCTCAAGAGAAGCTTGATAATGAAATTTCCAATGCTAGCTCAACTGATGAGGAAAATGAATTGGACACTGATGATGACATGGAGGAATTCATGGCATTCATGGTGAAATAGTTCAAGAAATTTAGGGCTAGTAGAAAAGGAAGGAGATCGTCAAGTAAGCTTAACCCTAAACGTGAAGGTCAAACTGTGACCTTTGACAAGAAGAAAATCAAATGTGATGGGTTAGGGCACTTTGCCAATGAGTGCAGGAAGCCTAGATCTAGTGATAGATCTAAGGATGAAAAATCAAGGAAAACGGGGAATAACTTTGCTGACAAAAAGTTCAGATCAAAAAGCAAAGCTTTGATTACTGAGGGCAAGGATTGGATTGACAATGACACTGAGGAGGAAATTGTCAACTTTGCCCTAATGGCTCGAAGTGACGAGTCAAGTGATTCTACAAAGGTATGTGATGCAACTCAGAATTTTAATGTGCTTAACTTAATTGATACATCTAGTATTGAAAGCATACAAAAAGATATGTTTGATTTGCTTGTTAGTTTTAGATCATTAACAATTGAACATACTAATGTAAAAGAATCACATGACCTTCTCTTGAAA
Source organism: Centella asiatica (assembly GCA_014636745.2). Classification (NCBI taxonomy): domain Eukaryota; kingdom Viridiplantae; phylum Streptophyta; class Magnoliopsida; order Apiales; family Apiaceae; genus Centella; species Centella asiatica. The sequence goes on from CM025783.1 coordinate 36,802, forward strand.
AGAAACAAATTTCTTGAAGAGAGATTGGTATAATTCGACTTTATCAAGTTTGACTTAAACAAAGCTCATCATATGATTGATGCTTTGAAAAAGAGGGAATATTACTTAGTCGAGGAACTTGAAAATGCTCAAGCTAAGATTAAACAGTGGAATACTTCCTCTAAAAAGTCGACAGACTTGGTAGAATGTCAAACGATAGGTAAAAAATCTGGACTAGATTATGATGAATATCTAGACAAGAGTTCAGATTCAAATGATCAAAATGAAGCTGCTAACTCCTCTACAAGTAAGCCAAGTAATTTGAAAAGGATTAATTTTGTCTCTCCTGTCAATGAATCCAAATTTATTAACACTCAAAATCAACAAATCACTGCGAAATCAAAGATTGATCAAAAGACAGTGAATGTTGTTGACAAGAATGAAAATAAAAGATTAAACATTGGGTTCATGACAAAGACTCAATTAAACAAAAAATTGGAAAATATTCCTATGAAAAAGGCTAAAACATTAGTGGAGTCTAGCATAAATAAGAAAAATAGGAATGGAAAAATAGGCATCAACAAGTATACAAATTATGCTAGCATGCCTGATGCTCCTAGAAATACATGTCATATATGTGGTAATCCTAATCACATAGCTATGCACTGTAGGAGTAAAAATAAAATTCCTATAATAGAGACTGCACCTTTAAAGATAATAAAAGATAAATCACTTGTAAAAAGGTCAAATCATCTTTGCATTAACTATGAAAATACTAAGCTTGGTAGTCTCTCACAAAAAGGTAGCAAGACTAGTGATTGTCCAATTAAAGTCAATAATGCTAAAAGACAATCAACTCAATCTGAGTAAAGTCTTGAGTCTACGACTAGCGAGAAAGGACCCAAGAAAGTCTGGGTCCCAAAACTTTCTAACTAGTTACTCTTTACTGTGCAGGGCAAAAAGAAGAAAACATGGTATTTGGATAATGGATGTTCAAGGAACATGACTGGAGATAAGTCCCTGTTAAAATAGTATAAATAGAAAAGTGGCCCAAAAGCCACTTTTGGAGATGACAACAAAGGCCATACAAAGGGTTATGGCAGTGTTGAACATGGAGATGTCATCTTCACTGAAGTAGCACTAGTTGATGGCTTAAAACACAATTTACTGAGTGTGAGTCAACTATGTGATAAGGGATTTAATGTCACCTTCAAAGAAGATCAATGCTTGGTGTGTGACAAATAATCTGATAATGTGATATTGACAGGGAAAAGAAAAGGAAATTTGTATATTGCAAATCTTATCTCTTCCTTCGATCAAATCACATGTCTCTATAGCAAAGCTTCAACTGATGAAGGTGGCTTTGGCACAAGAAGCTTTCCCACTTTAATTTCAAGAATATCAACAAGCTTGTGAGGAAAAGACTGGTAGCTGGCATTCCACAATTGGAGTTTTCACAAGATGGATTGTGTGATTCATGCCAGAAAGGGAAACAAAGAAGTGTATCATTCAAAAGCAAACCAACAACATCAATCACTGATCCTTTACAGTTGCTACACATGGATTTATTTGGTCAAGTGAATGTGATGTCTATCTTAAGAAATAGATATGCTTTGATTATTGTGGATGATCACACAAGGTATACTTGGGTAAAATACCTCCATACAAAAAATGAAGCTGCTCAGTTGATAATTAATCATATCAAGAAGATAAAAACTGAGTCAGAAAAACAGTAAGGGTGATAAGGAGTGATAGAGGAACATAATTCAAGAATTCCCAAGTTATTGAATTCTGCACTGAAAAAGGAATAACTCACCAATTCTCTGCTTCAAGAACCCCTCAACAAAATGGAGTTGTTGAGAGGAAAAATAGAACACCTATTGAAGCAGCAAGGACTATGTTACAAGAAGCAAAGCTTCCTACATATTTTTGGGAAGAAGCTATTAGCACAGCTTGTTTTACATAGAACAGATCCTTGATAAACAAAGCATAGAACAAAACACCTTCTGAATTGATGATTGGGAGAAAACCAACTCTCAAGTTTTTACATGTGTTTGGTTGTAAGTGCTTTGTACTGAGAGATTCATCAGAGACAAGAGGAAAATTTGACAACAAGTCTGATGAGGCAATCTTTTTAGGTTATTCTCTGTCAAGCAAGGCATACAGAGTATATAATCTAAGAACAAAGGTCATTATGGAATCAATACAAGTTGTATTTGATGACAGAAAAATTCCAGGAATGATCGGACAAGGATTGCATGAACCTCTCAGTTTGGATAATGAATTGGATACATGGGAATATCCATCAGAGACTACTGAAAACCCCCAAGATAGTAATGATCCCTACATAATTGAGGGGGAGTTAACAGTTGTGCATGAAGTACCAAGGACTAATACTCTATCAGAGACTAGAGTATTAAAATCAAATGAAACACAAGAAACTGGTGACATTAGTATACCATCGGAGACTAATGGTTCACCAAGGACTAGTGTCACTGATGCACAATTGGAGACTATCTTGATACCAAAGACTATAGATATAAACAGCTCAGGGGGAGCTAATAATGAAGAAATCAATGGTTTAGGGGGAGCAGTCTCTGATCATGAAGCTAGATTGGACAACATCAATCTAGAAAATGAAGCCTCCACTTCAAGGTCAAATTTGCCACGTGTAATTCCATGGTTGAGAGACAACATACTAGATTTGATTATTGGAAGTCTTGAGGATGGAGTCAAGACTATAAGTGCAACTCAAAATGAATGCTTATATCTAAGTTTTCTTTCCAAGATTGAGCCAAATAAAATTGAGGAAGCACTTCAAGATCCTGACTGGATAATAGCCATGCAAGAGGAGTTAAACCAATTCACACGAAACAAAGTCTGGAGGCTGGTATCCAAACAAAGGAATAGATCAATTATAGGTGCCAAATGGGTGTTCAGAAATAAATTGGATGAAATTGGTACAATCACAAGGAATAAAACAAGACTGGTTGCAAAAGGATATTCTTAAGAAGAAGGAATAGAGTATGATGAAACTTTTGCACTAGTAGCAAGACTTGAAGTAATCAGAATCTTCTTGGCTTTTGCAGCCTACAAGAACTTCAAGGTGTACCAGATGGATGTCAAAAGTGCTTTCTTGAATGGAAAATTGGAAGAGGAAGTCTATGTTTGACAACCCCTAGGTTTTGTGGACTCCAAACTTCCAAATCATGTCTACAGGTTAGACAAAACACTTTATGGCTTAGAAAAAGCACCAAGAGCTTGGTATGATACTATATCCCAATTTTTTCTTGAAAATAAATTTGTTAGAGGTATCATAGATAAAACCTTATTTTATAGAAAGCAAGGCTCTAACATTATATTGGTGCAATAGATGATATTATATTTGGGTCTACAAATGAAAAACTCTGTGAAAAA
>CM025783.1:40297-56592 GCA_014636745.2 Centella asiatica
TAGATGATATTATATTTGGGTCTACAAATGAAAAACTCTGTGAAAAATTTTCAAAACTAATGCAGTCTAGATATGAAATGAGTATGATGGGATAATTAACATTTTTCTTAGGATTGCAAATAAAACAATCAACTGATGGAATTTTTATCAGTCAGTCCAAGTATATCAAAGACTTATTGAGAAAATATGATTTGGTTGATTGTACATCTGCAAAAACACCCATGCCTACTGCCACTAAACTAGATAAAGATTTAAAAGGAATGAAAATTGATATTACTAGCTATAGAGGCATGATAGGCTCTCTTTTATATCTAACTGCAAGTAGACCAGATATAAGGTTTGCTGTTTATCAGTTGTTACCCAATGTAATTCGATATTACCTTCACTTACATGTTCTCTTATGAAGTGATATCTAATATCTATGTGTTTTGTTCTTGAATGTTGCACTGGATTTTCTGTTATTACTATGGCACTAGTATTATCACAATAAATAGGAATTTTGGCTAATGACATACCATAGTCTAGGAGTTGATTCTTGATCCATAGGATTTGAGCACAACAACTCCCAGCTGCTATGTATTCAGCTTCTGTTGTTGAAGTAGAAACTGAATTTTGTTTCTTGTTGAACCAAGAAACAAATCTGCCTCCAAGAAGTTGGCAGCTTCCACTTGTGCTTTTCCTGTCAAGCTTACACCCTGCATAATCAGCATCTGAATAACCAATTAGTTTAAAATCAGATTCTTTGGGATACCATAATCCAAGGTTTGGGGTACCCTTTAGATATCTGAGTATTCTTTTTACAGCAATCAAATGTGACTTTCTAGGGTCAGCTTGAAATCTAGCACACAGGCATGTAGCAAACATTATATCAGGTCTACTTACAGTTAGATATAAAAGAGAGCCGATCATTCCTCTATAACTAGTGATATCAACTTTCTTTCCTTTTAAATCTTTATCTAGTTTAGTGGAAGTAGGCATGGGTGTTTTTGCAGGTGCACAATCAATCAAATCATATTTTCTCAGTAAGTCTTTGATGTATTTTGACTGACTAATAAATATTCCATCAGGTGATTATTTAATCTGCAATCCTAAGAAGAATGTTAATTCTCCCATCATACTCATTTCATATCTAGACTGCATAAGTTTTGAGAATTTTTTACAAAGATTTTCATTTGTAGACCCAAATATAATATCATCTACATATATCTGCACCAATATAATATCAGAGCCTTGCTTTCTATAAAATAATGTTTTATCTATGATACCTCTAACAAATTTGTTTTCAATTAAAAATTGAGATAAAGTATCATACCAAGCTCTTGGTGCTTGTTTTAAGCCATAAAGTGCTTTGTCTAACCTATAGACATGATTTGGAAATTTGGAGTCTACAAAACCTAGGGGTTGGCAAACATAGACTTCCTCTTCCAATTTTCCATTTAAGAAAGCACTTTTGACATCCATCTGGTACACCTTGAAGTCCTTGTAGGCTGCATATTCCAAAAAGATTCGTATTGCTTCAAGTCTTGCTACTGGTGCAAAAGTTTCATCATAGTCTATTCCTTCTTCTTGAGAATATCCTTTTGCAACCAGTATTGCTTTGTTCCTTGTAATTGTACCAACTTCATCCATTTTGTTTCTGAAGACCCATTTGGCACCAATAATTGATCTATTCTTTGGTTTAGGTACCAGTCTCCAAACTTTGTTTCGAGTGAATCGGTTCAATTCTTCTTGCATGGCAATTATCCAGTCAGGATCTTGAAGTGCTTCCTCAATTTTCTTTGGCTCAATCTTTGAGAGAAAACTGAGATATAAACATTCATTTTGAGTTGCACTTCTAGTCTTGACTCCATCCTCTAAACTACCAATTATCAAATCTGGTGTGTGGTCTCTCAACCATGGAATTGCACGTGGCAGATTTGATCTTGAAGTTGAGGCTACATTTTCTAGATTGGTGTCATCCATTTTAGCTTCATGATCAGAGACTGCTCCCCCTGAACCATTGACTCCTTCATTATTAGCTCCCCCTGAGCTATTTATTTCTACTGATTCTAGTGTCAATATAGTTTCTGATTGTGCATCAGTGACTCTAGTCTTTGGTAGACCATTAGTCTCCGATGGGATACTAATGTTACCAGTCTCTTGAGTTTCATCTAACATTCTATTTTCTGATAGAGTATTAGTTCTAGGCACTTCATGCACAACTGTTAGCTCCCCCTCAATTATGTAGGGATCATTGTTATCTTGGAGTTGTTCAGTACTCTCTGATGGATATTCCCATGCATCTAATTCATTCTCAAAACTGAGAGGTTCATGCAATCCTTGTCCAATCATTCCTGGAATCTTTTTATCATCAAACATGACTTGAATTGATTCCACAATGACCTTTGTTCTTAGATTATATACTCTGTATGCTTTGCTAGACAGAGAATAACCTAAGAAGATTGCTTCATCAGATTTGTTGTCAAACTTTCCTCTTGACTCTGATGAATCTCTCAGTACAAAGCATTTACAACCAAACACATATAAGAACTTGAGAGAAGGTTTTCTCCCAGTCATTAACTCGTAAGGTGTTTTGTTGTATGCTTTGTTAATCAAGGATCTATTCTGTGTAAAGCAAGCAGTGCTTATAGCTTCCTCCCAAAAATATGTGGGAAGCTTAGCCTCTTGTAACATAGTCCTTGCTGCTTCAATAAGGGTTCTATTTTTCCTCTCAACAACTCCATTTTGTTGAGGTGTTCTTGGAGCTGAGAATTGATGAGTTATTCCTTGTCCAGTGCAGAATTCAAGTACTTGGGAATTCTTGAATTCTGTTCCTCTATCGCTCCTTATAACCCTTACTGTTTTTCCTGACTCAGTTTCTATCTTCTTGATATGATCAATTATTAACTGAGCAGCTTCATCTTTTGTAAAGAGGTATTTTACCCAAATATACCTCGTGTGATCATCCACAATAACCAAGGCATATCTATTTCTTAAAATAGACATCACATTTACTTGACCAAACAAGTCCATGTGTAACAATTGTAGTGGGTCAGTGATTGATGTTGTTGGTTTGCTCTTGAATGATACACTTTTTTGTTTCCCTTTCTGGCATGCATCACATAATCCATCTTGTATAAATTCCAATTGTGGAATGCCAGCTGCTAGTCCTTTCCTCACAAGCTTGTTGATGTTCTTGAAATTCAAGTGGGAAAGCTTCTTATGCCAAAGCCAACTTTCATCAGTTGAAGCTTTGCTATACAGACATGTGATTTGATCAGTAAAAGAAATAAGATTTGCAATATACAAATTTCCTTTTCTTTTTCCAGTCAATATCACATTCCCAGATTCCTTTAAAGGTGACATGGAATCCTTTATCACATAGTTGACTTACACTTAACAAATTATGCTTTAAGCCGTCAACCAGTGCTACTTCTGTGAAGATGACATCTCCATGTTCAACATTGCCATATCCCCTTGTATGGCCTTTGCTGTCATCTCCAAAAGTGACTTTTGGGCCACTTTTCTCTTCATACTGTTTTAGCAGGGTCTTATCTCCGGTCATGTGCCTTGAACATCTACTGTCCAAGTACCATGATTTCTTCCTTTTGCCCTGCACAGTAGAGAATAACTAGTTTGAGATTTTTGGGACCCAAATTTTCTTGGATCCTTTCTCACTAGTTGTAGACTCAAGACTTGACTCAGATTGAGTTGATTGTCTTTTAACAGTTTTAACTAGAATAGGACAATCAATAGTCTTGCTACTTGTTTGTGAGAGACTGCCAAGTTTAGAATTTTTAGTTTTAATGCAAAGATTATCTAACCTTTTTATTGGTGATTTATCTTTTATTCTCTTTGAAGGTGCAGTCTCAAGCATAGGAATTTTATTTTTGCTCCTACAGTTTGTAGCTATGTGGTTGGGGTTTCCACATACATGACACGTCTTTCTAAGAGCATCAGGCATTCTAGCATAGTTTGTATGTTTATTAATGCCTATCTTTCCATTACTATTTTTCTTCTTTCTGCTAAACTCCACCAATTTTTCAGCCTTTTTGTCTAGAAGAGCTTCCAGTTTTTTATTTAATTGTGTCTTTGTCATGAACCCAATGTTTAATCTTTTTGATTCACTCTTATCAACAACATTAACTGTCTTTTGATCAATTTCTGTTTTTGCAGTAATATGTTGATCTTGAGTGTTTATAAATTTAGGTTCAATAACAGGAGATACAAAATTAATTCTTTTAAAACTTGGCTTACTAGTTGAGGAGTTTGCAGCTACAATTTGATCATTTAAATCTGAACTGTTATCTAGATTTTCATCATAACCTAGTCCAGATTTTTGACCTATTGTTTGATACCCTACCAAGTCAGATAACTTTTTAGAGGAAGTATTCCATTGTTTAATCTTAGCTTGAGCAATTTCAAGTTGCTCTACTAAGTAATATTCCCTCTTTTTCAAAGCATCAATCATATGATGTGCTTTGTTTAAGTCGGACTTGATGGTATCAAACTGTGCCAATCTCTCTTCAAGAAACTTGTTTCTTTTTAAGAGAATGTCACGTGATTCTTTTACATTCGTATGCTCTATAGTCAAAGACCTAAAACTAACATGTAAATCAGACATATCTTTTTGCATGCTTTCAATGCTAGATGTATCAAGTAAATTAAGCACGCTAAAATTCTGATTTGCATCACATACCTTTGTAGAACCACTTGACTCGTCACTACGAGCCATTAGGGCAAAGTTGACAACTTCTTCATCAGAATCGCTGTCAATCCAATCTTTTCCCTCAGTAATCAAGGCTTTGATCTTGGATTTGGCTTTCTTGTCAGCAAAGTCCTTCCTTGATTTTTCATCCTTAGATCTATCATTAGATCTAGGCTTCTTGCACTCATTGGCAAAGTGCTATAACCCATCACAATTGTAGCATCTTATTTTCTTTAAGTCGAAGGTGACTTTTTGACCTTCTCGTTTAGGGTTAGGTTTTCTCGATGATTTTCTTCCTTTTCTGCTAGCCCTAAATTTCTTAAACTATTTGACAATGAATGCCATGAATTCCTCCATGTCATCATTAGTATCCAGTTCATCTTCATTATCAGTCGAACTAGCATCAGAAGATTCCTCATCAAGCTTCTCTTGAGACTTGCTTGTCTTAACCATCAACGCAGCTCCTCTATCCTTTCCATGCATGCGTTGTCGTTGCTCTACTTCAAGTTCGTAGGTCTTTAAATTTCCATAGAGCCTGTCCAGTGTGAGAAGATCCAAGTCATGAGCCTCTCTTATTGTTGTTGTCTTTGGATCCCAACTTGGTGGAAGAGATCTCATGAACTTGGTGTTTATATCCTCATTATCATAAGACTTCCCAAGAATTTTCAAGTCGTTAAGCAAAATGTTGAACCTGTCATATACTGATGTTATAGGTTCACCAGGCTTTGCTTGAAAGAATTCATATTGTTGTGTCAACAGTGATCTCTTGTTCTTTCGGACTTGGTCAGTCCCTTCACACAGAACTTTGATAGTGTCCCAGATTTGTTTAGATGTTGTGCAATTTATGATGCTTGTGAACATATTTTTATCAATTCCATTATAAAGTATGTTCATTACTTTATCATCCTTTAACACTTGTAACTTGTCTTCGTTTGTGTAATCACTTTCTGGTGCAAGTTCAAAGTGTTTTGCAACAACAGATCCTTCTACAGCTTTTGCAAGAATGAATTTCCTGGGTAGATAAGGACCCTTCTCAATCCTATCTATGTAATCTGGATCTGTCGCTCTTAAGTGCATATACATCTTTTATTTCCACATTGGATATTCTTCTCTTTTAAGAATAGGGATTCTGGTACCACCATCTCTACTTCCTGCATACGCCATGATGTTAGAGCTGCTTGCTTCGTCGTTGGCCATCTCTTGGAACGTTTTTAATTGAATAAATTCTATTACAGGCTCTGATACCAATTGTTTTCCCAGTGAGATGACAAGAACTTGTAGAAGGGGGGTTGAATACAAGTTCTTTGAAAATTCTTCGATTACTTGTTCTTTAAGAAACTAAATTTTTCTTGCGGAATAAAAAGAACAAGAACACAAATCTATTAATAAACAATTGCTTTATTGATTTACAATTGAATATAAATCCTAACAATCACAATAATGTAATCGTCAGCTTATTTTCTATTCTGTATAGGAAAAGATACAAAACTATGAAAAACCTATACAGCTTCTAAAATTACTCTCTGTAACTGATTACAGCTTCTATGACAACTGAATTACAATTAACTCAGTTCCTATTTTGAATAAAATTCAGCTTCCTTATTCGAATCAAATACAATCTTTCCTTTTTAATTAGGTAAAGATATCTGGTGAGTTTCCTTACCAGCTACATCTTCAATAATATTTAACTTTACGTGGAAGACATTCCTTTTTCAATTCGAACTCTGTATCTTTCAGAGATTAATTCACAATTAGTCTCTGATGCTTCTTTTAGTCTCCGACAGCTTTAGTCCCTGACGTATCTTTTAGTCTCTGGTACAATTAGTCCCTAATGACTCTTTTAGTCCCTGGTACGTTTAGTCCCTGATGACTTTTCCCTGATGACTTTTCCCTGATGACGTCAGCTTGTGTAGTCTCCGATAGTGTTATTTAGTCTCTAATACGTTAAGGCTTAGTCTCCGATGACGTCAGCTTAGTCTCTGATTCCTTTTTCTTTAATCTCTGATGACGTAAGTTTTTAGTTTCCGATAGAAAAACTAGTCTCCGACAGTTAAAACATTTTAGTCTCTGACCAGTTCTTCTAGTCTCCGATAAGCCTTTTTTTCAAACTCTAACAGATCAAATACACAACTTGACTTCTTGAAGCTTCGATACTCCATTCCAGCAGTTAATTACAAATAAAAATAATCTTATCTCTTTACAAAGAATAAATGAATTACAAACAAAGAGATAACTATTGGCTACAAAACTTCAGTGTTACTAATTAACACTTTCTATACATTTGTACTCTAAGTAATCTAAAGACAATCATCATCAAATGTTCTAAAACCTAACAGATTACTTAGAATACAAATGTATAGAAAGTGTTAATTAGTAACACTTAAGTTTTGTAGCTAGCAGTTATCTCTTTGTTTGTAATTCATTCATTCTTTGTAAAGAGATATAATTATTTCTTATTTGTAAGTAACTGCTGGAATGGTGTATCGAAGCTTCAGAAAGTCGAAGTGTGTATTTGATCTGTTGGGTTCACAAAAAAAAAAGCTTGTCGGAGACTAGGAAAACTGGTCAGAGACTAAAGATTTTTTTATCTATCAGAGACTAGTTTTGCCTATCGGAGACTAAGGCTTACGTCATCAGAGACTAAGTCTAAAGAAGTCGGAGACTAAAACTTACGTCATCGGAGACTAAAGTTAAAAGCATCAGAGACTAAGCTGACATCATCGAAGACTAAGCTGACGTCATCGGAGACTAAGCTTTAATGTATCAGACACTAAATAACTCTATCGGAGACTACACAATCTGACGTCATCAGGGACTAAAAGCACCGGAGACTAGTAATGACGTCACCAGAGACTAAAGATGAAGCATCAGGGACTAATCGTGATTTATTTCCTGAGAGTTCGAATTAAAAAGGAATGTCTTCCACGTAAAGCAAGATATTATTAAAGACCTAGCTGTTAAGGAAACTAACCAAAAATCTGTTCCTATCAAAAAGGAAAGATTGTATTTGATTCGAATAAGGAAGCTGAATTTTATTCAGAATAGGAACTGAGTTAATAGTAATTCAGTTGTTAGAGAAACTGTAATTAGGTTTACAGAGAATTGTAATTTAAAGTTGTATAGGTTTTTCATAGTTTTGTATCTTTTCCTATACATAATAGAAAAGAAGTTGATGATCATATTTATTATGATTGTTAGAATTTGTAATCAGTTGTTAAATTAATATAGCAATTGTCTATACATTGATTTGAGTTTTTGTTCTTTATATTCCGCAAGAAAGTTTAATTTCTTAAAGAACAAGAAATTCGAAAAGTATTCAAAGAACTTGTATTCAACCCCCCCTTCTACAAGTTCTCGGCATCTCACTGGGAAAACACTATTCCTTCCACAGTTTTTGAATAAACAAATTTCTTTGGTTGATAGGGACCCTTCTCAATCCTATCAATGTATTCAGGATCGGTTGCCCTCAAGTGCATATACATCTTTTGTTTCCAGATTGGGTATTCTTCTCTTTTTAAAATTGGAATTCTGGTTCCACCATCACGACTTCCTGCATATGCCATTATGCTGGAGCTGCTTCCTTCATCATTGGCCATCTCTAAATCTTGTTAATTGAAATATATCAATCAATATGCTCTGATACCAATTGTTGTCCCAGTGAAATAGCCTAGAACTTGTAGAAGAGGGGTTGAATACAAGTTCTTGAAAACTTTTCAAATTCATGTTCTTCAAAGTATTATTACTTGCGGAAATTAAAGAACAAGAACAAGAATAAATTTATAAACAATTGCTTGTATTGATGAACAATTGATTACAAATTCTAACAATCACAAATTGATTGTCAGCTTCAATTCATGTATTGTATATATACAAATCTATATAATCATACAGCTTCTAATACAACTCTGTAAAATTACAGCTTCCAAATCTGAATCATAATTCAGCTTCTAATCTTATTCAACATATGTTTTCTATGTACAATTCAAATAGATTCTCTCTCTCTCTAGTTAGTTTCCTAACCAGTTTCGTCTTCAATATGTCTTCAATATCTTCATCAAAGATGACTTCTAATCCAATTAGAAGTTTGTACTGCATCAGAGAGTAATTATTACCTTAGTCTCTGACTGCTCCAGTTTAGTCTCTGATCAACTATATTTAGTCTCTGACAGCTTAAGCTTAGTGTCCGATGCCTTAATCTTAGTCTCCGAAGACTTAAGATTAGTCTCTGATGCTTTAATCTTAGTCTCCGATGACTTAAGATTAGTCTCTGATGCTTTAAGCTGTAGTCTCTGATGAAAACTTTCTTTAGTCTCCGATAAACTAAACGAAGTCTCTGACTTGTTGAAATCTCTTATGAAATTCTGATAGTCTCTTATAATACAAATTAACTTACTCTCTCATAACACAAATTACATGAATCCAAAAGTAAACTATCAGCTACAAAACATTAAATGCTATATACTAACACTAACTATACATTTGTATATCTAAGTATTCTAAGTACAATCATCATCAAATATTATAAAACCTAATAGTTTAGAAATCAGTCCAAAAAAAATCTTTCTAGATTTCAAAAGTTATTTTTCTGAGTATAAACAAGTTTTCACTAAAATACATAAATATTCTAAAATAATTAGCAAAAAGTATTTTAATTTAAATTGCTTGTCTCACATATAATATCTAAATTTAATGGTACCTATTGGTTTTGAAATCAGTCCAAAATAATCTTTTTTTATTTCAAAAGTTATTTTTTCGAGTAGAAACAAGTTTTCACTAAAATACATAAATATTCTAAAATAATTAGCAAAAACTATTTTAATTCAAATTTTTTACTTCACATATAATCTCTAAATTAAAAGTAACCTATTAGTTTTGAAATCGATCCCAAAAGAATCTTTCTTGATCTGAAAAGTTGATTTTACAAGTATAAATAAGTTTTCACTAAAATACATAAATATTCTAAAATAATTAACAAAAAGTATTTTAATTCAATTTTTTTGCCTCACATATAATACCTAAAATCTAAATACAACTCTTTTGACAAACTAGTCAGCAGCCTAATTTGGCAAGGTTATTTCGAACTCATATTGTGTGTGTGCTTTGTATATTTTTACCTTGTTAGGGTATGTAAAAATATAACCTAGCGCCATGATCCATCACCACCATCACTAGTAATCAATTTTAATTAAAATATAATTTAACTTCTATGTTTTTCATGCTCTATTGCAGCACTCCCACCAACCTTCACCATAATTTACTATATTTAACTATAACTTTAAAATTACTCTTTAACCTGAAAATTTATAATTTTGTTCTTTGCTCCACCACCATCATCGTAACACCACTCCCCATCACCTGTCAAAGCCACCACTATAAATATTTTCTCAAAATTTTGAAAGCCCCGTCTTTTTTAGTTTTCGCTCTTCCTCAGTCTAGTAAATTTACATTGAGAATCTCAATAAAATTGAAAAGAAAAAGCTGAGTGAGTTTACAATAAGACTTAACCTGATTCACTCAAATAAGGGATACATCCAGTCTGACAGTCCCAAAAATTCCATACCAAACTTCGAGTACCGTCAAAATGATAAAACAAAAATAATATCATCCAAACATGCATATCATTAAATAAAATAAATAATTAGTAATCTTTATTACATTATCCCAAAAATAAATGTCTAACAACGGAAGTTTATGTGGGACCCACACAAGACTTACAATCTAAACATTTACATAATTGTCTCACATTTCACTCTTCCCCTAAATGTCATCCATAAGAGGGCGATCAGGAAACGTTCGTCATGTCATTCTCGCTTTGTCTTTATTAGATGGCTCGGCCTTCTCGTCATATCCTGTTAAACATTTGTTAATAGTAAAATGAGCAATTTACGCTCGCAAGTATATAATCAAGTATTGAGTGAGTTTTTAAAGATCGATAATTTATTGGGCTTGAGTGTTTATGAAGTTGGACGGAAACAATGTCAACACCTCTTAAAAATTTGGAGGAAAATAGATTCTAGGGTCCCCGAGTGATAGCGAGGGATTTGACCATTTACTTAAAAGAATAAAGAATAATTTCACATGCGCCTTGTAACCATGTCCGTTTGGCGCATATGCCCTTAGGAACTTCATATCAAACAGTATATCAATTAGCCAGCTTGACCACCGTCTGACTTCATCATAATGACATACGTAATCGATGCAAAAATCATTTATCTGCTAGGGTTCGGTTACTGATGCCTCAGTTTTCGTCCCCTATAGATCTTAGGCCTGAGATGTCAGGCAGATGCATCCCACTAGCCTTTAGTTACCCACACAAATATACTTTACAAGTATGGGGTGAAAAATAAGTTTTTCTACATCCGTATAGGATTTACTTTGGCGTGTTAGCGAATTTGAATAGCTAACAATCGCCCAAGAATACTTGATTCAAGTACAACATTTTTCACGTACATCGGATCAAAGGAACATACGTTACTTAACTTTGAAGAAATTGAATCATGAATATTGACATAATAACATCTTAGATACATTACGTATATCGAAAGAATAATCATACATATTAATTGAAAGAAGGTAGAATGAGTATATACTTGCCTTAAGTCCTTAGTAAATCTTAGACTTAATAACTCGCGCAGAAAAAAATTCTATAAAACATATACATTAAATAACATGAGAAATCTCAACTTAATTACACGTGAGAATGCACATGCTAAGTGCTTGTACAATTCTCAAGTCTATGATTGACTAATTGAGTTGTCATTCGTTAAATTGAGATTCGATTGGAACCAAATTGGAGTCAAAGAGATTTTGGTCTAATAATATGTTGTTTGTAGGCTACCGATAAATTTAAATTTAATTGTTAGAGGCCTTATGTTAATTAATTTTAGCTTAAATGATCTTATTAATCATCTATCATTCAACAAATTTGTTCCTTAATTATTATTTAATTATTTTAATTAAACAATAATCATATCGTAATTAAATCCTAATCATAAAAGATTTATAGGTCTTTTATCATTTGTTAAGCATCTGTTCTTAAATTATTATTTAATTTCTTTAATTAAATAATAATTATTATTCATCAATTAAGTAATTTATTTCTTAATTATTTTTGAATTAAATAATTTATTGATCATTTAATAATCATTTAGAATTTATTCATTAATTATTGTTTAATTATTTTAATTAAATAATAATTGGTCTTCATTCATTTATTTAATTAATCAAGAATTATTCCTCAATTAATATTAACTTAAATGATTTATTTATTCATTTCATAAAATTTTAGAGTTTATTCCTTAATTATTATTTAATTTTTTTAATTACATAATAATCATTTATGAATTAATGATTTGTCACTTAATTGCGGTAATTAAGAGAAACTATTATCATTAATTTATTTATAAATCATAAAAATTTTATTTACATGTCAAAATAATTATTCAAAAAGTATTTTATTTTTAAATTTGGATTAGGCCAAAAATAAAATAAAAGGGCTAGGTTGGATCCGGGTCACGGACCAATCGGGTCCAGATCGTTTCGGCCCGACCCGAAGTCACTATCTTCTCCAGTTAGGGTTTCGGTAGCCGCCGGAGCCTCGACTACCTTCCCCGAAACCATCGCGTACAATGAGTATTCAGTGGTAGGGGCACCGCCATGGCCTTTACCATAGGCGAATGTGCCCCTAGCCGCCATGTCGTGGCCTAAAAACAACCAAAGCAGTAGTTCGTGGCTCCCTGCCGGCGAGCTTGCCATTAATGACGGCAAAACTTGCGGCCGAGCTTGAAATCTTCATTTCTCCACTATTCTTGACGAAACAAACATGGATTTGAAAGAGAGAACACCCAGAAACACATTCATGCAATCTATTTCAAGTTTTAACAACTCAAAAGTAAGAAAAATTAAAAAAAAACAGATTGAGTGCTTAGGAACTTCGGTCGAGCTTGAACAATCGCATACAGTGATGATTTCTTAAAATTGTTTGAGGCAAAATAAAGCTCTCGACAGAAGGAACAAAGTTCTAACATTTGAATTCATTTTAAATACAATATCTAGGCCGAATCGAACGAAGAACAGTTAGGGTTCTTGGTGTTCTTGATTTTGTTCTTAATTTTTTTTTTTTTTAATAAACTTTAAAAAAATCAATAACTCACAATTTACAAATGTTATGCACACATATTACATGAAAATGATATTGAAAAAAATATTTTACACAATGGTAAAAACATAAATGACAATAAATGTTAAAATAAGAGAGGAGTGTGTTACCTCTTTAAAATTTTAATGAATAAAATGTCAAATCTTCAATAATTATTCTTAAATAAAATTTTAAATTTTTGTGTGAAAGATTTACTAGAGAAAAATGAACTACAATGGAGGCTAAGGTTCGGTTATAATGGTATATTTATATAACTTTCAATTCATTTTTGACCATTGGATTAGTTTTTAAAAAAAATTACTTAGATTGGTAAAAAAAAATTCCCTTGTTTTTGCCATTTAAGGATGTGCTGAAAAATTGAATTTAATTAGTGTTTACCTTGATTTGTTTAGCCACTAATTGAATTGTAATGGTTATGCATTGATTTAATGCGTAAACCCAAAAGTTTACCCACACCGACGAGGCAAAAAAATGTGATCATAAAATTCTTATTACGATTAACATCTCATAATTTTTATAATGTCACATTTGTTACAATTTGTTGTTAGTGGACGTGCGCGCGTCGATTTGCGTCAAATGCACGTATACCTAATCGTAAAATCTATCAATCATTGAAACGAACGAAAAATTTCATAACAAGACGAATTTAATTGAAATACATTTTATTTGAATTTCTGGGTTTTCACATTCAGCATGTCTGAATATTATTACTATTGATTCAAGTTTTTCACAATATACAATTATGGTGAAATATCTCACACTCCGCTAATCTACCTTGCAAACTCTCAATAGTTACATAATATTTTCACCCCTTTTAAGAAACTGTCACAAAGAATTAAAATTATGTTTATTCCATAAAGAAAATAAACCATGGTATTTATAAACATCAATATAATGTTAAAAACCTAAAAGAAATTAGAGATAAAACCAAATTCAAAACTTAAATGAAAACCTATTCTAAATAAAAATAGAAAATAAAACATATTTCTAATTGAAAAAAAAATAATATTAAAATACGAGTCAACTCTAACAAATACGTTCGCAAGGGTGTTGAGATTTATTGAGAACATACACATTTCTCCGTACAATAATACCCTCTTCTGCCTTTTAATAATCTCTGCATTGCAGAACGTACACGTTTATCTCTTTGCTTGTAATTCGATTTTGATAAATGAAATTTATTTTGAATCTCAAAAAAGAAAAAATTAAAAAAACAGAAGAGGGAGAATGATTGGCTCTCCACACGAAACAATTATATTTTCACCTGCCACATTCTTATCCAACTATATTAAATTTAAAATTGTTGTAATTCGTTAAAATTTGTGAGGCAAATTATGTTTTGGATCTTTTGATTAAAAGTTTTTTCTATAAGTTGTATGGAGTCTGATTTGCCGTATGAATAAAAAAATCTGGATAAACGATGATACATGCAAAGCAAGACAAAAAGAAGATATTAAAAAACGATACAATTGAAGAATGTAAAGCAAGTACAGACAAGCAAAGCTAAAGAAACTGATTTAACAGTGACAGAGCTGGGCAATTTGCCTTTATCATTCCGCAAGAAAAGAGCCTGGTATACTGGAAAATTGATAAGAACCAGAGAAGAAGATAGAATAATCTGTATACCCATTGTTTCAATATTAGATCTGATAGAACCCACACCCATCACCACTTGCTTCAGCAAGAAGCCAGCAAAACAAAAGAGATAAAGCATAGCGAGTGTTGCCAAAGTGGTGACCATAGGAGAAGATGTTCCGAACTCCATCATCCCTTGTTGGTATCGTTGGGAAGCGCCTTCATCATCCACTTTAGATGTGATTATAAATGAAATGCTGGAATATCCCAACAACCTGATAATGGTATCCACGAGTGCAAAAAGGTAGGAGCTTGTTCGCTTGTAGAGCCATATCCTTTGGTCATTCCACCAGCCAACGACCGTGCCACCTGACCAGATGAACTCAGCTAAGCCGTACGTATACTTGGTGATTACAGTGTAAGCAAATGGTAAGAACCATGGACTTGATATCTGCATTCAGGCCAGGATATCGACGAGTTAATTGAATATTCAAGAGAAACAAATCAACTATTTAAATATCTAGACACACACACGCATTGCTTCAACATATATGCCCTCACGGAAACTTGCAATTTATTCAAAGCTAGCTAGGTACATAAGCTAGCCTAATCAATTCATTGAAAAAGCAATTAAACTGGTCAAATTTCTAGATGCAATATTATATCTACATACCTGGGGAAACAAAGGAATGCCAATTAAGATATGAAGGGAAGAGATGATAGTGTAATATAGTGTTGGCAAGCTAGTAACAGGCCAGAGACAGTACATAGAGTAACCCATGATAAGGCCAGGATTAATCCTTCCAAGGCCATACCAGGCTGGACTGTACTTTGAAAGCAAGATCTGGAGATCACCCTCAGACCATCTCTTGTGTTGCACCAGAGTAGGATCCAAAGCGGTTGGAGCAACACCTAAGAACCCTTTTCTTTCCTCTGGATTATTGTAATATACTGACTTCCATCCATTGCACTGAATTGATATGCCTGTTATAACATCTTCAACTGGGCACCCATATTTCAGACCTACCTCATTTCCCCATTCCCTGTTATTTGCATCAAATGCACTGCTTGCTAGATTCAGTACTAGTCCCCTGTTTTCTTCTAACACATCAAAATTATGGTCAGCTTCTAGTTCATTCCATCTCTTCCATTCATTACTCCTGCAGCTTCTTTGATTGTAAACCCTTCCGCAAAGAGTGTCTCTCCTGTGAAAGCAGCCGGTTCCAACATACAGAGGACCTCCTAAACCATCCAGCCCATGGAAATCCACCTAATAGTAAAAAACATGGTACATCAAAAAATTTAAAAAAAGAAAAAGAAAGAGGTACCATTACAGTATATAATATGGTACATAAATGAATTTGTGCCTAAGAAAGTCTCACCTCGCTAATTGTTCTCAAGGAACTTGAGTAAAGATCATTCCTTGTAACGTTTTTGAAATTCTGTGGGAACTGCACATAAGCAAACTCATGACCCTTCTCTTCGTCCATAAAGAAGCATAGAGCATCCCTCACTGATTGCGAGTTATTAGAATACATATCACAGTCTACATTTAGTATTATTGGCCCATTGCTCATCTTCGACGACACCCTTATCTGCAATCCAATTGCCAACTAATTACATACATCATCATCTATTTAATAAATCTTGAAAGTATCTTTACGGTTAACTGTGTAAACAAAACGTAGAGCGTGTGCAAGGAGACCAATATCATCTATTTCATTTATCTAAATCATCCAACCTTATAATCAAAACTTATTTTTCATGACGCGCGTAGAGCATGTGCAAGAAGAGTCAAATTCTATTTTTTATGTGTGCAAAAAGAATCAAAATTTATTTTTCAGGACACGCGCGTAGAATTAGGAGAATAGTCTT
>CM025783.1:56602-165560 GCA_014636745.2 Centella asiatica
TCTAAAAAGTTTAACCTTATAAATGGATTTAGCATTTAAAAACATGAGAATTTGTAGTTTCTCTTAATTTGTTAATGTTATATTCATTTGTACCGTTAAATTTTACAAAAAATATAAAATAAAAGTGAAATACCGATACCAGAAACTGACAACTGGTATGATTTATGTTGATTCAATACAGAAACAGTGATGATAAATATCGACGGTCAATGATTGAAGTCATGAAATTTGAAAAAACGAAAAAGATATAAATTATTTGGTCTCTAAAATTTATTTTTCAGGACACGCGCGTAGAATTAGGAGAATAGTCTTATTTACATGCTATATATATATAAATATAAACATGGACTTAATTCACTTATTGTACTTTAATGATCAACCAGAGGCTCATAATAAATTACTATAATTACAAAAATGAATTATAACTAATTTCCATTGATGACATAAAGAGGGGGAAAAAAGGCTGCAGCTTATAGTACCCTTTTTTTTGTTTGCCATGTTTCTAAAAAGTTTAACCTTATAAATGGATTTAGCATTTAAAAACATGAAAATTTATAGTTTCTCTTAATTTGTTAATGTTATATTTATTTGTACCGTTAAATTTTACAAAAAATATAAAATAAAAGTGAAATACCGATACCAGAAACTGACAACTGGTATAATTTATGTTGATTCAATACAGAAACAGTGATGATAAATATCGACGGTTAATGATTGAAGTCATGAAATTTGAAAAAACGAAAAAGATATAAATTATTTGGTCTCTAAAAAATCCTTACCACGATGATCTAAAAATTAATTAACGCATTGATGTCTAGAGTAACAATAGCATAGCTAGCTGGTGGATGGCGACTCCTTATAAAACTACAACATGAAATTATACGAAGAATTTTATAGTTCCTCCGAAAAGAATTACCACTGTCAGCCTCGAAAACTTAATTTTCAATATCAAAATAAATGAAATAGTTGTTCTCGTTATTATCCTTAACCAAAAAAGTTTCGTCAGATTTGAAATTCCCTTGATGCCAAATAAATTGGTACGGTATTCCCCAAATTCTTATGTGTAATTTTTCATATGTTTGGATCTTAAAAGATAAATAAATTATTACAGTTCAAAGAAAAATTCATAAATTAATAAAAAAAAATTCTTACTTTAATCAATGAGATTTCTTAATTTTTTTTTTAGGTATTTTTTTTAGTTTATCTTATAAAATAGTTTATGTGCAAATATTCGTTAAAAAAAGAATGAATTATTCATTTTCTAATCGGAAGGCATGTGTAATTTTTACGAAGTAACGGTATTAAGACTTCACGTACCAATGCATTCATAGCTCCAGCTTTGAAATTATGGTGATGTCGAGGCCTCTTCTCCCTAGCCAAGTATACGAGACGTGGCAGTGTACACCCTTCAATGTCTTTGTACTTACCTTCTCCATTTATACCACCGATCAAAATCTGGTGAATATGAAAATATATAAATGTAAATCACAAATTAAATAACTAGAACTCACTACTCACTAGCAAGTAACTAAGGCAGTAATACTAAGGCTACGTTTACTTAAATGTAATGAAATGATATAAAAATAAAATTGGTTAAGAAGAAAAAAAATAGATGTGAAAAATTAAAATTATGAAAGAGTATGACAACGAAAAAATGTCAATTATGTGTAAAATTTTGGTTATAATATAATAGACAACCTCTATCTAAGAATGTAAATTTTAAAATATACATAAATTTGTAAGAATGATTGAAATAAGGAATATATCTTATGTAATTAATTTAATAAATAGTAAAAATTCATTCCATTTTTATATTATTCAAAAACAAATGCACTATGACAGACTTAACATCGAATTGCTTGAAAATTGATTGAATTCGGCCTTTAATTAATTAGTTAACTCAACGTCAAAGATATAGAAAGCATTATGTGACATACTTGAAGTATGGTGTCATGGTCCCGATAAGATGAAAACGAATCCCACTGGGAAAATCCTTTATGTTCTAATCGTATATCTTCAGGGATTCTTCCAAGCTTTGTCGCGCTATCAATTCGGTTCTTCATTTCTTCGTATAAAGTCTGCATAATATAAGCTTCAATAGAGTTAATTCATCTGTCTTTTTGTTATATTTAATTTTTGATAAATATTAACATTATATATTTAATTAAAAAGTATATGTTCAAACAATAAGTTTTTTACATAAAATTTATTATAAATATTAAATCAGTAAAAAGATAATAATATTACAATGATAAACTTTAGACAATATAGCATTAGAATGAAATGTAAATGTAATTCTTTTAGGAACAAATCTAAACCTATATATATTAAAGGAGTAAGGGACAAAATGTATGATAAATAATGTTAATGCACCCCTACTTATATTACTCTTACTTAAAGAATTATATTTACTTTTATAAAAATTGATGATATAATATAGTTTTTGTTTATATGATGTAAAAGGACTTAAAAAATATCAAACTTGTTAAGTGGATACATTTTACTATAGTTAAGTAAGGATTTTGATCAAAAGTGAAGACCCTACTCATCAATCAGAAAGGATAACTTCCGATGATAGTCTTGCTTATAGTTATATAAGCAAAGATTGATGCAGCAAAAATGTCATAAAAGGACTCTACCTTTTGTTTTGTTTAGACAACTTCTAGAAGAATTTTAAAAAAGTACTAGAAGACAAAATAACGACTATCTATTTGAATTAAGTAAGGAACAGCTGTAAAAGTATAAGTCAATATCAAGACGGTACAACTTCAACATATCTATTTCAAATTCTCAACGGATAGATTTTTGGAGTAGTATAAATAAAAGTTCATTTATGACAACTAAACAACCAAAAAATTACTCTGACAATATGACATCTTAAGAGTTCAGTAAGACACGAATTTTTCACATGAACAAGTGTTATCTAATCTGCTCAACAAGAAACTTATTGCTTAGAAATAGCAAGCAAGATATTTTATCTTCTTTAGTCTATGTGACTCAATCTGGTCTTAGTGACCTACTGTATTTTTGGACTAAGTATCCTACTATATTTTGTTCTGTGTAAACATTCTTAGTGAATGTTTCCTCAAAAAAAGAGAAGAACAGTGGAGTAGGTTTAGACCAAACTACTATAAAAATTCTCCTGCTCACTTTACTTTACTGCTTATCTTTTACATTGCTTATTTCCTTTATCACTGCATTGCTCAGTCCTTTCTAAACTCATTTAGCAAAGACCTACTGATATTGCTGCCTCAACCCATTTGTTTAAAGTTAAGGGGCTTTTTGTTATAAATTCTATTGTTAACTCTTTTCAAAATATAAGAAAGTTTTTTAATAAACAAGAAATGTTTTAAACTGCAAATTTTATAAGCAAAACTTAAATTTTAAAAAACACAATTTAACTCACCTTCTAGTATTTTTCTCTTTAAGACCTAACATACGTACGTAAAATTAAAAATAATAATAACAAAATCCCAAATCCTAAAATAATTTCATATAGTCCCAAGAGAACTCTAATTTTCTAATAGAATTTATAATATATTAATTTGTCATATAATCTCAAATCCTAAAATAATATCATGATAGAGTGAATAATATATCACTTTGTCCTATAATAATTTTAACCAACTAATTATCCAAATAATTTATGTATGGTGTAATAAAATACACATATTTATAATCAAATTATATTCTTCTATGATATTTATATTCAACTTTATTAATTTAATTTCAAATTTTAATTAACTAAAAATAATACAAACATATGTTTAATTAACACAATATCTTCCATTCTAAAAAATATTATCTATATACTTTTAGAAAATGTCAGAAAAGTTTAATTTGCTAAAACATGTTCGTTATCATTATTCAACAACTGCCTATAAGAATTTGACTGAAATTCAAATTGAAAAAATAGATAATAAAATATTTTGTCATATAACTAACTTAAAAATATTGAAAATAATTCTTAATTATTTTCATCTTTTTTTAAATTACAAATTTAAAACAAAAATAAAAACACTAAATAATACAACTCATGCTCTATGCGAGTTTATGAGCTAGAGAAAAATATAAGTCTTTGTCCGGAATATAGGGAGTATTTGACAAGGTTGTGTCAGTTTTCAAAATTAAAAATCAAATTTATATAAATTGACTCGTTAATTCTAAAATACAAATTTATGTAAATTGATTTAACTTGGTCTATGTAATTACATATTTCTATATAATATTCATTGACGAGTACTTAAAATTAGTCTAATTATAAAATTTAATATATAATTTCAATACTTCATATCATGATTATAAGTTATATTATTATCTATATCTATATCAATATAATAAAGTTCGAAGGACTTTTTACGAAGCCTGTACTTCTATTTTTTGCCGCTCAATGTGGACTGGCGTGGTTGAGAATAACTTTTTACAACCTATGAAACAATAATTTTGATTTGCAAGGGAACCAGTTACCCATTTATTTAAAACTGTCAAACTGTTGTGGTTAGAAAGGAGTCTCATTTATACTTTTATAAATTAATATAAAATAAAATTATAAGATTTACAAATAATACTATATTAAAATTTGCAAAACGAAAAAATTATATAATTAATTAATTATAAATTATATAAAAATAGAATATGCACGTGTATAAGTGTTTACCTAAATTACTAGTATTATATTAGTCACCAATCTAACGATGATAACCAACACGACCGATAACACACGAGTGTTTTCTGAGAATTAATTAAAAAGATAAATAGTGGAAGGGATGGAGCCTACAGAAGCGAATAGTACGCCGTACCTTAATTGAAGCCCAATCGTGGTGGTTGACGTCGTCGACGACAGAGTCGTTGGTGAAAAAAGCTGCAGGAGAACGTGGTTGGACATTAAATTTCTTACAAAAAGGTATCCAATGCTTGGAGAAGATAGAGGCCTGAAGAAGAGCGTAAAAAGTAAGGTCGGAGGCACCGTCATCGGAGAGATAGACACTGAGCTTTTCGGGAGGATAGTCGTATGCCATGACGGACAACACGGTGTTTATAACCATTATTGGAGGCTCTATTGTTGGATCAGCCGTGCACACAAATATGTCAACTCCTGGCAGCACCGAGTACTGACCTTGATCTTGATGATCAAGCAGCAGCCTGTGCCTCAAAGTACGACGACAGATGGGATTCCATCGGACCGACTCAGTCAGGATCCAATACAGCCCAAACCAGATCTCAGCTGCTAACATACCATAATTAATCCAACGACTACTTTTGGGGTCCGTCAAGTGAATCCATCTATAAACCCAAATGAAAACCACACCCGCAAACTTGGAAGCTGCAAACACCCTGTATATATATGTATATGTCCTACTTCGATAATAATTACTGTTCTCGAACAGACGACCACCACCTCCACCTCCTGCAGCTTCATCATAATTATTGTTATTTCCCATCATATCCTCTCGATCGATCTCGTAATTGCTCCTAGCTAGTTCTCAACTTAATTAATTGTCCATGTGTTCGTCTAATTAGTAATACGTCTGTAAAGATATGTATATATACTTCCTGATCCAAAAATATCCAAATCTTTCCGCTGGCCTCCATTAATTGGTAGGTCCAGATTATAGCTAGCTGCGAACGCAATGATACAAACCACAAGCCGTATATTGTCAAACGACGACGGTACTTCAATAATTACTCGATGTGGTAGCTTACATACCCTCTACCTTCTAAAATAAAAAATATTTTTGTATGTTATACTCCGTATTATTTAACATTCTTGTAAAATCTCTACCTAAATTGATTAATACCCTCTTCGATTATACGTTAGACGACCCGCCTACCTAAATTGATTAATACCTTCTATTGATTAATACATTCGACCCGCTTACACTTTATTTTATCTGATTAATTGCTAATATTTTTTATAATATTAATTTTATTAGTAACATAAATTTATAAAATATTTAAAATATGAAAATTTGTGTTTAGACAAATTTTTTGTATACTTCATAATATTATATTTCACAATTTTAAATATAAAAATCTTATTTAAATTTTAAATTATAAAATTTCAAGCGTTCTTATTTTATGCAAATCAAAATTTATACACCGTAGTCGGCTACTCTCAAAGGGGTCACGCGGCCCTACCTACGTAGTCAGCTACTCTCAAAGGGGAGTCAAATTCAAACTATTCTTATCTACTCTGAACTAATCCTACCCAACCAGTACTAACTACTTATATACAGGATAATAACTCCGTCAGAATCATATTCCCTTATTTTATTTTATTTTTAAGATTTAACACTATTGTTAACAAGAGAAACTTGTATTTCTCTTTTGGTTAACCGTTAGTATCATTATTTATCTTTTTCTTTTGACAATTCAATCTTTTCCTCTGACTTTTGATAAACTTACACTTTTATTGTTCTCATATATTTGATCATATCAAGAGTAAAACTTTCTAATCATATTATTATTTCAAAAATTAATAAATTAAACTATGCGCTTGTATAGATACATATACTATTATATTTATTAAATACACAAATATTAAAACAAAAACAAGTTATTTGAATATATTATAAAAATACTAATATATTATACTATAAAATAATGCTAATAATAATATATTTACTAAATCAAGCTAGTAACTAAATATGTGAACACAATATTGGAAACATATAAAATTAAAGAAATTAAACCTTCTAATTATAATATAGACAATATTGGTTTTAAATGAAATTTTTCATAGGTGTAAAAAGAGATTTTTTAAATTAAAACAAAAGCTAAGGTTTATCTAAAATCAAAACTATAATAACAATAAAACTTTCTAAGATTTTTCATATTTTTTAATTTTTTTTGTTATTTATTTAGATATTAAATATTTTTGTTACTTCCATTTTTTATTTTACGACTCCTTTTTTTATTTTCGACAAACATTATTTTTGCTTTAATTAAGAAATCTTCGATTACAATTAACGTTTAGCTAATTTTTTATTAATTTGTTACACTTCTTATATTTTTTTTGTTTTTCAATTTCATATTTGTTAATTTAATTACTTACTTTAATCAATAAGTATATTAATGTATCACCTAATTTTTTTAAAATAATAAACTGAGTTATCACCTAATATAATACTAATTTACTTACTAAATATACACCAATATAAACATGAAAAAGTAAATTTATTATTAAATCCATTGGATTTTTTAAATATTATCATAAAAACTAACATAATATTAAGAAATATACAATAATATCTACGTTTATCGGTAAATATATTAGTGTCTCTATAAATCTATAACCTAATTTATTATTTTATAAAATAATAATATGATTAGATCAAATGATCTTGAAAATATATGAAAAAAATAAAAGTGATAGCTTAACAAAAGATAGATGGATGAAATTGTCAAAAAAAAAATGACGATAATAATAATTGACTAAAAGATGGAGGATTAAATATACAAATTTGTGTTTAATCAATATAACAGTAGTGTAAGAGTTCATCATAGATAACGTCGAAGTATATTGTAATAGACTAATAGCGTAGGAAAATTCCAAAAAAAAAAAAAAAGAGAGAAAGAAAACAGACTATGCATTCGCTATGTGGGAAATAGAAAGAATACTATAAGTGATATTAATATAAATAGTAGCCCGTTGACAATATTTTTCATGTAATAATATAAAAACTAGCATAGAAACTCGTGCATAATATGAATTTATTTTTAATAATTATTTTTTAATATTTTGATAGTTTTTATATTTTTAATGTTTTAATATAATTTTTCTTTTATTGATAACGTTTTCATGTTTAAAAATTATTTTCATGTATTATTATTTTATTATTTTACAATTTCAATGTAACAATAATATAAATTGATGTAATATTTATTTTAAATATTTATTTCTCAATTAACTAAAATAAATACTTTACGTTTTTATCATTTTATTATTATCATTATTCTAAGTAATGTCAATAATAATTAATAAATGAATATGGAAATAAAAATAATTTATTAAAAGGTATATCGTACATATTTTGCTCATCTTTCACACATTCATATTTTGTATTATTGTGTATGATAGAATAAAAATGTTGTCACTTAACTCGTGTTTAGTGCATGATTCAATTTACTTAAGTTGTACGAAACATTATATAAAACGATATTGTATGAGATTATCACACAATTATCTTAATTGTTGCCTCATTTTTTAAATATCAAATCTCGATGAAATTTATTATTTCATATTTAAATCACTTTAATAATTTTAATATTATTATTCAAGTGACTTGATTAGCTACTAGTTATCTATATTATATAATTGATATTTAATTGAAAAAATAGTTTTTTTAACCTATACACATTACATTACAGACAAGTTTGTATTGTAATGGTTTATTTTATTGTTGTAGATTTGACAGATGATTAATTTTGTTACAATTTGATTCAATCGTAATCAATCAATTATGATAGATTACATGATATGTTTTATTATTAATTTATTTATAATTATTTTAATTAAATAGATTTAATTAATGATTATATTATTATTATTATTTACTCAATATTTTATTTTATAAATTTTGAAAGTAGTATTTGATTATTATTTATGAAAATAATTATTTTTAGTGTAATTAAGGAGACTAAAGAGTTCAATTGAAAAAAAAATAAAGAATTAAGAGAATGTATTTTTTTTCTTATGAATTAATATATATATTAATAAATAAATGGATACTGATTCATGGATTTTTTAAAGGTTGTAATTAACCTATTATTGCAAGACTATTTACGTATTCACAAATAATTATATCCTTAAGTTTATAATATTGATAGAAATATTTAGTTACAGCGGCAACCCAGAGACACGAGATGTACCTTATGCGTGTGTAGGGTGTGAGGCTGCGCGGACGTATTTTATATTGAATAATATTATTTTCTTCATTTTGTTTGTATTGCATGTCTTTCAAAATGACTTATTTGACCCGAGAATGATAAGATTTAATGCCCAATATACTATCTCCGTCCCTAAAAAAATAGTTTAAGTACAATTTACACACATTTTAGAAAAATATTTTAAAAAAATAAAATTACTAATATATTTTTTATAGTAGGTTCACATAATAATATTTAAATATCATAACTATATTTATTATTTTTCCCAACAAGAAAATATATCCACTTGTAATGTTAAAATTGTAAATTTATATTTTATTAATATATTTACGTCATTTTTTTTAAGATAAAAATTCTTTGTAATTAAAGCTAACTTTTTTTGACGCGGAAGGAGTAAATGAGATACAAAAAATGACTTTGCTCTATTAATCAATAGCTATCTATTAATTCGACAACAGCGTGTTTCACTGAGCTTGGTGACTGTTCTGTTTTTTACATTCCCATTTTTTTAGATTGGTTTTTTCTTTCTTTGTTCTTCGATGTATTTCGTGAGTCATATTCATACACTTTAGTTTTAGCACGAGTCACTTCATCGCATCATGGAGTAAAATATGGGCTCTACGAAAACGAACACAAAAGACATTAATAAACATAGAGGGAAGAGAAGAGAAGAGATGGAAGTCAAAAGTAAAACGAAAATCATTCACATAATTATAAGCAAAATATATAAACAAAAAGCACAATTTTAAGGCTTTAAATCGAGTTTATTAATTAGTGGTTCGGATCGGAATTGATTCGAAAATATGATACCGAGACTCTAATTCGAATGTTGTCGAACTAAAACATGATTCATATTCGATTTATAAAATATGATACTCGAGTTGAATACTAGAGATACTATGTTCACTCATATTCATATTCAAATATCTCATATTTTAGTGATCAATACCCGTTTTAGGTGATATTACTTGATTGCAGCTACATTTACTATTAGTGCAACTATTTGTCATTAAAGGTTTTATGTCTCTATTTAACTATTTACAAATATTTATCTTTTGTTTTTAGCTGATAGCTTTATTTTTGATATATCATTTTATTTTACATTATTTTAAATTTCATGGTTTTTTTTAATCTTCAAAGAGGTGACAAGAATTTGTCTTTTTCAAATAATATATTCCTATTTTTTATAAGGACCTTACTTATTCTCACTATCACTAATAGTAAAAAAATAATAATTAAATTATATATTATTAATAATAGGATGTAATTCGAACTACATTAATTAAATTTTATTTTCTTTTCAAATTTGACATACATTAATATATCAATTTATTTGACAATAAGGAGTGGAGCGTATGGATTCTTTTTGGGTGACCATAATTGTATATAATATATTCATTTGTTAAAAAAAAATAAAAAATATTAGTGACTTGAAAATGAGATTTATTTCATAAAAAGCGCTATATTTGCACAATTATTCTATTATATTGATATATGTATTAAAATTTGTCATTATAATTTTCTTGTTCTATTATTAATTGAACATTTATAACATATTTTATGAATATTTATAGTAAATATACAAGTCAGGAATTAATGACTTGAAGTTGAACTGTTCGGGATTAAAGATTTTATTGAAACTAAAATTTATCAAATCACAAAAATCACTTGTAAATCGTTATTGATCCATTCTTATCACTAGTTATTAAATCTAAAATTGAAATTTCACCTTTTGTTAAATACAAATATTGATGATGATAATTCTATTATAAAGGAATAAATGTGCATATGTAAATACTTAAGGTATTCTATAAATCTTAGTATATTTGTACAAGCTTTGCATCAACTGATAGACATATCAGTCATCGGCTGATGGACATATTAGTCATCGGGATGAGCTGAACTGCACTAGGCAAGTTATCAATGGATAGTTAAAAAAGATTTGATAGTGTTATGAATGTCTACAGTTACTTAAACAATTAAATATTCCACACATCAAAGAGACATAAGTTGAAAAACCCATCAGGAGAACCCGTAAGGGGATAACACCATCAAAAAAATCGTTAGGGGGTGACACCATCAGGGGAATCTGTCAGGGAAAGTTCGAACATTGCATCAGGGGATAACATAAATGAAAAAACCAATCAGGGAACCATCAAGGGCAATACTAAACACTGCATCAATAAATGTAAAAACCAGTTAGGGAAGTATCAGGGGGAATACTAAACACTGTTAGGGAAGTATCAGGGGGAATACTAAACACTACATTAATAAATGTCATCAGTTGATACAAGTAAGTCTTAACAATAGTGGATAATAAAGTACTAATCAAGTCTCCATTAGGGTTTGTCATCAGCGGTTCCATAAGCACCGATCAAATCAACATCAAGCCTTGTCATCAAGAGATGGTTATGACTCAGTCCACTCGTTATCAGGAATTACACACAAATCATTAATACTTGGCCTAAAAGCAATGGATATAACTAGGAAGATATTCCTTGAAGTATAGCGGTCCAATAATAATTCTCAAGCAATAAATGCACAAATGTTAATGGATGAAAAAAAAAAACAACACTAGTCAATAATAATCTATCATGTTTTTTTAAGAGGACAATGATAGGACACACTACAGTTATGTTGAAAAAGCAGCATGTTTAGCACATGAAGTCTACAACTGATTTCCTATATATATATAGAAAGAGGTTACACCATAATACAATATTTACACACTAGAGAGAAGTTTTGTAATAGATTTTGAGAGAAATATTCAAAGAGAAATCAGTAGCTAGTGTGTGAGAAAAAGAAGTTGTAAATCATTACAGATTTGTAACTGTTAATCATTTTGTGATTATACCGATTCTCAAAAAAACACCAAGTTATAATACAACTATTTTAACTTGAATGCTTGTGTATTCATTTTAATTTAAGTAAAATTTTTATGATATTTGCAGTTATTCCAGTTTTTCTGTATTAACTTTTAAAGGGCGAAAAGTTTGTAGTGTTTGTATTCAATCTCTTCTACAAATATTTGAGCTTATTCAGTTCTAATACGTTTTGTAAACAATTTATTTCCATGAATAAATTTTTTTAATTTTTAATGTTTATAAGTGGTTCATTTTGTATTCAAATTGTTTCGTATTCAATGATATATAATTTGTCTCATGAAAAGTTCAATTAAAAAATAATACAAATAATAACGAGTCGAGTAGTATCGAATAATTTGGACGTAGAATATTAGCAAAGTACTGTTCAGTTATATTCGATTCAATTTCTCCCTACTTAACTTACATGTTAAAAAAACAACGACTAAAGATCAAAGTAAAAAAATCACATAAATGAACATAACACTGAGGACTTGTTCATTTATTATTTTTCTCTTATAAATTAAAGTAAAAATATAACTTGTTGCTTAAAATTAAAATGTAATAAAAATTATAAGTTAAAAAATATTTAGTCAAAAAATTATTTAAAGTCAACAATCCGGAGAAAATTGTAGCCAAAATTCAAAAAATAACGAAGTAGATATCAAAATACTTGCAGCCGAAAAAACTTTGAAGAGAAAAAATACACGCGAGAAAAAAGGGAATGGAGAATGCAGATTATGAAGATGAACCGCTGAGCCCCGTGTTATGTTTCCTGCGGCTTGTATAGTCTTGCAGTAAAACCCTAGTCCTTTAGTGAACATGGCAACCGTATATTCCATGGGAAATTTATACTCCTCAGCGATACATAATCAAGTTTATTCAGCGTCTTCCGTTTCCTCTTCTTCTTCTAAACCGTTTAAGTTGTCCAAGAAAGTGCGAGAACCTAATTCCGGAATTTCAACTCGTAAAATAGGTAAAATTAAAATTCGTGTCCTATTACTAGTACTTGTTTTCCTATGTAATGCCGGGAAATTTTGAATTTTAGAACACCGTTTTACATGTTCTATCGTATTATTAAAGTGCTCTTGTGCTGCCTTTGGGTTTCGTTCCTTTTCTCAGAAGGAATCGAGTGGAAAATTATAAGGTTATTTGCAATTTAGCTATTTGATTGATCGTCCTTACCTCCTCCATCCCATAAGATTAGTTATAGTTTCAATCCTCGAGTTAGCCCATTCTAACAACACGAAGACTATTGTACGCACTTTTTCCTCATCCTTCCCTTCTATCTCCATTTTTCTTTCGATTCATCCATAATGCTCCAGTGAGATATGATCTTTATAGAGATTTTAGTTACCTTAAGAGACTTAAACATTTTAATTGGTCTTATTATTTTTTACACACACACTGAATGAATTACTCACATAATGAGATGCATAGGTCCATTGGAGTCTGGGCACCAAACCCAGAAGCTAAATTTGGAGGTTTCACCTCACAGAGCAGGTGAGCTTGCTTATTTATGTTGGATTCATATTGCTTGGTTGCTATTGGGTGTTAACTTATCACTGCTGCATGTTTGTTTCTTCTTTTAAAATAGTCGTTCTTGAAGAAGCTCTTCCAGTTAAATGCACTATAACTTAATGACTAACCAAGATACTGTAGGATTTTGCTCTGTTTTGTTTCCTCACCCTTTTTGTCTGTGGCAAATATAGTTTCTGCAGTGAGATTGATGCGAATAGAGCTTGGGGGTGCGTATGCTGACCTTTTGAACGTGAAAGGGAAAGGTTCTGGAGATAATGAGATGGCATATGTTCAAAGAACTCTTGGTTTTCGTCCTCGTGATTTGGATGATAGAGATCTGAGACTGGTTTCTCTCTCTTTGTGTGTGTGGGTGGGGAGTGGGAGGATTGGTGTGTGTGTGGGTGTACGTTAATTCAATCATATTGCTCGCATTTGTTATTTATGGTGAAGGAATTCAGTTTCATAGAGATCTTTCTATATCATTGGAGTATCAAAATTTTCATTTGTTGACCTTGAAAATTTTAAAACTTTCTTGTAATGTATGTCCATATTAGTTCTTTGATCAATTCCAAATTTGCAGGAGTTTATGAATGCCAGATAATGGCCAAGTTTTGGCACTAAATTTTTGTAAATGACTTTTCCTTACAGGTAACTGACATTGTTGGTGGTACAATTCGATGGCGAAGATATCTTGATTACTTAATTCTGTCATTGTGCCACGATGAGAGGACTTTTAGTGGCATGGAACCACTTCTATTACAGGTTCATTTTCTTTGTTTCTCTTTCTGCCCTTGTTTTCTCAGAAGTATAAATTAGGGGAAATTCTTTATAATGTATTATATATTATACAGAGTATTACATAATAAATTATAATATATCACACAATACATTATATTATAATTACGATATTATATATATATATATAATATTGAAATATTAATATAATATTAGAATATGAGAGAACATAGATTGAGATTGTTTGGGCATATCTGACCTCTAGATGCTCCAGTGAGTGGAAGAGGTAGGCCAAATCTTACTTGGGATAAGAGTTATCTCTATTTAAAGAATCGGGAAATAGATTGGCGTATGGTGGGTGTTCAAAAGTAGTGGAGGAAAGGTAAAGTCGAGAACTAGTGGAGGAAAACTATTTTTATATTTATGTTTTATGGTTTCATTGACTGCCAACCCCAACTACTTTGGGTTGAAGGCGTTGTTGATGTACTAAAATATTGTAGATAAATATGTTGTATAATATATATATATATATAGATAGATAGATAGATAGGTAGGATTATTTTTATAATCCTATCCACTCGTGCCATGCTCTGGTTTTCAAAATATATGAGAAAAATCTAACCGTATCGATTGAAAGAGCATGTGAAAACAATATAGTATTTGAATTTTTTCCAGCCAATTTACATACTTTTTATAATCATATAAAAATCAATGATTCCTAGCCCTTGAATGTATAACTTTTACATGGTTATAAAACCATGTTATACACCACAAAAAAATAACATCCACAAAAAGTTGAGAAAATTTATATAGCCCTCTATTTTCTTAAAACAATTTCAATCCGTTCGGTTGGATTTTTTTAAATAAGTTATGGATTTGAGATTTCTCGAATAAACGAATTCCCGTACGGTGAATTTGAATCCCCGTACTCAAATCCATGCTTCTTAGAATATACCATTATACATATATATATATATGTATATAGCTTAAGATGATCACAGAATTACTGAAACTCAAGAATTAAGCAAACAGCAAATACAAAGAATTGAAACAACAGAAAACAGAGAGAGCTAGGAGAGGTTTTTAATTAGTTTCCATTAGCATTTTTAAAGAGTAAATTGAGGGGCCATGTCAGCTCTGGCCATATCTTACACATTATTAAGCTTAGGAAGAAGAATGAAAAAACTACTAGAATATATTAGGAAATATTTAATGTGTAACCTAAACCTTGCCGGGGCTTGATCTGCACCTTCCACAGATAACATGATTTGTTACATTTTCACATGCATGATTTAATGATAGAAGAATTTTTACAGTAATAACATAACCACTTGGGCTTATTAGTAGCCTCCTAGGCGTAGGCAAAATTGGGAGCAACCTCTCAATCCGATTCTCCCCTCTTATTGCTCTCTCCTTGTCTCATTACCACTACTTTCCTTTCACAATTTGTACATTAGTTGTGAATATGATTGGTTATTGTCACAATACTGAATCGCATGGGCAATCACTAATTTTCGCATGTGCAATCACTAATTTTCGGGTGGGTTTGAAATATATGGCTTGGTATAGTAAATTATACCATGCACAATTGCAATTTTGACAAGGTTGAAATCAAATCTTACAGTAACATAGGGTTGCCTCCCTTAACTTCCAGAACCAAAATGCTGCAATGGTTGTCAGAACAGTGAGAAAGGAAGCAGCAAGTGGCATACTCCTCTTCCTTTTTTGATCTTATTCCTCTAAACTCCTGTAATCAGGGGCAGAGCCAGGATTAATACTCAGCAGATGCGGATTTTAACTTCTTTTCTTTCTTTTTTTTTTTTTGTGCAAAGGATGCCTCAAGGCTATATTAATTCATAATATCAAAGGCTAAATGATTAACGAGGTCATTTGGAGTTTCCATCATACAACTTATTGAATCATCATATTAATGTCCTAATTTAGCAAGTCTATTAGCACAACAATTGGCTTCACATGTAATATGAGTAAACTCTACATTCCATGGTTTTCTAAGAAAGGCTCTGCAATCATCGATCAACCCATCATTTCATAATGACAATATTTTAACAATTACCATTTTGATTGTTAAATTTTAGAAACTTTCTTTATTATCTTGATCTGTACTAGTTCAAAATGATGATATTCTGGTAATGGATGTAATCCTATTATATTTTGAAAGTGGTACAAATATATAACTGAATTAATAAGAGTTAAAATAATGTGATGAGAAATATCTTACAAGTGTTTTTTAGTCGAAATGATCAATTTTTGATACCTTTAGATCTTTTTGTTTCTTGGGTTAGCTCTTTTTGGTTTTGGCTTTTCTATACCCTTTGGAAGTTATCTTTCTTTGATTTTAATAAAATTTTCCTTGTGAATAAAAACAATGTGACATAGTATATATACTAAAATTACATTTTTTTTCCTCTTTCATAAATAAATCTTTTTGAAATTCCTTTTATATAAAAATATAGGAATCTTATAACTTAGTTATTCTCATTTCTATAATTTGGCCATTAGCTATTCAAGACATCACCCAATTTCTCTCGTTTTGGAGTTAATGGAGTACTACTAACTGGAGTGCTAGTATATAATTGATGTTACAAACCAATCATATACCAAATGGAATAATGGACTCATCTTACCCCTCTTCTCAGTAGTAGTAGTGCAAGAACAAAGAGGTCAGCACAGCAACTACATGTGATGAGTTTGGTTGCCGATGGCTATGATACTCGTAGGTCTTGATTACAATGATGCTGTCTTATGGACCGATCCATATTTGTAGTTTGTCCATAAGAAATGCATAACTTGATACATAGTTTGTTGGACGTTCTTCCTTTGTTAGAATGTGTCTTGCAGTTAAGATTTCGAGATTCTGAAAGTTACTCATGCTGAACTCTGGAATCTGTCTGTAGATTCTGCGAATTGGTTTCTACGAGATCGTGAAGTTGGATATGCCTCCTTATGCGGTTGTTGATGAGGTATATTTAACTATTGTTTTCTCATGCTCCCTTCTGTGAGTGTCCTATTTATTTGCTTAAAATATATACTAAACGAGTTCATGAAGAAAAAACGTGAATTTTTTTTAAAGAGAAGTTGTAAAAACATGTATTGGAGTACAGTTTCTTATCGTACTTTTTTGATGAAAATTTTTGCGGTAATTTTGATCTTTGGTCTTCAAAGTCTGGTAATTGTATATTTACCACAAATAGAGTTTAACGCACTATAGATTAAGAGAAGTTGCCTGTAAAAAACCATTCTGAGTGCTCACAGAATAATGTGATCCACTACAGCATGCATGCATATATCATGTAATATGATACATGTGTTGATTTCTTTTGATTTTAATTAAATAAATAGAATAATAACCATTTAAAGTGGGGGATTCAAAAAATTCTAAAGATAAAAGTCTTTGTATCCAATGATCAATTGTCTATTACACATAAATGCAATCATATTATTGCATCCAAAGGGAAACAAGAACACTGAATCAAATAAATCAATGAGACGTATTTCCACTCCTAAGAACACTATTTCCACATGTAGACCCCATTGAATATGCATCAAATATCTTTTACTAAACATCAACAATACATTGGGGTCTGCAAAATGAAAAGAACAGGTGAAGTGAACTTTAATAATAGGGAAAACCTCTTCCACGATCCCTAAATTATATTAGTTTTGCACATTTGGTTCCCAAACTTTTTTCGCAATTTGTTTGGTACACACTTTTTAAAACATGTGCAATCAGGAAATTTCATCAATTATTCGTTAAATCTGATAGAAAATATACTCACGCGAATCACACATGTAATTTTCAAAGAATAAAATGGTCAGTTTATGTCATATGTAAACTTTCTTTTTGACTGTTCTCGAATTATATCAACTTTATAAATTTGGTTAGGAAATTTCAAAGTACATTCCATAATAAAATAAAGACTAAAATTAAATATGACTCACATTAGTGTATTTTTTGTCAGATTCAACGAGATATTGACAAAATTTACTGATTGCTCATATTTTAAAAAATTTATATACCAAACAAGTTACAAAAAAAGTTTAGGATCAAATGCGCAAAACTGATATAGTTTGGAGACGGTTGAATAAGTTTTCCCTTAATAATATTACTACTATGTAAACATTTATGTTATATTATTACATAATTTGATATTACTATATTAATATGATTTATCGAAGTGTAGGCATGTCATTGTCAGCAACACTGATGTAGGATGAAAAGTAGTTGACAAGAGAATACAATATAGGGATCTTGTTGTCCATAAACAGTGTCTTTCGGATATACAGGGATCAGGACTATATAAAAATTAATGAAACTCAAATTTTTCTTGGGAAAAGAATTACTAAAAAGAATAAGTCCCTCAAATAGTAACAATATGACTAGTTAAGTCCCACCTATTTACCTAAAATAGCAAATTACATCATTTTTTTGTTAAATGAACAAATTCACAAGAAAATGATGGAAATGAGTTATATCGCAGGCTTGTAATCATATCTACTCATACTATGCTGCGGTCTCCAAAATATATGATATAAATCTAATCATAGGGATCGAAAGAGAATACAAAAACAATACAATATGTGAATTTTTTTGAGCTCCTTTACATAGTTATTATAATCATATAAGGATCAATGTATTTTAACCTTTCAAAAGCGAATTGCGCCAGTTCCAATTTTAATTTGCCAGCCACTTTTTTCATAGCTTTAATTTGAGCTGCGGATCCCACTCTAGAAACGGACTACCTATAGAAAGGATCATGAAAGAGGCGATCAAAATGGTACTCGAATCCATTTACGATCTTGGTGAATCGGGTGAAAACTTGAACTACGTACATACATACTTTTAAAAAAAGGTAAAGCCAACAGACATATAAAAACTGGAATATAAATTTTATATGGTTATAAGAACTATGCTCTGTACCATAAAAATATGAGAAAATTTACGTACCCCTTTTTCAAAAAGATTATGGACTTATAGATATAAAACTAGTGAATATGATTATGAAAATGAGCTATAACTCATTTTTCTTGATCGTTATTCATTCTCCTATCAATAGATATTATTAAAGCTCCTTCTTTAGTTTTCACTTCTATGAAATTTTATTATAAGAAATTTTCTTTTCTTGAGATTTGCTTTCATGATCACAGAATGTACGCCTGGCAAAAGTTGCTCTTAGGCCTGGTGCTGGTAATATGGTCAATGGGATTCTCAGGAAGCTTGTATTTCTCAAAGTATGTGCCCACCTTTCTTTCTCATTTACCAATATTTAAAGCCATGAATTACAAAAGTTCCTTTATTACAGCACATCACAAGGGAGAGCAGTCCTTAATCTTTTGAACTCGCAGGAAAAGAATTCCCTCCCTTCACCCAAGTTGGAAGGTGATGATCGCGCGCAAGCACGTTCTCTTGCAACTATTTATTCTCATCCAGTTGTAAGTTTGGAATTGCTGCTTTATTTTTCTTCTCTGTTTGGAAGGCCTGATATAATCTTAGTTATCTTAGTTACATGGTCAGTCACAATACACTACCCTCTACTAAAAAAGCCTATGCTGTTAACTTCTAATTAACTTTCAGGATTTCATTTCACTGAAGAGCATGTAGCATTCAACGAGAACATATATAATAGAAAATTCGCTGGAGTTTGTGGTTCTGCCTGTGTAATCTTCATGCCATGTTTTCATCTTCTAA
Organism: Centella asiatica; assembly: GCA_014636745.2. NCBI lineage: Eukaryota > Viridiplantae > Streptophyta > Magnoliopsida > Apiales > Apiaceae > Centella > Centella asiatica. The sequence goes on from CM025783.1 coordinate 76,316, forward strand.
GTGAATGAATCTGAAATGGAGCTCCATTCAACCATTATTAGTCTTATGATTGTAGTCAAAACAATACCAGATTTCTTGACCTCGTTTGCTTATAGAGGTTTCACGCTACCATCAGAATCAAGTTTGCTGTAATGGAAATTTGACAGTATGGACTTTTCACCATTTTATCATGATTGTGTTCCTTTGCTGAAAGAGATTTGAAGTTAATTGAAAAGGAGCTTTTTTTAATTGACCGATCTGTTATATTTTTATAGCCGAGGAAACCTTATTATCATATCTTTGATTGCAATGTATGAAGCATCCAACCAATTTTCTTTCTTCAGAATGAGGGATTGATTGAAGTTTTTTTAAATTTTAATGTTTCTGGAAATTCTGTGGTCATTTGGAGCTTATATATAATTTGCATCATTCTCCCCATTCCTGTAGGATGCAAATGTCAACCGGGAAATCTTAGGACTTAAGTAAGATGGAGGGTGCATTAATAGTTTGCATTTTCTTAATGTTAAACAACAAGGATGGTCTTCGTGCACTGAAACTGATTCTGATTCTCTCATTTGTCATCACTTATTTTTTACAATTTTTAGTGGATGGTGAGACGATGGACTAAGTACCTTGGACGTGATGATGCTATTAAGCTGATGATATGGAATAATAGTGATCCCAGTTTTAGCCTAAGGTTTGTTTACATTCTTCTTTCTTTACGTAATAATTTTTAACAGGTTTTCACTTCTCTTATATCTAATGATGCTTGCTTCAGGGCAAATAGTGGAAGAGGTTTTACGAGAGGCGACCTTGTGTGCAGCCTTAAAATGATGAAGGTGCATTGGAGTATCTCTTTTCCCTCAGGATGTTCATCTACATATACTGAGGAAAACATGTTTGCTAGTTACTACTTGACTCTTCTGTGTTCTGCTGTCTCTGTCTGTCCTGGTCCCTCCTTGAATAACATGCACATATATGTTCACAGTAAATATCGGACATGGCAAACTTGTGTCATATGCCGAACTATCGCTGCTGCAAGGAACATGCTTGCACCATTGACATGTATTTCTGCTTTGTTTTATGTTGTCATGGGTGATTGGGCAGGCCTATCTTAAAGAGGTTATTTCTTGTCCTGTGATTTCAGGTTCCCCATGAGATTTCTCCCAGACTAGTCGATTTTGTACGTATTAGAACTGGTATGCAGGTATAGCTTCTAGATAATTGTTGTACTTTTTTTGAATCAGTATGCATTCCATGAGCATCAGTTGTGTCATTTACCTTTTCAATCAACGAGTTCTTTATAAGCTAAAAAAGTGTTGATCTGTTGCTTCTGCTTGAGATATGATCAAAGTGGAAGGAGTAGATTATCAGTACTTTATACTTCTCCTTTCCAGAAAAAGGAGTAGCAAAGAAATTACAAATAAACTACTTATTCCAGCCAGAATACTTTCTTTTAACTCATTCCACAAACAAGAACATCCTATTTTTTAACTCTTCCATATCCTTACTCTTCATCTTGTTTGTATTTTGTGTTTTATAGGTGGGACACATGTTTGACATGTCGGGCAAGAGACCTACGATATCCCCTCAAGCTACAAGTCTTGATTTTTCATTTTTTCCTTTCAGATGGTCATACAAGCTGGTCTACTGAAAGAGGGTTTATGTTCCGTGCAGGACGAGAGTGCAGGTACAATCACACCCCCTAAAACCCAAAAATACACCTAAAAGTCCTTTACTAATGTCTCTCATATGCATGTTGATGTGGACTATACACTTGCCTAGTTAAGGAGTTTGTGGTTTACTCTTCGAGCACCAAACGTTATACCTTGATCAATATGAGGGTTTTTATGCTTTAACACTAGCCCTTTTGAGTTTAATAGGGGATCTTTTATTATATAACTCGTGTATGTATGATATAATTTCCGGAAAATTACTTGTGGTAGCCATAATCTCTAAATAGCTCTTTTTGCACATTCAGTTTCATTTGCAACAAACAGAAAACTAGTTTTCACCTTGCAGTTGATCCATATATTCCATACTGAACTGGAAAATGTTTCTTTATTTTCTTACATGTAGCTCCCATATATAACTGATCCGATTTTAGTGCAGGTTTGGTAGTTTCTGTTTTGGATCCACAGCCTGGTGATACCATTGTTGATTGTTGTGCTGCTCCTGGAGGAAAGACTCTCTTCATTGCGTCACTTATGAGTGGCCAAGGTATTTTTGAACAAATGGATGCTCGTGGCTGGCCATTGTAGAGATCAACATCAACAACACCTTTAAGTCTTTAACCCAAATTAGTTGGAACCGGTGGTTGATGAACGCATAAAAGAATAGATAAATAATACTAATCAGAAAGATAAATAAAAATGCATAGAAACAATTAAAAATAAGGAGAAATAGCGAATGGAGAAAATAAATAGAAGCAAAAGACAATTTAACTAAGTAACTAAAAATTAAGAGAATTTGAAGTAAAAAAAAGTGTGGTTTAAAACAGGGATAGAGCTAAGGAGAGTGAAAGAAGAGGAAGAGAAGAAAAAGAAGAGGAGCAAGAAGAAGCTAATACATCCATCTCTGCTTCTGGGCTATGCTAATGGATTTCTTCCACTCCTTTCTAACACCCACCATGCACAAATCTATCTCTCAATCCTTCAATCTTGTTTGACTGTCTTATCCCATGTAAGCTTTAGCCTACTTCTCAGCCTATATCTTCCTCGTACGTCACGTCATGACTTTGACAATACACTCATTTTTCTCACTGGAGCATTGGTCTCTAAAGGATATGCCCAACCATCTCGATCAATGTTCTTTTATCTTTTCCTCCACCCATACAACTTTTTCAACGAATATCTTCATTTCTTACCTTGTCCATCTTGGATGACCACATATCCATGTGAACATCTTCGTCTCTGCAACTCCGAATTTGTGCCCGTGTTGTTTCTTTCCTAGCCAACTCTCCGTATTTCATTGCAGACATCACTACTGTTCTATAGGATTTTCCCTTTAGCTTAACAGGGATTTTCTAATAACACAAGAATCTTGAAGCACTACGTCACTTGATCCATCCTGCTCTGATTCCATGGCTTACATCCCCATCAATCTCACCCTCTTATGCAAGATTGTTGCTAGATATCTAAATATATACCTCCTCTACTAACATGTTTACCAACTCTTGATCTCCTGCACTTGTGCAAATTTGCACTCCTTGTTGAACAGATAGCCTTCTTTATTTCTGTGTTGGTGAATTGATGTCTTACCATGTTGAAGCAAGCAACATAACTTTTTGTTTTTGTCGTCACATGTATCATCAATTTCTTCTCGAGAGAGCAGGAATTAATTAATTTTTTCTTTTCAAGTATTGCTATGTTCTGTTTCTGTATAGTTAAATGATTGTAATAAATTGTCCCCAGTCACTCTTATAGAGGAAGATGACTCCACAAAAATCAAAACAAGCTTTTATAAATTGTATGTTATTGATGGAACTACCATCATGTTTCATAATTGATGGGATCTTCTAAAACATAATGGTGGAATACAATTTGAGGTGAAGTGCTACAGATAATAACGTTGTTCAAATGCATTCTTTTCTTGGTATGTATCCATTTCGTTTTCATTTTGATTGTTATGCCTTACTGGTTTCAGGTATGGTATCTGCAATTGATATAAATGAAGGCCGGTTGAGGATACTCGCAGAGACAGCTAAGTTGCAGAAAGTTGACAATGTCATAGCCACTATTCATGCCAATCTTTTTACTTTTTCTGTAAGCATCTATATATAGCAACATTATGTCAGAAACACCATCTCTCTCTCATATTTTTATAACCCTTTTTTTTTTTTGCAGAGTGTGCATGTAGTAAGCTGTATGTTAACTTTTTGAACACTTTATATATAAACATGTATTCATTGTAGCTCTCTTTTGATAGGAGTATAGTAACTTGAAATTCGATAAAGTTTTACTTGATGCTCCTTGCTCTGGATTGGGTGTTCTCTCCAAGGTATGACTGACACCCACATGATTACATAATTTGATATTTCTTATGTATTCATAATTCATTAGTTTGGTATTTAGAATCTCTCTGATGCAAATGTTTTTGTTTGTTTGTTTATATGTGGGGTTGGGGGGTTTAAGAGGGCAGACTTGCGCTGGAACAGGAAGTTGGAAGATATGGTAGAACTTAAAGATCTACAAGATCGACTTCTTGATGCAGCTTCTATGTGAGACTGTGGTTTGTTGCTATAATTTATTGTATAAATTGGTAATTTGTCCTTTTCGAAGGAAGAAGCAAGATGATGACAAGCTTTAACTTTATAATATAAGAGAGCTTTCCAACACAATCAAAGATTCTCCAGATTTATGTGTTAAAATATAAGAAGCACTGGATCCAGTTGGAGGCAAGTGCAGTCAGTTGACCCACATAATATTGTCTAATTAACTAGCTAGTTTTATGCTCTATTTTTCATTGTTTTATAAGTATAACTAATTTTTCTCCTTAAATTTATTTACCAACTTCACAAATTTTAAATAACATTTTAAAGAAAAAGTCTCAAACTCCAATCAAGGTTCAATCTCTCAAGTCCAGTCATCTCAAATTTTATAGCATTTCTAAGGCACATTGATTTTGTTTTTTCTGTAATTTTTTTTTCATTTTTTTTACTATATGGGCATCTCCCCCATAAAATCAAAAATATTTTTGTTTGTTGGTCTTATTCTGCAATTTTTTTTAATTATTATTATGAGGTCAGTACTTTTCACAATAATATCTAAAAATAAATCTTTCCAAACTGACGGAGACTTGAGTAGGATTTTATTGATTTATTCTGCTAATTGGAGAATCAAAATAATGATTCATTAATTTAAGTTTTGTAGATGTTAATTAATATCTAGAAATGAAGCGTAGAGAATGTTATTTAACAGTAAAAACTATGTCCCCCACTTTTCAATATTTCTGCACTTGTTGTCTGGTAAGAACTCACCCCTCAGGCAATTATTATATCCCTAAGCTTGTAATCTGGTTGAGTTCTGTTTGTTTGGGGTGTGAACTTAATTAGACAAGGTTACTATAGGTCTGAACTATTGGTTGACTGCTAAATCTGATTTGCATTATCTAGGAGAATGTGTTGTAATACGTAGTAATGCTTTGTTTACCTTTTCACTCTTTTCTTTTACTTATAGATTGGTAAAGCCTGGTGGCGTGCTAGTCTACAGTACTTGTTCCATTGATTCTGAGGAGAATGAAGAGAGGGTGGCTTCATTTCTTAACAGGCATCCAGTAAGTCCTATCATGATCAATCTTTTGTCTTCCATTCATGTCTTCGTTATGAATGCAAATCTTTCTTTTGATGGGGTTCCAAATGTTTAAACAAGAAAATATGGCATACACAGTATGCATACCCAATAAAAATATGGATGATGGTCAATATAAGCTATAATAAGACAATTTAAGGCTATAGCTTCATTTTAAAAAAAGTGCTACACTTAATAATACAGGGTCTTTGATTTATTTCATTCATAACCTGCTAACCTGCTTCAATCTCTCGTTGCTCCCCTCTCTCACCATCCTACATTGGCATCCCATTTGTTACTCTTTCATATTGCTGTCTCATCTGCCACTTTTCATCTACTTCCACCACCTTCCTCCCACCCCTCTGTCTCTGTGGTTTACCCCTTATCGTAAGAGAATCCATGACTAATTCGAAGATCCTCAATCAAATCAGCTAAAATTATTTCGAAGCAAAGGATGTGAGTGTTGCAGATCTGTATGATAATGTTGGAGATGGGGTGGAGATGGCGGTTTTGGGTAAAGGACTTGGGTGTTGCAGGTTTGGGTGGTAATGGTGGAGATGGGGGGTACGTGGTGATGGTGGTTTGGGTAGACGCTGGGTTAGGGGAAATGGTGACAGGACTGGGTAGGGCTTAGGGATGAGGGAGGGGCAGCAGGGATGGAGAGGTGGGGATGCTTAAGGGTGACCGATGGACTAGACTTTGGGCAGGAGAAGTACAAAGACTGATTTTATTAAGGTATAGCTCTCTTTCTAGAAGAAGCTATGCATATGCACATGTTAAGGTAACATTATGTTTTGTGCAAAAAATAAATTGCTTTTTTCACCCCTCCCTCTGCCTCCTTGCAGAGTCGCAGGTCATTACCGGCAACTTTCTCTCTCTATCACAGTTAATACACTGTTATATCCTTAACCTCATTCCACGCCTTCGTCTTTGTACTCTCATGTGATAATTTAAGCCTTAGTTTCTTAATAATGACAGCTAGTGACTAAAGGTGCAATAGCAAGAATAGTAGGGCTAGATTTTGGTGTTGAATTTTGGGTCATCATAGCTTTGGATCTTCTTAGCCTCCTGTAAAGTAATAGCAAAGCCAAGCTTCGATCACCTGTCTGTAGTTGAAGGTTGAATGATAAAGAGAAGGTCGCATGAGGACAAGTATTCTGCAAATGGGGGTGTATAGAGGGAGGCAAGTAAAATGTAGTTTTTCTCTTTAGAACGTAAATTATGGATATGCACTCAGCATATCCATTTTTCATATATATAATACACACCCCCACACACACACATGAGATACAATGTTATTTGCTTCTTTTTTTTTAAGAAATTTTGGTAGGACAGATAGTATACTACTTTCTCATGTCATGACGTGGTAAGGTATCTATATGGCTTAAAATCATTGTACTCCTCCCCTCCGGTTTTTATTTGTCCTAGTCTGAAAATACATGACCATTATGAAAACTTCCGTTTTCCAAATTGTCTACCTCAATTATATTATTCTTTCACTTCAATCTGAATTAATATCTTATTCTTCTCATTTCTATTTCTTCCATGAGAATTTCTTTATTTGCATTTTTTCGATATTTTTGTTTTCATCTCACTACCTTTCCCAGTATTATCATTTTTCTTCAATAATAATAGTAGTGGAGAATTTAATGATAGTATTGGTGAAGTATTTAATGCTGGTAGTAGTGGAGCATTAATGATGAGAATTTGATAGTGGTGATGCTGTAACTAAATGAAAGTTTCATTGTCTAAATAGACATGTATCTCTAGTTTTGGAATAAATAGAAAATAAAAATTATCTTTAATTGTGGGAATAAAGGGAGTATCATTTTAAATGAGGACAACATTGGAATAATAAGAAAAAAGTATTATAAAAATGGAAAGTGGACAAATAAACATTTACAACAAAAACAGGAACGAGGGCAAGTAAAATTGGGTGGAATAAACATGAAATTTATTTCAGTAGCATTAGGCATGAAACTTTAACGTACAAAACTATGCAACCTTTTGCAGGAATACTGCATTGATTCTGCTGACAGATATTTGCCACCTGAATTTGTATCCGAACAAGGCTTCTATTATTGCAGCCCAGTCAAACATTCTCTTGATGGAGCCTTTGCAGCTCGTCTTCTTCGGACTTGATTACTGAGGTCTGAGTACTAAATTCCACCGAGTTCCTGTATATTGAGTTGCTTTGTAATAACCTGCTCATGAAGAAATTCTTCTACCTGGCCATTTTGTCAAGTCAAAATGATAATTACTTTTAATGTTTTGTGGGAGGTCGCATATAGTGATTGAAAACAATTCTTTTAAATCTTGTTCCATCTTGAATTTTTCAACGATGTAGAGGGATCATGATTGCAGTGATAACTCTGTTAGAAATCTTTGCTTCTGGTTTTAGTTCCTGATAAGATTTTAGCACCAGAAAAATGACTCCTGATTTTAACGAAACTGATCAGTGAACCTTTTTCAAGAATTAAGCCTCTACAGTCTACACTAATGGTTCAGGTTCTAACTTGGTAATATAAGGTTAAATATAGCAAAGAATTGGTTTATGTCATGGCTTGAAGAACCAGAAGCAAACCATTGTAACCTTGAAATCTAAATAATGTCGGTATAAAATATGAAGAATTACATAAATCAATGTAAGTTGTGCAGGAAAATAAAATTCAATGTAAACTCTGCACATTTGCACCAAGTCGAATCATTACGGAATATAAAAATTTAGATTTTTACGGTTAAAATCACAAATTGAAGAAAAAAAAGCTCTTAAAGACTACCACTCAGACATTTCTAAGTTTGAACAGCTCTGAAATTTTTCCACTCCCCTACCAACTACGTAGACTAAGTTTATTATGTACCGAAACTTCACTGAGTCAACGGATGTAATCTAAGTATCTACCCAGCCAAAGAATATTCTACAATATACTTGAATGGTAAAATCTCACACTTATCGCATTTCCTATATTTTTATGGTTGAGGCTCTTCGCTTTCGCCCTTTTGAACGCTTCCGAGAAGTCACACTGCTATTAGCACCCTCAGTTCTTTTTGATGTCCCATTCCTCAAAGGAGCTGCTTCTTTACACACTAAAATCTTGGTTACCACCACGCGGACTGTTAGATTTGTTTGTGGGCCTATTGTTGCCCTCCTCACATGCTACGCCCGCAGCGTTATCACTGACTGTATTGACCAAATTTATAAAACTGCTATAATTAGAGAGTAGTCAAATAGTAACTTTACTCACCGACATATCCGACCATTTTATTCTTTAAAAAGTTAAATATGTGACTCACATGAGCATTTTATGTTAGATTTAACGAGAGATTGACGAAATTTTTTAATTGCACATGTTTTTACTCGACGTAGGTGGAGGCTTCTCTTTTATCTATTTGATTTGACGATCACATCAACTCAGAGTCACACTTGAAAAATGTTATGTCGAAAAAACTATTCTCTCTTTTGCAAACATATCTGAACGGAATTAAATATAAATATATAACAAGATTACAAGATATTGTAATCATCGTTGATCAACACATCACGTTCCATCAACATACTAAAGGGGTTATAGATATACCCTGTGTGGAAGTATGAATTGGACATGATAACGAAATAAGTAGATAAGAAGAGAAATAGAGTCAAAAGACGAGTACTACAAAATTATGAAAGAAATGTGAGAATGAAAAAATTATGAATTGTGTATAAAATTTTGGTCGTAAGAATAGACAATTTCCATCTAAGACGATAGGTGCAGAAATATATATTATATTATGAAAAAGAATGAAGTAAAAAATAGGAACCCCACTACGATAAAAATTCTAATGATTGATAATACAAATCAAAAATAGAAAATGTGACCTACACTAACGATTAAGTAATTAACTAGTAGTTACTGTATTTGATTTAGGGAAGAAACCGTTATATTTATCAAATTAGGAAAATAGGACGACTAAACTACTATCCGCAATAACAAGTGATCTGTTCTTTACTGTATAGTATGCATGGGTAAGTCGTACTCCTTCCGGATGTCATAACGATATTGCCAAAAAGAAAAAAATAAAATAAAGTGCAATGTTTATTTTTATATTATTTACTTGTGAATTTTATTCTCTCCTTAATTTTATATTACGGTTTACTTAAAACCTATCTGACATGTTACTTAAAACTATTACCGTTTTACCGATGGGAAACTAGAGAAACTCATGCCTGAAAGTCTTCAAAAGTGCGTATAAACATTTCTGAAACAAAGGAACTTAGATGACAATTTTAAATAGCTTAGCCATATCAAATGCTAAAATTTCCACGCATTTGGTTTTACATATCCGTACACATCTTTCTCACAAAAGGCACAAAGTTACTCCAGTTTTCAATTCTAAATATCTTGCTATTCATTCTAAAGTAAGTAAATGATTTAACAGCTTCAGCCGGTAAATGGTGACTGTTGGTATATATTTGCTGTAATCCAGCCTGCAAGTAAACATAGCTCAAGTATAACTATATGGGGGTAAGAAATTTGACATAAGAAGCTGGACCTAACTTGAAAACAGTAAAATATACCTGTCATTAATGTTTGAGTTGAAGAAAATCCAATAACTCCACACATGACAAATTGAATCATAGGATTTCACAAATGTATTAGAATCAAAATGAAATGCAACTCTATTTCATAATGGAGGGAATTCCATTTTCTATAACGTAAAACAATATAGACTAGAATACTTGTTAAAGAAAAAAAGGAGGGGGGGAAGGGGGGTGGGGGGTGGATTCTATCTCCAGCTACAATCCTATGTCAGGTACATCTGTACAACTAGCACCTACATCATCAAATTCCGGAATTAAGTATATTTTCCTGGGTAGGCAACGAAGGGGACAACCAGTGTGTCCCAAAACCCGTCAGGATATCTATGTTTTTTAGCAAGAAAGGTTTGACAGGCTTTCATGAGTTGAAAGACCATGTCGTGATCATGGATTTTAGACATTATGATACCCTACAAGGCCTTCTTCAGGTGAACACGAGAACTTCCTCTGATTTCAAAGCAATATGTGCAACAAATATCCAGATAGAAGTCATGATTGTTTGACCTAAGAGGGTAATGCGTGCACAAAACCTTTTCAAATCAGTAATCAGGTGAACATGAAAAATTCTATAATTAAAGGATATGCAACATATATTCAGATAGTAGACTTGATCAACAACTGCCCTGTAGTCTGTTTGAAACTTTGCCACGACCAAATGAACAGGGACATAAAGAGTGAAACGAAATTGAAAAGGAACAAAAAAGAAAAACCAAGATCAAGAAGATGACAAGGGTGGGGAAGGTTAAGCAAAGTGTACCTTATCAAATCGTTCATATGAATTTCTTCCAGTCAAATTTATTTTTCTATTTTTTGACACCCTCCTTATCTGCATAGAACGAAGAAAAAACTAGCATGAACATAACAGGTATAACAAGATAGGAACATATGCAATGAACAAACAGTAGACTCCACATATAAATTGCACTCATTTTTCATAAATGTTAGTTTATTAAGAAAAAATAAAGACAGAAATGAACATCTCTTATCCATGCAATGGCAATTAAGAAGAAAGTAATACTAGCATCATGGTGAAGTTCATAGTTGTTAAGATCATATGACACATTATGTATTGTGCGACACAACTAGATACAGTGACAATTAAAAATATGTATCATAAAGTGCACTGGAATTAGCCCCGCTCCGCCGTATCACATATAATGTTTACGGTAAGATAGGATTCTACAATAATTATAAACCTTACAATTATTTTTTAATTTATTGTCTTAAATTAAGAAAGTTTCAACAGATATTCGAAAGAAAAGTAAACTTTGAATCAGTATACTATTAAGATCAACATCAACATCAATGCCTTGGATCCAACCCACTTGGGGTAGACGCTCTACAAGCCCATAAGAAAAGAAAATAAGAAAAAACAAAAAGAAGAAGAAAAATAGTCTTATGCATGAAATTATTATTTAAATGATATTTAGCTTAGTAGGGTAATGTATATATTATCATCCCACACAAAAATTATTTGTAGGACAACACGATAATTATTCACACTTCTACATGGGGGTTATTAATACACGACATAATTCACGATTTACTCCTAGAATACAACCGTCAAGTTTTCAAGCAGGCTTGACTTACTCCTTCACTGCTCAATTAGACTCGACTTGCCAACTAAACGAGTTTTATTCTTTTGAACAGTGAATTAGGTCTGAGTAAACAACGGAGTTAAAGAGAGGACTCGTGTTCAGCTTGTCTGCCGATGCATAAACCATACCCAGCTTGTAAAATTTGAGTTAACTTGTATACATAAAATAAATTAAAGCTCACATCTATGCGCATCCACAAATTCATCAATCTGGTACTAGCAGAAGCTTTAAAGCATTCTCAAGCTGTGTTAGTCCTAAAAATCTTGGTCTGATAATTATTGACTGTTAAGAGTTCATACTACATAGAGTAATTTAGTCTATGCTACATGAACCTTCATTTTACCCCATGATTCAAGGCATATACCAGGTTACCAATACCTTAGCTGAGTTAACTCAATATTGGCAAGGGACATTCTTCAGATTTGCTCACAAAAAAAGTTTAGGGAGAGATCAAGGGAATCGACAATATCTTGTGCACATCAGCATTATCTGATGCAAATCAGCGACATTCTGAAATACATTGGCAATGTCTAGGTCCAAGTTGTTCATAACTTCGCGATTATATAAGAGGATGAGAGGAGAATACTGGGCTGGAAAAAAGAACACTTGAATACATGAATAGATTAAACCTTCAACTGAGTCTTTATCGAGAACGCTGCTCCTGACCTCACCATTGCCACCCATCACCAGTGATGTCCTTAGAAACCACCATCAACATTACCTTGCGGCTGCACTCTAACTAAAAATAAGTAATAGCAAATATAATTCCTACTGGTTCAATTCATTTATTTCAAGTTGGATTAATTTAACTTGACAATGCAATTATAATTAATATAGTCAGATGTGATATCTATGTTAATTAATAAATAACATCTTCTGGATGTTATTTAGTCATCAAATAAATTAATTAACTTAAACTACATGCAATAAGATATAAGTGACGGAGAATCACTTGAACATCCCATGTACCAGTTTGCACTCTATTATTTTTGGAATATGTTAGATGTAAAAGATTTAACAGTTTACATCACATGTATCACTTTCTTATTTTTGTACTACTCTAATTGTAGCTTTAAAGTCTTTTGCATCCATTAATTTGTCATTTCTAAATTACTGGAAACTGAAATGCTAAACAAGTGGAACTCAGATGTGCTGATCAAGCATGGACGGTTCAAAGAGGTCCTTTCCTATCAAGGGGAAGAGAGCATGGACAGAATATTAGCCAAAGAAGGTCTGCCAGCAGAGACGTTGAATGCTGGCACCACAAAAGGAAAGGCCACTTGCATAGGGATTGGCCTCTTGAAAAAGAAAGCAAAAGCAACAAAATGGAGGTGGAACAACGGTATCTCAAATGGAAGAGCATGAAAGTAATCAAGACTCATATTCTGATCGAGAATTGGAAGTTTGTGTTACTCGCAAATGATAGTTGGGTGAATGTCTCTCAGTACTCTGATTCTAAGATTTGGATTCTAGACTTTGGTGCTTGATTTCATGCTTGTCCAGATGCTTCAGCTCTCTTGACTTCTTCTAAGATCTCAATGTGGGTGCATCTTGGTGAACAAATGAACATGCAAAATTAGAAGAGTTGGTTCTCTTTCTTTAGGAACACTGTAGTTGCTACCTAGTAAAAAATCTCATTTTGCAGGTCAACTTGATTCTGCTGGTTGTTCCATAAATTTTGGAGCTGGAAATCGGAAAGTAATTAAAAGACCACTTGTATTGGCTCATGGGCATAAAGAAGGGAGGATGTACATCCTTGCATGCTACGTCAGTGGTAATATTGCAGTAGCTGAAGCTGAAACGATCTTCTCTCTTTCTCACAGAATCTCACGCACTTGAGTGGAAACTGGTATAGACCAGAGATCTCATATGAAGTGCAAGTTGTTTCATGGTTTATGAGCAATCTTCGGACTAAACATTGGGAAGTGATACAATAGACTTTGGGCTATCTCAAGAGTCCAGAAAATTACTTCTTGAGTTTAGATCATGATAATATTGAAATTGTTGGTCGTGCGGAAGCAAACTACCCTGCTTATAAAGATAGGGGAGAGTCCACTACAAGACACATTTTTGGTTGGAGAAACGCATATGAGTTGGATCTTCTTATTGTAAAAGAATATTGCTCAGTCTACAGAATCTGAATATGTGGCGAGATTAGAGGCTGCAAAGGAAATAATTTGGATCAAACATCCGCTCAGATGGCTAGGGTTGAAGCAATCACACTATTTGATTTTATGTACAGACAAAGTGCCATTCACTTGGCAGAAACACTGCATATCACAATCAAACATAGCATATTGAAGTTTGATATCATTTTATAAGACAGGCTCCGACGAAGTTTGATATTCGCAAGGCTCATAGACATGTCAATTTTGTAGATTTCTCGATGCAAGCAGTTGCTGGAATCAAGCATTACTGGACATCTTGCATATACACATAAAGCCCCAATTTTGAATATTTACTGTGTACTACAGTGCTACAGTAGAATGATGGAAGCATGGAAATTTGACTTCGTGTCAAAGAATGTTAGTAACTGAAGTCAAGTTTTGACTTTATAATTAATGTAAGCCTAAAGGACGGTGAAGTCGGCATTGGGAATTATCCTTTTTGAATTGTAAGACTGTTGTTGGAATGCTCTAGAAACATCAATTAAACTCTCTTAGGAGTTGAAAAGACTATTCCAAAATTTTCTTGCTATGAAAGGAGCCTATTTACAGTCATGTAGGTTAAAAGTGCTCCGACATTACTCAACTTCACATATATACATACACACACACACATATACATACATACATATATATATATATTTTTTATATTTTTTATTTTTTTTCTGTGATATTTTTTCCTGAGTAAATTCCCTGTCCTGTTTATTCTGTTTTCAGTTCTCTGTGCAGGTGCCTTGTCTAATTTACATCCTGAGCACCAAATAAACAAAACCAAATTGATCGAATTTTTTAAACCAAAATTTTAGGTTATTCAATTAAATCAATTATTATCCAAATTTTAATTCAGTATTGGGGACCTAATACGGGTATTCACAATAGCTAACAGAAACAGTAAATAATAATTCATCCTATTTAATGGATTTAGCACTTACTATTGTTCTTAGCATTGCACTCGAACTTTATATGACTGCAACTTATGGTTTCCATTAACCTAATGGAAATCAATTACATTTATTATATTATTTTTGAAGGAATATGTTTTAGGTTTTCATTTTCAGTTAGTTACCTAATTCAGTTCGATTTTCTATTCGGAAATCATAATAATGAGTATTATTGTTCGAATTGAACTGAATTAGCCAATTCCGTTCAGTTAAAACTGAACACTCACCCAGAACCCATGAAGAAAAAAAGTATTTCTTGGTCAGAGATTCAGTACCTGTTCGAGTAATCCTTCAGCACTGCAAAAATATGTTGGTGGATTTTCACTGTCTAACATCTCAAAGCAGCTACATGAGAATTAAGAAATAACAAAGATTACTACAAGTAATTATGAAGAAATATTTAGTCCTACTAAATGCAGTAATCCATCAACAGGATTCAGGAATAATAAAAAAAGATATAGGGTGAGACGACTAATGCGACAAAACTATACAGCATGAGAATTCTACCAAAACATGCATAAAAATTGTACATCTTTCCTTTTGCTTTCTCCTTTCTAGCAACAGAACACAAGAAAAGTGACAATGGTGAATGTGTGCAACCAGAGCAGAACATTAATACCTTAACAAGTACGGCAAAACTATAAATTACCCCACCAAAATTGGCACGTTTTCCACATTATCCCACTAAACTTTTTTTACCCTGCTAACGCTATCAAAATGTTCAAAATAGCCCATTCCATTCATTTCTGCCATTAGAGCTGCTGATGTGGCATTTCTTAACTGACTGGCATGCAATTTTTTTTAAAACAATCGACATAAAAATTACATTTTGGTTTTGGTGCAACCATGGAGTACCACATGGCACCATTATAATATGTGAAAATTCTAAAATACAAATTATATTGTAAGCAAAAGTTTTTGTTGCAAACTATAAGATTATAATAATTTTATCAGTTCTATTTACTATCTATCTACTTATATAACTTCAGTGATGTTAATAAAATAGTTAAGCCATTAAATATTATTTATTACAAATAAGTTATTTACTAGTTCTATGTATTAAAAAAATGAAGTAACCTTAGTTCAATACTTAATATTTTCATTATTTCCAGTGTAAAGACAATAATAAAGTTCATAATTGATAATAGAGCGTATTTGTTGTTTCTCCATAAATTAGCACTAATATTTATATTCTTAAAAGTCATGGAAATCATGAATAAATTAGTTGTGTACTTACATTCATATACATATAAAGATTATTTTTAATTAATTATATATATGTACTGAATCACCAAATTTTTAAAAAATTCGAATCAACAAATCCCCATATGGCGAATCCAAATCCCCGCACCCGAATCCATGCTTCTTAGACAGAGAATAACATGATCAATCCAGTAGGGTATAAAATAATAGAGTGAAAACCTATCACAAGCACACTTGATCCTCAATTGCACACATACAAAAGAACATTATACTCTTGATGGCAATATTTAGTCAGTAACAGAAATTTTCAAATGAAATTTACTAATTATAAGAATTCAATATAATGAAATTAAGAATATTGGACTGCAGAGAACTTCTAAAATGAATATAAAAATTAGAAGAGTGATGTGCCACGACGTTCTAGAAATGATTGTTGGGGTGAGAAAAAGTACGAATACCATAGACTGACCGTCAAGGTAACAGAGACAAATAGCTTCACCACTACTGAAAGCACAGATTAAGGAGTAGCAACAGTGACGAGTTGGCCTGTCGCTTACGTTGTCTGAAGGAGCAAACATTTAAGGGAGGCAAGGCACAAATGAGAACTCTTTGTTAACCAGCCTGATGGTGACAGTGGCGATAGTGATTCTGGTGATGGCAGCTGTTGAGTTGAGGAAGGTGGTAATGACGAGATTAGAATGATGACAAGTGGTAGATTTGGAACTTATATAAGTTCAGTGATGTAAAATGAACAATTAAACGTTGAGTGGGGTGAATACAAAGCCAAGCCAGATGGGTTTTATTGGGTTTCCAAGTCTTTTAAAAAAAAATTATTGCAAGCCACATCAGCATATAAAGGCCACACAACATCTTTAACGGAATGACTTACTTTAAACATTATAGTAACAGGGCTATTAGTAATTTTGCTTAAAAAGTACTCCTGTCCTGATTCAGAACAATTTTTGTTCATGGATTTTAAGTCTACCAGAATACACTTCTTAACAGTGTATATATTGTATCCAAGACTTCAGATCATTCTTTAGCAGCTGAAGAATAATACTAGACAAAGAAAAGGTAGATATTTTACCAAAATATCTACTTGGTATAACCGAAGACTCAATACAACACAAGTTTTTTAAGACGACATACAACTAAAGGAGAAGAAATCATACTCACGGCCAATTTTCGGACCATTACTATATATACTTTAAAATGCAGAAAAAAAAAATCAGAAGGATCAATTCCTTACTTGAGTTGCAATGCAGCACCATGACGAAACAATAATGCTGCCAATGGATCATATCCATCCCTGACAGCAGTGTTGTAGTAACCAGCAGTAAGTTCAGCAGGATGCGACATTGTCTGAAACCACCAGTATATGGTACCCATCTTAGCCACTAACAAGACGGAGGTTTGTTCACTTTCTTGATATTTCTTAAAAATATTTGCTGCCTTTGCAAGAACTGCATCTGCATGGCCAATCAGCTTATCACTATACCATTCCTACAAAGAGAATGACGTTTCAGGCATCAGATGACTATGATGTGCTTGCAACGTGATGCATAAATCATTTACATTACCCATTTGAAGTTAACACCAACAATTTGTGATAGCTTTAAACTCAAAGCACATATGGTCATCATTGACTAATAATACTACACAATATACATGCCAGAAAATTGATCTCTACAAATAGTTCTTTAAAGTTTCTTTTGGACAGAAAAAAATATTTACATAGAGTGATACATAGATGAAGGATGCAATATATCCCCATAATTGGTTCAGTTTTAACAGAGCATTCACCCCTTCCACAATAATTTACTACCTGTAAGACATTCACTATCAACTATACACCCACAAAGACTTCTCATTTATTATTCAAATGCGAAATAATAAACTTTTTTCAATTACATACGAATCATACATATACTAACTTCTTAGGAAGTCGTATATATCTGAATCTGACTATGATTTCCAGATGACAAAATTCTTTATAGAAAAGTTGCAAGATTGATATTGTTACAAACTACATTCAGAGAGAGTATGTCATGAAGTTCTCCTTCTCTCCCTCAAGACCCCATGAAGATTATTCTGAAGTACTTCTAAATCACCGTAGTTTTCCTATGATTTTGCCATGGACACAATCGCAGAATCTGCCACTCTGCTCTTGATAATTCAAACTTATACTCACTTTGAATTAGAGGGAAGAGGTGGGGCAAGTGGAATACCTCAATGCGAAGTGCTGGTGTAGGTCCTAGGTTGCAGGGTGGTGGTCTGGAAAATGGGAAATGGGAATTGTGCAGGTCAAAATGTGCAATCATGTGGCCAGTCTGGGGGATGGTATGTGTTTGGGAGTTCGGACCTGTTTAATCTAGGTTACAAGGTTATATTAGGAATGGCAAAATAATTTATAACATGTCATGATCTGAGGTGCTTTAGATCATGCTCTCAACCAGCAACACAATTCAAAACAGCAATAAACAACTATAATCACCAAACTAACTTGTAAACAGTAGCAGAGAGAGAAAATAAGAAATAGAATCAGAAATACATAAGGAAATCTCAGAATCAGAATTGAGGGAGATAAAATTCAAGGTTGGGAAAGAATGGGAGTATGGGACGGAGAAGGATAGTTGAGTCTCCATTGGAGCACTCTCAGATGTTCACTACATTCATCAAAATCAGGTTACTCCTTCTACAAGACACTATTCAAGTATTTATGCTGCTAATAAAACATAAAATGACCTTTCTACCCCTTAACAAACTCTGACAGCAACATTTAAGTAAAATGACTTCAGTACCCCTCCAAAACAAACTAATAACTATTTAAGTAAATAACTAAATAAAAGTGGCCCATGGCCCATGAGCTGCTCATGGCATTGCCTCCCCCTCAATTTTAGCCATGTCCTCATGGCTATTGGTGTTGTAGTTTGTCTTGGGACCCTCCTACATCCTGGACAGTCCATCTGCTATGCAGTTTGCCTTTCTTGCTTGTAGGCGATTGTATAATTGTACCCCAAGAGTTTACTAAGCCATTGTAGCTGCAGTAGCTTCACCACCTTCTGTTCTAAAAAGTATTTGAGAGCCCTGTCATCTGTTTTGATGGTAAAGTGTCTCCCTTCCACATAGCAGGACCACCTTTTAATTGCAGCCACCACAGCTACTAGCTCCTCATATACTGACATGGCAGTAAAGTAGGCAATGGGCCTTCCATCTCGGGTTAGTATCGCCACTATCCCTGAATCAAAAGCATCTGTTTCTATAGTGAACTCCTTTGAAAAATCTGGCATCTTCAACAATGGAATTCTGGTCGTAGCTATGTTCATAGTTATTTTGAGGGCTTCACATGATGTGATTGCTTCTTCAGTCCATTCAAACTTATTCTTTTGCAATAACTTTGTCAAGGGTTTTGCAATTTGGCCGTACCGTTGCACAAATTTTTTGTAGTACCCTCGTAGGAAACCCCTTAATCCTTTTACGGTTGTTTGTTGTGGCCAACTCAACATGTTTTCAATCTTGCTAGGATCCACCACAACACCTTGCTCCAAGATAATATGCCCTAGGTAGTACACTTTGGTGGCAGCAAACTCACACTTACGCTTCTTGGCATACAACTTGTTTGCTCTCATTTTGTAGATGCTTTAAGTGGCTGCCCAAAAAACACCAAAGTAAATTTTATGAGGTAAGGAACAAAGACTTGGTTCATCAGATTTTGGAAGGTAGCTGGTTGTTAATCCAAATGGCATTACTGTGAACTCATAGTGCCCTGTGTGTGTCTTAAAGGCCGTCTTAGGAATGTCCACTGCTGCCATCCTAACTTGATGGTACCCAATCCTCAAATCCATGAAATATTTGGACTCAAATAACTCATCCAAGAGATTTTCGATCAACGATATTGGAAACTTGTTTGTGATAGTATTAGAGTTCAACCTCCTATAATCTACAAAAATGGGAGAAGCAAATGGTGAGCTGCTAAGAAATATCTATAGCTTAAGATAAAAGTGTTGAGTTCCTTCCTTGAGCTCTATGTTGTGCTCTATACTTTTCTTAGGAGGCAGACATGTAGGGGCTTCAAATATGTCTTCATACTCCTTTAGAAGTCTCCCACCTCATAGGGCAGCACTTGATTTCCTTGTTCCCCTTTGCACCTGCTGCACCTTCTGTTATTGCAGGTCTCTCAGCATGCTCTATGGGATAAACCTCTTCTAGTAGAAACAATAGCCCATGCTCTTGCTCCTGAATCTCCCTGAGAATACCTTCAGTTGTTATCATTTCCAACGAGGGACATTCAAGATAACAGTGCCCCTGTAACACCACTTTCTTGCCTCCTTTCATAAACTCCATTTGCAACTTTTGGAAATCAAAAGTAATGGGTCCTTGACTAGTTAATCAGTCCACTCCTAGTACCATGTTATAGCTCCATAAGGATAAAATTGTTAAGGAAACTGAAATGATTCATTCCCCACAGACCAAACAAACTCAGAGCACACATACTTATGGGGTGTTTGGTTTGATGGAATTATTTTTGGGTGAAACAGAATGGTAATTGGAATGAAATGGAATGGGAAACAAAATCGGAATCAAGCATTTCATTGTCACATTTGGTATGTAATTTGGAATTAACACAGGAATGAAGCAAAATTATATAAAATGACCTGACAAACCTTCAGAAGTTTGATGATGGTCGCAAATGGCGAGTATATGATCAATGATAGATGAAGGTAATGAAGTCCAATCAATTTTCTTTCATTCCATTGTCCACTGGATTGGAACATTACCAACCCCCCTCCCCATAATGCTGAATCATGTATGCAATTGAATGGAGCTTTCCAACGGAATGACACTTTTGACAACCAAACACAGCAGTGGTGATGCAGGACAAGATTAAGATTGAATAATAATTAAGGAAAATACAATGAAGGATAGAACTAGGGTGATTCAACCGCAGAAGAACCACTACCCATAGGGTTTCCCAACCGCGGATGGGAGAAAACTATTGATCACAATCAATGGAAGAGAATAATCTCACAAATCAATAATCCAAAGTCTAATTACAAATTACTACGTATTTCTTTATTTATAGGGAACAAACCATGTTATTAAAACCTAAGCCCATTGGGCCTAATAATATAAAATAATAAACTACCAATAATAAATAGTTAATAATTAAAATTAACTATACTAAGCTTATCAATAATTAATTCTAGTAGCAAATATATGAACAATCTTCTTTGGTCTTCACTCGCGTTCCCAATCAAATGGATTGCACAACTCTAAATTCCTTTCTACTCCAATGACAGGACCAGTGAACCAAACACCCCATTAGGCTTCCATTTGCAATTGTTACTTGCATAGTAGGAGTTTCCTCAAGCTCACAATTAAGACGGTTAGCTGCAAGTTGAACCCAGGAAACCAGTGCTCTCTCCATCAATAAGAATTGAAAACTTCTTTCAGTTGAAATTGGGCTAGCCTCCTCTCGTTCACTTGGTTTAGAGAAGGCCTCCATCTGTCTAATTGTGGAATGTTGCTAGCAGTAGGGTGGGCCGGGGTCATCAATTAAGCAACTTTCTTCCATCGATCAGAGTGTCCTTGGCTCAGCATTGTCCGAGTGAGCAGGACCAAGGGCTGGTTATTCAGAGCCGCTGTATGATTTCCAACTAGAAGAAGTTCGAGGGTCACTATGATGTGGCTGAATGTACAGCAGTCTGTGCTTACATTGATCAGTAGATTGTTTCCTTCTTTGCCCATTAGTGCAATGATTTTATGCCTTCCACCACCTTCTATGGCATGTATGGAAACCCCCATATCATCGACGGAGAAGTCTCCCTCTGCAGCTTCCTTTGAATTATTTGGTTCTTCGTCAAATTTTGGTGGCCCATCATAGCTAATTTCAGCTTCTTCATCTTCACTTATCATGGCAAATAGTTTTGGTTTTCTGCAGGTGTGGGATGAAGAATATGGTTCATCACAATAGAAACAAAGGCCTTGAGCTAACCTCTCCTTCCTCCGACTTGGGTGTTAATGTCTGTGATTTTGTTTTTTGGGTAGTAGAGGTAGTAGAACTTGATTTAGGATAGGAAAGGAGTGAAGGCTTGTTATTGCTGAAGGTGTTGGGGTTGTTTCTGATTATGTTGGCAGTGATGGTGGGATTGGTAGATTTAGAACCAAAGAAATTGGTTTTAGGGTGGGAAATGGGAGTAATAAAATTTGGCTTCTTATAAGAAGTCTCTTGCCTCCACAGTTGGGGAATTAATGAGTTTACTCAAGCCACCCACAAAGTTGCCTAGGAAAAACTCCACAGTTGGTTTTTTAAGTGTTTTCGATTTTATACCGTGAAAATGGTTTTTAAGTTGTGCCCAGTACTTGTTTAAAGGTTTACTTCACCAAAAGAAAGCAGCATTAAACCAACGCATTCATTGTGAAATTAACACTTCATCAGAGATTGAAGGGTTTTCTGAAATTGAAGTGTTCTTTGGAAAAATGTTGAGACCCTTATTACACATATTCTACATCATTTCATCTCTATTCAAATAAAAAAACATAATGTAGTGAGACTCTAGTAGACCAACTAACAATCTAAACAAGTACAGAAGCAGCTATTAGGTAATTGACTATAGAACTTCACACGACTAATACCACAATGTACATGAATATGTTCAAATGATTATTAAGAAACTTCAAGTACAGAAAAATACTGTAAATTTTGACAAGTTGTGTATAGAAAAGAAACTTCCCTTCTTAAATGTAACATTACCAGGAACTTACAAGGAAAAATTGACCATAGTCAGAATGATAGCTCTCCTGTCCATCTTCAAAGAAAGGGATTCCAAAAGGAGTACTATTATAACTCCCAGCATTTTGGGGACCCGTACTTCCCCAATGAGGCTTCCCTTCTTGGCTAGCAGACATCTGCAAGTCTTCCATCCTTAAAAGGACAAAAAAAAAATCAAGAACAGATATGATTTGTAACAGAGTCAATTCTAAAGGGCACTAACATTTAACTTACATATATTTATCATAACATTGAAATTCTCCAATTCCAGGGAATTGCCATCGACTGTCACCAAAGGGGTGCGCAGGATACCTGGATCTCAGCTTTATAAGGATTTCCTCCAACGAGTAGTTATCCAAATCTAAAATAGTTGAAAAGTACCTCAGTTCCCCACACGGGCCAAGACCAACACTAACTTCCTCTATTATAATTCCCATTAATGATGCAAATTTGTCCACAAAACTGAGCATGAAGTCTTCATAACATTGTAGGGCAGTCCGTCCACAAAATAAAGGATAATGATCCACCCCCAATGTAAGATAATCATCATTGATATTTCCATTCCGGTCTTGATAATATATATCCTTATTAAGATTACCAATCTGGGGAAACAACTATCAACATTTTAGGTATATAATAATTATCTCTATATCTGGGCTGGTAAGAAATTTATGAGTCAAAATTCAGCTATGGATTTCACATCAAATGCACACTATGAAAGAGAGAACGCTTACTTATCCCATCTTGTGAACTCTTTGCAAATCAACAAGATAATAATACCTTAACAAATTTAAATAGGACGTATACATAACCAAAACAAAGGGAGGGGAACTATTTTACTATAGCTATCATGTAATGTAACTTTAAACCAACCAAACTCACTAATAACACAAGCCATTCAACCCATACAAAATATGCTATTAGTAATGGAAAAAGGGAACAGTAATGAAAAAGGGAACAGACCTCCATGATCCAAAGTGGAAGACTAACACCTCGACCAGGTGGTGATAAATGCATGTTTGAGTGGAAGGATAATGCAACTTGTAATTTCAACCCTACATCTGATATAAGTTTGAAAAGCTCTATATAAAGAGACCAGTCGTAAGCCAATGGAGAAGTACATTCTACAATTCCCCACCAGACCTCAACTGCAATTCCGTGAACACCTGCCAACTTGAGTGCTTTTAGAGATACAGTTAAGGCCTTCATTCTGAAAGGGATGAAAACAAATGTTTACACATACAGGTTATGATCAAAACTTGAAAGACACACACCAATGTCAAGATAATGACTTTAAACTCTGCAACAAATCAGCTAGACTTGTTTATGAAACATGTTGCTTTCATTTATATGCCCAGGGAAAAGAATACTTACTTCCTTATTTTTGGAACCCCGCAAGTGTCAATAACAAATGAATCAACAGGCATCATTACAAAAACGGGAACCCTCTTGTGTTTAAAAGACTCGGATAATGTAGATCTTGATTCCTCTCGAACATCCATGCTGCAAGACGTAGTTCTTCAGATTATACCATAATCTATCAATTATGGGAGTAATTGGGGTACAGATGGTATAGCCATTAGTTTGGTCGTATAGAGATATAACAATCGATATCGCGGGTAGTTTACTGAATCTGGAAAAATTCACAATAACTAAAGCACTTCAATAAATTTAAGCAAAATTGTTATACTTAGAGATAAGGTAGTAATTGAATTGGAATAATATAATTCAATTAGACTACATGAGAAGTTAAGAGGGTTAATTACATGATTCAGTCAAATCGATTCTACATTTGTCTATCTTGATTAATCTATTACTTTACCAATATCTTGTTATTAAGTGGTCGAGTTAATTTACATGCTCAAGAAAATCGCTATGCTATTGTCTTTCTCTTGAAGTTCGATTGGTTAGATAAACTTCATAGCAATAAGTGACTGTTACACAATCCTTGTGAGAACGATACTTTTCCCATCAATATATTATTTGTTTGATCATGTTTACTTGCACCGGATTCAATGAACAAGATTTTGGCGCCGTTGTTGGGAACTTGTAACTAACTCTTATTAATATAGAGCGGTCCTTTCGCCTGGTGACCACTAACAGAAACAAAGCCTTCTCCCCAGGCTACAAATTCTCCACTACTTCTTTGGATTCAGATGTAGATGTGTCTTCCAATGTTTACTATTATATATACAAACAAAATGTCATCTGGTATGGGTCATCTTTGTGAAGCGAAAACAGGTTAAGATGTGGTGGTGCAATAAGTGCAAATTGCGTATATATATTAATATTATAATAACATAATAAGGCTATGTGTACGTTTCATAAGAGCTTAGATGACTAGATAATCTCACAGACACATTATAACTAGGAAAGTTCCCCTAAGGATCAAGTCCCTCTTGTTTTCTATCCATGACTCGTTTTGGTCCCTACATTGGGGATTACCATGCCCTTACTTCCAAAGGTAAAGGTTGAACACTAAGCCGAATGGTAGTGCTGGACCTTTTCATCTCATATGTATGAAGTTTTGGCAAACCCATCTACCTCAAAATGAAGCTATTGGATCAAATAGCATTGAGAGGGTTTGATGTAGGACAATGGTTCAAGGGGTTGGAAAGCAGATAAACTTGGCTCTTAAAGCCTCTTACAAACTTCACTATTCTCCAAACTCAATTCATAATAGACAAAACCTATAAAAAACCCATTCATGTTGTCACATTTTCTAGAATACACCACTCACCTTTTATTTTTCCATTTTTCACCACCAGCGTTACTTAAGGTTCCAACCCAACACATTATGTTAAAAATCACTAACATAGATGCTTATTTGGCAAACAATATCCAGTGTGGCAACTCAAAAAAAGAAAAAAATATGATGTGTATTGACACAATGGAATGGGTTGGAATGTATGGCACATGCCTTGCACGTGAGTCGTCCTTCTTCTTCTATAAATGAGTTCCTCTTCTTATTTTTCATAACACTAACTTGGTTCTTTGGAAAAAAAAACTCAATTCAAACATCTGTGAGTGATAAAAATTAGGGCTTTTGATATCTTTCAACTTTAAATCATCATCCGACACTGTTCACCTCATCAATCAGCTTCAATGGCATCAATTGCAAGAATCTTAGCCGAAGTATTATTGTGGGGTAGATCCATCTATCAGTGTATCTATAACATACAACTTAAATGTTTGATTTGTGGTGGATAATGTGATTATTGAACGAGTTTATGTTGCAAACTTCCATCGAATTTGAAAATCTGAGCGTCGGAATTTTGTTTTGGTCTCTAGCTTTGAACTTGTGATTATCACAAGAATTCAAGTGAGCTTGTAGTAAATACTGAAGTTCTGATTATTAAGTTCTATCAACAGATGATACTTACTAGCTTTTGATGCTATGTGTTAAGATATATAGAGTTATTCGTATCTTTTTTATTTAATTATTAGGAATCTGTACCGATGCTATGGCGATGGCTTTATGCATGATTGCATTCAGATATGAAAAAGAAGAACCCTAGTTAGTATTATGAAGAAGAATAAGGTCTCGTTTATAGAAGAAAAAGACTCATGTGCAAGGCATGTGCCATACATTGCAACCCATTCCACTGTGTCAATCCATGTCATATTTTTCTTTTTCTTTTTGAGCTGCAATGCTGGATATTGTTCGCCAAATAAGCATCTTCGTTAGTGATTTTCCGGAATATGACGAATTGGAATATTAAGTAACAGCGGTGGTGAAAAATGAAAAAATAAAAGGTAAGTAGTGTATTCTGAAAAACATGGCAACACCAATGGAGGTTTTATAGGTTTTTCCATTCATAATATTACTCCAATATGATGAAAATACTCCCTCCGGTCCACAAAATAAAGCTACATTTGAACTTTTGGCAAATATTTTGCATGTTTGATGGAGAATTACATATACAAATGTTACTCTTTTTATAGAATATATATTATTCTCAAATGTTGCTCTTTTTTTTTTAACGGATGGATTAGTAGATTACAAATCCTTTAAATAAAATTCCTAAACTTAATGAACAAGAAGAATCCCTGAAATTTCTCTTAGACTACTAATATAACTCTACTACTAATAAATATCAAGATATTATTTTGGAAAATTCTAATGCTAAATAGTAATATTACTAATAATTGACTACAATAATAATTTATTCCTAAACAATAGAGCACAATTATTAACAATTAATCTCTTTCATTCCAGCTCTGAACCTTCCGACGATGGGGGACAACTCATACCCTTCACCTGTAAGGGCCCAAATGAGCAATCCAAAGTCAAGACTATCAAGACCAAGCCACAATACAGAAGGAAAAACCTAATCAGCAAACCTGTCTTGTATAAAAACAAGCATTATAAGTATTAATACACAAGGTAAGTGGCGCTCAGCTGGCAATGGCATAGAGGTTATTTAATAGCAGCAACAGAGTGAGTTATAGGTAGATCACTGCAGTATGTAAATAATGGAGGAGTTCTCTAACTTACTTCTGCAAATGAAAGTTCTTCCCTACAAAATTAGGTTTTCTCTTCTCTGAATAACTGAACTTAGAACAGCTTTTTACAGAACAGATTGGGTATTAAGTAACAAACTAAGTTACAGGAAAAATCTAAAAACAATAACAACAAAATAAGTTGCAGTCCAAGATTATAAAAGAATCTTGGACCTTTTTCAAGAGAAGATATAATAATAAAAGAAAATATGAAATTCAATTGCGATTGTTTCGGGTAGTAGAGCCTAATATGTAATTCAGAAAATAAGTTCTAAAGAAGTTACTTTTAACATTAGTATGTTGAACAAAGAATAGCTGACCTGAAAATGCAGCTGGTGGCTGCAGGTACGGATCGCCAGCGGGAGGCGAAACCCTTTTTAAATTGAGGTGGTATTGTAAACAGGTTTCGGAGATTCTTCTTAATTTTTCTTTTCTCGCAAGAGTAGTCGTAAGCAATTTCCCTAATTAGACTACTTCCACCGCCGCCGTCGTACCACCCTCTCCTTTCCATACATTTGCAAGCCATTTCCGCGAGTCGTCGACCGACCGATCGATCGACATAAAATATGTGCGTACACGGTACACAACAAAAACAACTACTTCTATTACACACAGTCCGGGAGCTTTTAGCGAGGAAATAAAAGATAGAGAAAACAAAAAGATAAGAAAAGATAAAGAGAATATTTTCTTTGCAGAGGGGTTGATTGGAGCTCTTGCTTGGGAGTTGAGAAGAGTTAAGCGAATAAAATAAAGGAAAAGTATTAATTTTATAATTTTATTCTTTCAAAATTAAGATGGAAATTTGATTTTATATGTGAATAAAATAACGTTGATAAATTTTTCTTATTTTTTAGAAAAAAAATTGGAGAGTAAATTTTCATTTTTTCTTCTCATTTTTCTTTTTTTACTTTCTAAAAAAAACTCAAAGACAACTAAAAAAAATTCTTCCCATTTTCTTTTCTTTTCTTGTCTTTAATAAACTCCAAAACACACTGCTAATGATTCATTAATTATTTTATTTTTTTTCTTAACAAAAATATTAATAATAAAGAAAAACTGAGGGAAAGTGATTTTATTGGTATAAAATCCGCCAATATAAGTTAAAAACAATATCAAAGTATTGTCAAATAATTTACATGTACAAAATCATTCACCTTCCTGTAGTCCATAATAATAATAAATTTTGTTGTGGTGAATTTTAAGATGTACAACTACTTTATATCTATATTAAATATATTATTCTACAAAATCGGATATCAAAAGTACATGGCACGTCATTCTTTCCTTAACTTTGTATGCACTTTTCTTTGACTTTTTTATTTGTCTTTCAAATTAAAAATATTACCTAAAATTTAACAACCAACAAATTTAATAAACAAATTAGAATTTAAATTCAAAATATCTCAACAAATTATACACCTATATAATATTCAGTTTTAAATTTTATTACAATAACTTTTTAGTACTTCTCATATCGAATTGTCAGTAAAAAAAATTATTTTAATTTCTCCCTATAATTACTATTTCGTCTGCATTTTTCAATTTGTTATGAAAAACAATATCTCTTATCATTTACTTATTAATAAAATTAGTATTAAGTATATATTCGAAGTGTTTTATACAATTATATATTTACAAGACTCTATAAATAAATCGTTTAAATTAATTACTTTAAATTTACATCAAGTAATTTAGTTTTTAATTTCACATAATTATAACATTAGTTTAATATACATTGAATCACACGCATCAATGTATATATATCATAAATGAATAAAATAAATTTTCATTAAAAAATTATTAAAATTTTATTATATAAATATCTTTACAACATAAGAAAAATTAACTTGTATTGCACGTGAGCTTTCACACTAATTAAGTATATTATTATAGGAAATTACATCTCAAGAGTCACACCGTACATACTTTTTGCATCCTCCTCTTATTTCGTACACACCTTTCTATTTGATTTTTTTATTTGTCTTCTAAATTAAATATATTACCTAAAATTAAAAAACAACAAACTTTATAAACATATTATAATATAAATTCAAAATATCTCAACAAATTATACTCCTATGTAACTTTTATTTTTAAATTTTGATAGTATATTTCTTTGAGTACTTATCATTTCAAATTGACAACAAAAAAATTTATTTTAGTTTTACGTGAGAATTACTACTTCATCATTGTTTTTCAATTTATCATAAAAAAATAATATTTCTTATTATTTACTTATTAATACAATTAGTATTAAGTACGCATCCGAATTTTTTTATATCATTATATACTTGTGACATTTTAAAAACAAACCGTCCAAATTAAGTAATCCAAATTTACATCAAATATTTTAGCTCTTAATTTCAGACGGATACCATTGGTTTAGTATATTATTTTAATACATTCAATTACATGTATCAATATATAACACATGTATTAATGTATAATAGATTGAGAGAAATGTAATATTAACAAACATACAGAGGCAAATATAATGAATTAAAATATATATATATATATATATATATATATATCATTAATGAACAAAATAAATTTTCATTAAAAATATTATTAAATTTACATGAGATAAATATCTTTACAACATAGGAAAAATTAGTTGCGTCGCACATGGGCTTCTGCACTAATTATTTTTAAGAATCTAAATAAGCATATTTTCAATTTTTAAATAATGATAATTCTATTATAATACAAAATGATAATAAAACAAATAACTTTAAAAATTAAATTTTAAAATATCTCAAACTAATTAAAAATTTGTCAACTCAAACATTGAAACAATAACACGTAAAAACCAACATAACAAACTAAGTTTAGTATTTTATATGATTTGCTTTTGAAAATAATCATTTTGGAAAATATATTATATGACTTAAAGATATCATTATAAAATATTAAAAAAAATGTAATATATAAGCTTATAAGGTGTCTATATTGTGCAGTGACAACATAATTAGTTGTATAGCTGTATTATATTAGAGTTGACCTTCAGGTCATTTGAATCATAATCTCTTAACAAAATTCCTATTTACCTATTAAGATACTTATTTTTGACAATTTACTATATCTCTCTTTCGTAACAATTGCATTAGCATATCTATTCTAAATCTATATACTATTAAAGTATTAACTTGTACTTCATCGATGTTTATTCTTCGAATAGTATATATACATTACACTTAAAAAAAAAATCAATAACTATGAATTTAACTAAGTAATAATAGAATAAAATTATAAAATTTTAGACTATAGTCTCCTATGCATGAATTTGATTTTCATTTATATTATGTACCATGTACTTTATTTATTTTAAATAATTTAACATTATTTCTAAATTGCTTATTATTTTTAGATTATCTGCAAAAATGTATACAATACATATGTTTATAATTAATTAAGTCAAAATAATTTATATTATAATTACAAGTAATATTTTGATGTTATATTTGTTTGAAATAATTATAATAAAAAGATATGAAATAAGAAGCTTGTGACCAAAAGAAAGTCTGAAACAGCCACACAACAACAACAACAACAAAAAAAACAAAAAAAAAGAAAAAGAAAAGATCATGGATTGCCCATACCAAAGCCCAAAAAGATAAAATAAGGAAAACACTAAAATAATAATAATACTAATAAAGCTCATCTTCTTCATCCTTTTAAACCCTAAGCTTTTTTATCTAACCATGGCAACAACGATTCTACTCAGTACATGGCACCATACTAATCACCTCAATCTCAACATATAAAAACCATTTTCACGGTATAAAAACAAAAACATCAAAACACAGAACCGTGGAGTAAATAATGTGCTAAAATAAAACGAAAATAAAAAAGGAAATCGAAAATAGTTAATAAAAAAAAGGAAACAGATGAATGTTGTTACTGAGTTTTGAATGGAAAAGAAAATAATTGAAAATTTAAATACAACAAAAAAGAAAAGAACAAAAAACTTAAAATTTTTATTGAATGTTGTTACTGAATTTATAACAGAAAAGGATAAAAAACTTATTAGTTTGAGGATAAAATCTAACATGTTACTATTTTATTCATGCGTAATAATAATGTATTTTGACTTCTTTTATTATTTTAGGGTAAAATTGGAATTATCACTTTTTTCTTTTATTTTCCATCCAAACCCTGTCAACGAGGAAACTTAAACTAAAAAATGGAGTCACTTTTCTAATCAATTCTTTTATTTTCTACCCTCATAAAACTCAGAAAACGTAACTTTTGAATTCATTTATATTCTTTTATATTACTAAAAAAATCAGCAACATAGTGGGAGAGGGAGAGAGAGAGAGGGGAAGGAGATTGACAACAACGAAGTGGGAAGTGAGATTGAGAAATAGAAACGAGTTTTATGGGAAATGGTAGTGAGTTAGGTGGAGTACTAGTCGGCGATTTGAACTGTGAGCTTTTCTCGTTCTCATGAATCTTTCTATTGAAATTGAAATAATTAGGATAAATAGTTAATAACATTTGATCCTGTCATTCTAAAATAATTTGATGAACAGTTTTTAACTTTTAAAATTTTGAAGAGAAGAAAACAATTCTAAATATAAACTTTTAAATTTTGAAATATTTTCTAAATTCAAAGTACAAATAAATTAAATAAAAAATATATTAATTGAAGAAAAAAAATTCTTATTAAATTTTGATCTCTCATAATGATCAAAAAAAAAAAAAATACATTGTCTACAAACCACAACAAATACATCAAGAATAATACAAAAAATGTTAATCAATTGTCGCGGTCACTAACCACCATAAGTTATAATTATTAATTTCTTTTATTATATTATCATTTTTTTATAATTTTTTGTATTATAAATTAAAAAATAAGATAAAGTAAAATATTCTCAAATATTTTTAAGATGTTAATATAATATTGTTGGATTAGAGTCATCTACACCAACTTCTCTTAATAAATTCTCAATTTTATAAATTAAAGTACCCTTTTTTTTTACATAATTTTTATTTATTATGGTTGCATCAGATTCTCTATTATATAGTATACAATAATATAATAATAGTATTTATAATTTTAATTACTTTATGAATAATGTCTAAAATGAAATTATTAAATTTAAACATAAAATTTTAGTTATTGATTATTATGTGGAGTATATATAATTATATGTATCACAGATCATATAAAATTATATAGTGTTAATGTGTGTGTGTGTATATACCTATATCATATATTATAATAATATTTAATATTATTATATAATATATTGTTAATAGTGAATATTAATAATATATTACTATTTAGATAATGTCATCTAATACAAATATTATGTATAATGTATAATAATAAGAAATTGAATAAAATAACATTACTTTGATCAATATATATGAATAATAATTATTTTTGTCACAATCATTGATCTAATTTTAAAATAAAAAACTAACACGACACATTTTTTTACCTCTTAAAATGATAATATTAAAAATTTAAAAATTACTCAAATAAAGATATATGAACATGACAATTTGTTACGAACAAACTTATCCCATCATCGTTTGCCCTCGTAAAAGCAAAAAAGGGCTAGGTTTTCTAAATTCAGTACTGTTGGAATAAGGAATCGATTCTTATTCTTATTTGGACCGCACTTCACGCCCGATTGAAAGGGTTTGGCTGCGTAAGAAGCCATTTCTTGTTTTCATTTTCTGGCGTTGAACTCAAAATCCCATGATTATCTTCGCCCTATGGACCATTCTTTAGTTCAAACCACTCCTTCCCTAGCAGAAGACGAGTGGGGTAAGTGATTCTCTGTATTCATGAATTATTGATTGACTAGTGTTTGGTTTTCTTATGCGATCCATTGGTATGTCCGAGTGCTTTTATATATGTATCGATATTTACTATTTGATTTGTTTCGAAAGTGTTTTACAATTAGTATTCTGCAAATCCTTATAAAAGGATACCTCTGAGTTGTCGATCTCAATTCTTTTTTGCTCTTTCTTTCTATAAAACATTATTTATGATGGCTACTGTAACTTATTCAGATTGAAAATCCATGATCACTTACGCAGGTGCCATTTTATTGTCAAAGTGGTTTGTTTTTGGTGGAATCACATAGTGTCTTCTTTCCCTATGCTTCCTTTCATTTCTATGTGATTCCATTTATTTGTTAATATAACAGCTTGGCATTTTGATTGTTCAGTATAATATACAGAGACCACTTCACCAGAACTTTTTATTGGAATTCTTATGGTATGGTTTCTAACACCATTTAGCACAGCTGGATGACCACATCAATTAAATGATTTTTTTTTTTTGAGGTGTTGCGGGGACCCTAGACATAGGAGTGTTGGAACAAGAATTTAGTCCTTCTTCTTCTGGTTTGGGGGTTGTCAAATCCGAAGTGGATGCTATAGTTAAGGACCATAGTAAGATCAAGGCTTTATTTTAGCAGTTGATTGTTTTAATTTAAATTTTGTGGCAAAGCTTTATTATCATCTTCACTGTTTGCCTACCCCCAGTCTGCCACCCAATCAAATCAATATAGAATAAGTTCATTGATGATCAGCTGCCAGCACCACATTCACAATATTTTCTTACATTTTTTAGTTTTTATTTGCTGATGGAATGATGTGTGCCGAAGTTGTCCTGAAATGTGTGCCTGATGATATATACATATATATGTGTGCATATAGCTACTTATTTCATATTACTTGATCTGTCCCACTAAATTTTTCGTTTTAGGCTTTTAATGAAATCTCATGTATATTGACGTTCTTAATTTTACAGGCATATTACAAAGTAGTTGGAAATATTTTAAGGGTAAATAGTTAGTTTCATATTATCATTAATTACAAAAGACATCAATAGCAGGCTTAATAGCTCTCTTGCAAAACCTTAAACGTCAAATTTAATGGTACAGAGGGAATATTAAGGAGACAAAAGATGTTTGTGGGGGCGGGGTTGAAAATTCAGCTTAATGTTGTCTAACAAGGAAGCAGTTTTTATTTTTTTCCCTAAAATTAAAGTGTTTGAAGGAAGGACATCGTTATTAAAAAATACTTTTCTGGGGGAGAAAGGGATAGAAGTTATTAGTGCTACCTGGCAATGGTTGTTGTATGCTAGTGCATGCGTATCTATATGTACATATGTGCAACAGTAAGTTCAAGACTTTGCTGTGGCAGTTAAAAGTGAATTTTATTATCTTGTCTTCCACCCCCGGAGGCCCAAAATAAGTAAAGTGATTGTCAGTTGTCACCACCGTATTTACAATCTTCTTTCTTCTATGTAATTTCACTCATCGGTAGCTGACAAGATTGTGGTTGAAGTTGTCCTCAGATGTACTATTAGTTCATGTTCTACGTACCTGTACACAGTTAGTATTGTGTTTTGAACAATTTAATGCTAGCAAAG
The DNA here is from genome assembly GCA_014636745.2 of Centella asiatica. Lineage (NCBI taxonomy): Eukaryota > Viridiplantae > Streptophyta > Magnoliopsida > Apiales > Apiaceae > Centella > Centella asiatica. The sequence continues at coordinate 110,746 of CM025783.1, forward strand.
CCCCTCTTGTTACTCTGCACCAGGTTCACAGGCTCAGTCACTGAGGGTGCAAATTAATGAAGGGATCAAACCTTTTATAGGGAATATAACATATTTCATTTAAATATTCGTCGTAAGGTTAACTTTCTTACAGTGCACAAGTGGTTCTCTGACTATTATACTTTGTTTTAGACACTGATGGATTTGTAATTCCAAGTTTGGGAATAGGAGATTCCGAACAAGTTACATCTGATGCTCCAGAAGTAGAGGGCTTGAAATCTTCTTCCTTTAAGGTGATTTTCACGACTCTTGTACACATTTTTCTTTGGGGTGGGGGGTGGGGGGGTGTTAAAAGACTCTTGTACACAATTTGTCAAGTCATGGGAAAAAATTTAACACATTGGTAATTGTAATACCTTGTTGCCTTCTATCTAAACTTAACCTACACATAGAAGTTGTTATATTTGTTTCTATGGTCAGGCTGGTAAAGAAGAGAATATGAATATGTACCTTGGACCGCATGGAGCTCCTCCACAGGTTACAAAACAACATGAGCTCAACTCTTCTGGGAGGAAGCAGAAGTTCAAGCAGAAACTAAAAGAAGCTGATCTAAGAAATAGTGGTGCTGGACGTGAAAATAAGTTGGAGAATCTGAGAGATCTTGTTGGTGGTAGGAAAACAGTTAATATGCCAAGGAGTTCCCCTAATGATTGGCTAGACCTGCATTGCCATGAGTCTGAGTTTGAGAGGCGTTATCCTAAGGCAAATTTCTGAGGTCAACTTTTTCTTCAGCATCTCTTTGTGAGGAGCAGCTTTGTGAAGGCTGTGTGATTTACAAATAATTGTCCTGATGTGCCATATTACCACCATATTGCAATCAGATTATCTCAGTTGTTTTAATGAATTATTCTCTAGTTCTTACAGCAGCCTAAAATGAGAGCAATTCAATTTGTCTTCGTACCACCAAGCCTTCGGCCAGATGGTACGGAGGACACTTTGCACAACAAAGATTACCGGTTTCAATCCCCCCCCCCCCCCCCCTCTCCCTCCCCTCTCCCTCCCCTCTCCCCCTCCCCCTCTCTCTCTAGTGAAAATTTTGTCTTTTGCTGCGTTCGGTACTATCTCTCGTATCTTTACGTAATATTAGTACTATTTGTTGCTTATCATGAAATAAAGCAAAAGTAGAGAGAGGATAATCTTATTTTTATATTATATCTCAACCTTGATTATGTACATCACCATTTTACAATACTTCTATTTATAGGCAAGAGAATGTATATGGTGGGGAGGTGGGGAAAGTAAAAAATCTATATTTTATAACACTCTTCTTTAGACATTTTACCTTGTATTATATACAATTAATATGTTCAGTATGACAAATTATAAATTAGATACGTCAGGATCAAATTAACTGATACTTCTTGATCAGTTATGTTGCTTCATTAAAACCTTACTAAGAAAACTCATTGCGATAAAACTTAGTCAAGGAAAAAGGGTACAATGTGTATAATACTTTCCTTTATTTTAATGTATATCTTTGAAACGGCGGATACCAATCTTCTGTGTAAATTGTTCAAAAACTCTTTTCAGCAATGATTTTGTGAATAGATCTGTCAAATTATCACTTGACCTAATTTGACAAACATTTATCAAACCATCCTTCTGTAGATCATGTGTTGAGAAGAATTTTGGTGAGAAGTGTTTGGTTCTATCACCTTTAATATATCATTCTTTGATTTGAGCAATACATGCTACATTGTCTTCATATATCACAATTGGACTTCCTTTGATTGACTCAAGTCCACACCTGGATGTGTTGAATCACGGATCTCAACCATACACCTTCTCGTCCAGCATCATATAAAACAATTAATTCGACATGATTTGATGATGTTATCCGTGTCTGTTTTGTTGATCGCCATGAAATTGCAATATCGCCATATGTAAATACATATCCAGATTGTGACTGAGTTTTATGTGGATCTGATAAATACACTGCATCTGTATACCCAACTAATTTGAATTTTTTATTCTTTTGGTAAAATAGTCTCATATCACTTGTCCCACAAAGGTAATGAAACACATGTTTAATTCTGTTCCAATGTCGGTGTGTTGGATCAAAGTTATATCTTGCTAATACATTGACAGAAAACGCAATATCAGGTCTTGTATTATTAGCAAAATACATCAAAGCCCCTATCGCACTTAAGCATGGTACTTCTGGACCAAGACCTTCTTTATTCTTTTTTCAGGGACGATAAAGATTTTTTTCTACGTCAAGTGATCGAACAGTCATTGGCATACTTCGAGGATGAGTTTTGTCCATATTAAAACGTTTTAACATCTTCTGTATGTAATTTGATTGATGGACAAAAATACCATTATTCAAATGCTCGATCTGCAGGCCAAGACATAATTTTGTCACACTAAGATCTTTTATTTCAAATTATTTCTTTAATAAATTTGCAGTCTTTTCGATCTCTTCAAGAGACCCAATGATATTCAAATCATCAACATATATTGCAATAATTGTAAAAACCGAGATTGTTCTTTAATAAAAACACATTGACTAATTACATTAGATTTGTATCCCACTTTTATGAGATATTCACTTAGTCGATTATACCACATTCGACCCGACTGTTTTAGTCTATATAAAGATCTCCGTAACTTTATATAATACATTTCTCGAGGTTTTGATTTAAATGCTTCAAGCATTTTTAGTCTTTCAGAGACTCTCATATAGATATCATTATCAAGTGATCCATATAAATAGGCTGTGACTACATCCATGAGACGCATTTGAAGTTTTTCAGTGATCGTAAGACTAATTAGAAATCTAAGAGTTATTGCATCCACTACAGGTGAATACGTTCCTTCATAATCAACTCCTGATATTTGTGTAAAACCTTGCATCACAAGCCTTGCTTTATATCTCACAATCTCATTTTTTTCATCCCTTTTTATTGCAAATAACCACTTGTAACCTACAAAATATCTTTGGGAGTTAGGACTACAGGTCCAAAAACATTGCTTTTTTCAAGTGAATCTAATTCAGACTTCAGGGAATCTTTCCATTTTGGTCAATCATTTCTATACCTACATTCTTCAGGAGTTTTTGGCATATAATCATTCTCATTTAGCACATCAGTTGCTATAGCATATGCAAAAATTTGATCAACACGCGTTTCATTACAGTTCCATATTGTACCATTCTGTATATAGTTTATTGAGATCTCATAATCATTAGGTACCTGAGTTTCTTCTGGAATTTCATCAATAACCTCTTCTGGGGTTTTAGCAATAACCTATTTTGGGGTTTTATCAATAACCTCTTCTGGGGTTTTATCAATAACCTCTTCTGGGGTTTTATCAATAACCTCTTCTGGGGTTACACCAACTGCTCTATTTTGCTTTTTCCTTTTCCGTGGATTTCGATCTTTGGAACCGATTGGTCTTCCACGTTTTCTTTGTATAGAAACCTCTGCAGGATTACATCAACTCGAGCAGGTGCATTTAAAGCTGATACATGTGATTTAGTAACCCTTTTTGTATCTACAAATGCATCTGGTAATTCATATGATATTCTTTGTAAATGTATAATCTTTTGAACTTCTAGTTCACATTGATCACTTCGGGGATCAATATAAGATATTGATGATGCATTCCAAGTTATTTCTTGTTGTTTCAGCTTTTCTTTTTCTCCCCCTAAGATTGGGAATATTGTCTCATTAAATTGACAGTCAGCAAAACGTACTGTAAAAACATCTCCAGTTTTTGATTCTAAATATTTAATAATTGATGGAGAGTTAAAACCAATATAAATTCTCAATCTTCTTTGTGGTCCCATTTTTGTACGTTGTGGTGGAGAAATTGGAACATACACAATACAACCAAAAATTTTAAGATGAGACAAGTTTGGTTATCTTCCGAAAACCAATTGTTATGGAGAAAATTTATAGTATGCAGTTGGTCTTAATCGAATAAGTGCAGCAACATGTAAAATGGCATGTCCCCATGCAGAAGATGGTAGATTGTTAGAACTAAATAAGCTCAAGTGTTTGTAGAAGGGAGGTGGGGGGGGGGGGGGGGGGGGGGGGGGGGGGGGGGAAGAAGGTTGAATACAAACACTTAAAACTTTTTAATCACTGCCGAAAATAGCTACAAGAACAGAAAACAGAAAAACTATAATGAGTATTAAGATGAACACACAAGCATTCAAGTTAAAATTGTTGTATTAAAACTTGATATTTTTATGAAAATCTGTTTAATCACAAATGTGATTAATTAGCTACAATCTTTATAAATTATAGCTTCAAATTCACACTCACTAGTTTCTAACTTTCTTTGAATATTTCTTTCAAGATATATTACAAAACTTCCCTCTAGTGTTTGTGTGCTTTCTATGTGTTGGTTGATTAATTGGATATCCACTTTGTGTAATGAGAACTCTTTTGCATATGTAGAAGATCAGTTGTTGAACCCACGTGCTTAGACGTGCTGCTTTTTCAACTTGGTCGCATATATGTCACATCATTGTCCTTTTTGGAATGATGTGTTAGACTGCTGATGACTTTTGTTGCTTTTTTTTATCCCTGATCTTTGAGCATTTAATGATCAAGAGTTGTCATTGGATCACCAAACTTCAAAAAAAAAAATTTCCAGTTATATCTCTTGCTTCTGTGACAAGCTTCAATGATTTGCGTGTAAGACCTGATGACAAGTATATGTAGTCATAACTATCCCCTGATAACAAGCCCTGATTTGGACTTGATCAGTGATCCATGTTTCACTCAAGTTAATCTATTGTTGTAGAGTTACCCACGTGTTTCTTGATCCCCTGATGTTAAGACTTACAACATCTACTGATGGCTTCCACTGAGCAGTGTTGAGCATTTCCCCTGACGGGTTCCTTGTCAATGTAATGCCCTGATAGATTCCCCTAACAGGTTGACTTGCCATTGTCATTCCTTGACGCGTTCCCCTGATGGGTTGACTTGACAATGTCATGCCCTGACGCGTTCCCCTGATGGGTTCCCCTAATTGGTTTCAACCACTGAAGTTTTGTCGATTTCGTCTGAAATGTCTGATGTGCGGAATACTCAAAATCTTGTAAGTAACTTCAGACATTCTCTGCTATACTATTGAGTCCTTTAGATGTTTTCACTGATGACTTGAATAGTGTAGAGTAGTTCATCCCCTGATGACCAAATTGAGCATCAGTGGATGCAAAACTTGTGCAGCTATATTAAGGTTTATTGAACACCTTAAGTATTTACAGATGCACAAAGAAAACTCTAAGTATCATCTTCATTTGTACCTAACATAGATTACATTTCATAAGTAATGGTCTAGCAATCAGTTGCAATCTCTTAATTAATAATTATGCTAAACCATTTTGTGTATGTACATGAGGCACCAGATATTCTACCATAATCCCAATTGACATACAATAATCATTAAAAGATGGATGTAAACTCTCATGCATTATCAAGTCTAATTCTTTTAATTTGATAATCTGAAAATTTTGCTCTCAGTTGGATTATTTGTGCTAATAGCCTAACAAATGCAATATTTCTTGTTACCAATAGACAAACATGTGACTATCGAGTTGATGCATTAATTAAAACCATAAAATATCTAAATAGTCCACATGGAGGAGAAATAGGCCCACAAATATCTCCTTGAATTCTTTTTAAAAATGAAGGAGATTTAGTTTCAATTTTATTTGAAGATGGCCTAATTATCATTTTTCGAAGAGAGCATGCTACACATGATAAATCTTTTGATACTAGGATCTTCAGGTCCTTTAGGGGATGCCCATTTGCACTTTCAATAATTCTCTTTATCATAGTGCTACCTAGATGACCTAACCTGTCATGCCACAGAATAAATGTCTTTATGTCAAATAACTTCTGGTTACTGACCATATTTGATTCTATTGAACTTATGTTCGTACAATATAATCCAGAGAATAAAGCTTCCAACTTTTCCAATAGATGTTATGTGAAGATACTCAATATTATTTTCAGTCATGGTTTCAAGATGATAACCATTCCTTCTAATATCCTTAGAGCTTAGTAAATTTCTTCTGGATTTACTTGATTATTAATGCATGGTTTATAAATAATTTTGTTCCTTCAAGTAACAAAATACAATCTCTTCCAGAGCCTTCAATTAAATTGCTAATGCCAGATATTGTATTAACATGTGTCTCTGCAGGAGACAATTGAGAAAAATATCTCTTACTTTTTAGTATAATATTTGTTATTCCACTGTCTACTAAACATTTGTCTTTACTATTTGTCATAGCTTTTCTTGAGTCTCCAATCATATTCTTTTTCCTTCTTTTAGAAACAAAATCTGATTATAGCAAGTTTGTACTTCTACTCGAAAAAAATTCTAACACAATTTGACTAGAGCAAACTTGTGCTAATAACGTATTATGAAATAAAGCAAAAGTAGAGAGATACTAATCTTATTTTTATATTATATCTCAACTTGATTGTGTACATCATCATTCTACAATACCTCTATTTATAGTCAAGAGAATGTATATGGAATGAAGAGGTAGAGAAGTGGAGAGGTGGAGAAGGTAAAAAGTTTATATTTCATAACATTGCTTATTTTGTTATCTGCTGATGTAACATTACTATCTATGTTTTTTTTACATTAAAATTCAACTATATTTTTGTGTTAATTTTACTACCTATATGGATGATTTTTGTCAATATACTATTGCTTATTTTTGTATTTTGGGTATTCTAGAACATATTTGTATGTATTTAGTAGGAATGTCAATTTCCCTAAATCCGTTAATACTTGCCTAACTCCGATCTTAATGGTACCCGGTTATTTAAACTCTATAGAGTTAGAGTAAGGTATGCGATTCACCTTTTCACTTTATCTAACTCTGACTCTGTCCCGTTTATGTATAAATCAAAATCTATAATGATTTTAGAAAATTTTACATGAGAAAAATATAAAAAACACAAGAAAAAAGTTATTAAATTTAAAAATATTATTCGTGTAATGCGGTGGTGGAGACGGGGGGTTGGTATACTTACTAATGGGGGGTTTGGGGTGTATTTTTAATGGATAACATATGAGAATGACTCTTTCATCCTATGCATGTTTGGTTGCCATGCCTATATTTAGATGTAGATGTGTTAAAATTGGTTTTTGAAACAGTAAAATTAATTATCTCTAATTTTATGTTGGGTTTTGTAGCTTTCGTTTCTCTCTATATATATAGTTTGAAAGTCTATTTACCGTTACATATTGAAAATAAAATGTTGACTCCCATGTCCAAGTTATGCGATTGTTCTTCCGTTCTCTCACAAATAGGTCGGTAATTATTAGGGAAAAGTACGCTTTAATGCTCCCTGAGAGGAAAATTTTGTTTTAGTCAAACAAATATTTTATGATTTTACATTTATATTTTTAATAGTAATTTTAGTATTAATAATTTTAATTTTAATATTTTTGATAAATAATTTTAGTACCGATGGTAATTTTGGATTAAAATGAAATTAATAAAAATTTTGCTTAGTAAACTGGTACGTTGTATACTAAAGCGTCACTCTTCTGTACAATATTATTCCCTTTCTGCTCTTTTGGGTTTTCCCTATATCCTACATCATCACAAAAACATTCTTTCAGATATGCACTTTGCGATAAACTTGCTTTTTTTCCTTTCACACCAATCTCCAGGATTTAACATACTCGACTTTCTGGACTTTTTTCTCAATCTTGCAACCGTTGCTAGACTTCAGTATGCCATAATGCTTGTTTAATAGGTACAATTTGACACAGCCATATACATATTTCATCTTTATAATTTCAGACTTCTCAATTCATTAACAATTTCATATTCTGAGTGACCAATTCAAAATTAAATAATGACTTATGAAATCCTATAAAATTGTCATCCAGTTTCTGAAGTGGGCGGCATACTTGGAAAATTTGGATTGGGGGTGACAGTATTAAACTTGCAGATTTATTTCTTCAATTTCATCTTTTATTGGGGATCGCTTGGTCCATATAATTGTGACTAGATGCAAATTAGTTAGATTGAATAACTTGCTTCAAACAATGTGTTTATGTCTGTGTTGTATGTGATATTTATGATTTGCAGTTCATAAAACTTATTAAATTGATCATGGTTCTCTCATTTCATTCAAGTTTCCATGTGTTTCAGTGTTATCTGTTTACGCAGCTCTTAGCAATTTTAATCAAAATTTAGCAACTACTGATATTTATGCCTATAATCGATTTTCATTCACCAGGCGTTAACCATCTTCTTTGGCGTCGAACATCCTCTCCAGTCATTTTAATTCTATCAGCCGTTGCAAGAGTACGTCCTCCCATCTCCTCTCCTGTAATTGGAAGAATTAATTAATTCATCTAACAACCTAACTGATTTAAATCTCATAGCCATCTTCCAGTGTAGGCGAGGCAGGGGACACCGTATTATTAATTGGTGTTCAAGGTCAAGGTGATAACGTCTGTGAAGGTAAGGTGGTTATGAAGGTCATGGTGGTTGACAGGGAGGTGGTTCCAGTGACAGGGAGGGGGTTCCACATCGGCTATTGTGATGGTTTTTGATCCAGGCGCAGTTTCGACGAGTAAGAGGAACATGCATAAAATCTTCGTAGTGGGTTTTTCTAATTTATTGTATTCCTGTGTTACATCGATATAAAAACTTATCCCTATAAATTCTTTAATTTTATTTAATTTGATTTAATATCACTTATTTTTTTTTCAATTATAATTTAATTTGTAACCAACTACAATTTTTATGTAATAAACAAATTAATTTTGAGTTTGATTTTTAACTTTTTACTGTAATTAAAGTATTTTACAAATTTTCAAATAAAAAAAATTATATTACATAGAAAAAAATTAAAAAATATAATATAATATAATATTTTTTGGTGCAAACACAAAAAAATTATGAAAAAAATCATAAAATTTACAAATTCCCATGTAATATAACTATAGCAAACTATTGTAATTGAAATTAATTAATGCACACCTATTAAAAAAAATTCATTTCTCATGACACTAAAAGTCACAATTCAATTTTTCATTACAAGAAATTAAAAAATAAATAAAACAATCATATATTTTAATCAAAATATTTTTTTTAACAAATCTTCACATAATATAATTATATTAAAAATACATTAAAGTATGACTTAATTATTTTTATGTCTAAATTTAGCTAATTATTGGTTTCAAACTTATAGAAAATATTATTAATTCTCATGACATAAAAAAATTATAATTCAATAATGTAATATAATTTCTAAAAAAATATTATCATTATTATATATAAAAAGCCAAATAAAAAACTTATCTTAAACCTCCTAAATGGGTGTCTAAATTAACTCTATGTCGTTCTAACTTGGTACAACATTCAATAAAAAGTTAAGAAAAGTCAAACTAAAAACATTTATCACTTGTCCAATTAAAATTTAATTTGTAATTAACTACAATTCTTATGTAATAAACTAATTTATGTAGAATTTTAAATTCTTAACATTTTATTGTAATAATTTTTTATTAAAATATGTACTAAAATATATAATTATGAGAAATCATGTAAAAAAACTAATTAAACATACATTCAAATAATCTAAAAAATACTTATAAAAAATTAAAAAAAAACTAACTAAATAGATAAGTCAAATATTATTGTTATTTATGTTATTCCCTGATGAGTATTTGTAGAAGAGGTTAAATATAAATACCAACTTTTCTTGAAATTTTATAAGGATCTAAGATATAAGTTGTAACTTATAGTGCAAAATTGTAATTAAAACAATTTATATCAATTAATAAATAATCACTTTTATTGATTTTAAATCTGAACTTACAATCTGATAAACGAAATATCAGTTGCTGAAATCTGTTCACGAATAACAACTACAAATCTAAAAAATAATTTATAATTTCTCAAATTCTAATAACTTGCTTCTTAAGTTCTAATAACTTACTTCTTAAATTTTAAGTATTTGTTGCATTACTATAATTGAAATATGTCTTTTATTGTTATTGTAAAAATAATTTTTATCTAATCTAAATATATATAAGTCTCGACAATCCTAATTTGATTCAAATCAACCGCCCTACCTTTTTAATCCAAATTTAATTTTGTATTAGATCGTGATCGAATTCTTGATTGCAACTTTAAATTTTATTCAGATTAGGATTTTAGCTTTCAGTCAAACACGATATTCAATATACGCTGATAAATTTTTATCTGCTGATGAATAAATTATCCTCTGATGACCATTTATCCTCTGACACAGATCATCCTTCGATGAATAAAATATTCACTGACGAACATATTTATTCTTTGATTGACTATTTGGATTATTTATCTTCTGATAAACAAATTACATCGTGGGATGATAAATATCTACTAGATCGAACTATTATTCATCGATGAACAAATAACCAATTAAAGGATAATACTTAGAAAAATTTAGCTTAAAAAACGTATCCGTTAATGTCTATACTACACATCAACAACTATTACATAATTGAAAAACTAACAATTATAAGTATATACATCATCATCAAATATTATAAACCTAATAATTTACAATAATTTAAAAAATATAAATTAATTTAATTTTTATAATTAATTTATACATAAATATAACTATAAAAAATAGAATTAATACTTGACACGAATAACAAAACTAATAATCTATATTTTTTTTTCCGAAATAACAATACATATCAATTCAGATGGCTCAAACGCATATGTTATCAAACACTTATTTTTTTAAAGTTTTTATTTGAATAGAGCCTCTATTGTGTACAAGTCATTGAGACTTATGTTTGATTGTGTCTTAGCATCTCTTAATTTGTAAGAGATGCAAGTGGTTTAATAAAAAAATTATAATATTTGTGTGTCTTTTAATGCCTCTTGACTGATAAGAAAAAAAACGAATGCCGATTAATTAAGAGTTACCTATTAATAAAAATTTTAATAAAATATTATCATTAGATTTGTAGAAATATTATTTTACAAATTTTATTACATAAACTAACTTGGAAATTAATTTTACTTTAATAATAACCCTATTAATTTTAGTTTCAATGTTATTCAAATGACAAAAATAATTTTGTTATCAAACATATTTTTTAATTTAGATTTAGAGGCTATATACTATACTCCCACAGTTCATATTTATATATTGTTTGATTTTTTTAACACGTAATTTTATGTGCATTGTTATATGTGTTAAATATTTTATTCATAATAATCCTTATTTAAAATATTTTTACTTTTAAATTTTTTGAAAATAAAATAAAATATTTTACACGTATAAAAATATAGCTAAAATTATGTATAAAAAAGCCAAACAATATATAAATAGGAATGGATGAAGTACACATATCTTAATCATTCGAATTTAATCATTTATGTTTTTCTTGTAAGTTTTCGATGGAAAAGAAAAGAATAAAAAAAATTATTTTTACTATTTTATTATTTTATTTGATTTTGTTATATTTGTGATTTGGCCATTTTTTGACGAAAAAGTAGCAAAATTTTCCTATTAAATATTTTCTTTCCTTTTAATGATAAAACTCACAAAAATCAATATCAATATATAGTATATTATTTGAGAACCCATGTTTTTTGCACTCCAATTTGGTTAGTAACTCGGTGAATTAATTCAGTACATTTACCGAATATGTTAACTCGACCGAGTTATATGTATCTATTTAATAATTTTTTATTTTAAATAATTGAATTTAATTTAGCTAAGTATCTTTTATAATTACTAAATAATTAGTAGAATTTTGAAAATTTTAATTGTAAATATTTTTTTTAAAAAATTGTATCAAGAGAAAATAAAATGGAAAAAACAACTAATATAATTAACAAAAAAAAGGGTTAGAACATGAGGATATCCTTAACAATAAAATCCTCCACAAAACTAACATAAAGCAAAGAAATTTTCTTATATTAAATATTTTTATCCGTAATTAATTTTATATATAATTAATTATACAAAGTAAAATTACAGTATCATCTAATCAAACAAAATAAATTGAAAAGGTACATTTTATTAAATATTGTTAATTAATTTTCAAAAAATATTTGATATATATGTGACAATCTGATATAAAAATAATATAATATTAACGATCTAATTTTTTATTTGTTATAAAATTATTATAATATAAAGATTTAACCAATTTAATATATATATATATTTCTAATATTATAAAACTGAGAAAAAAGTTAATATAAACTTACAATATAATTAAAAACATTGCTGCCAACAAAACGATCTGCTTTGAACACCGACTACGTCTCTAATAAAAATTGAATAAAAAACTTAAATTTACTTACCAATTTTTTTTTTCCACCTGTTTAAAACTCTTCGGAGGCTGTTAATTTTATCGGACACGGCCTTAAACTTCAGTTTTTTTTATCGACCAGGCTTGGAGTGGAGTATCGTATCTCATTCCACGCATTTAGCAGCCGACCCGCTTATATCGCCTTTCTCTCTTTCTCGCCCTTGCTCGCTTCTCTTTCGCTCGCTCGTGCTCTTTCTCACTCGCCCGTGCTCTCGTCGTTCGACCTCTGTTCCTCAACCCTTCTGCACCATTCGTTCCCTGTTTCAGCCGGCGACGTTTGGTTTGTTTTTGGCGCCGACTTTTGTGGTTTCACAGCGACCTTTCAGGTGTTATCCATCGGTACTTTGAACGTCTTTCCGATTGATGCGGCGTTAAGGTCGGCTTGTTTTTGTCGTTGTCCATATAAAAAAATTAAGCTGAGTTCACATTTTTAACATTATGTTTTGTTTATTTTGAAATTTGAGTTTAGTTTGTTGATTTGGAAGAATTATATGTATAATCTTATAATCTTGTCCATTTTTAGTTTAACTTTTGATTATGTATTTTTTCATTTGGAGATTTGTTTGGCGATTCCAACTTGTTTTTTTTTTTAAATAAATAATTTGGGGGTTTATAAAGTTTGGCGCATAAGTTCTAGGGTTCATATATGATATAGTGGTGCGATGTATGAATCGCTGGTAAACAGGAGGCTTCTTTGTTGATATATTCTCTGTTAGTGGTCCATACATATTGTAGGAAGTTGATGAGATTAATTTGGGAAGCTTTTCACTTGGAATAAAAGATGTAGAGATGAGTTATATAAAGGGACATTAGTTCCACGGAGTAGTGCTTATCGTTTATATGGGAAGGCAAATAGACTAGTCAAAGTAATTGGCTACACTATGCTCCATCTATTCATGCCCGCGCAGGGGGTGCGAATCCAAGGATTTACGAAATTCAATTTGGCTTGACTCATGCACAGGTGTGACCTGTGGACACAAATGTCGGACCGTAACTGCGGACCGTAACTGGGGGGACTGATCAACCCAACCTTTTACTGTCTTTTATTCATGAAAAGCTCAGACTGTGCATCAGGGGATGCGAGAAAGCCGGGATGTGAGTATCCATCAGGGGTGCCGAGAAAGCCCATCAAGGGAGATGTCCACAAATGGAGGGGGCGTAATTCACTAACGATGACGGTTGGGAACGTGGTTCTTTAACAGTTGGGAACGTGGCCATGTAACTTAATAGTTGGGAACGTGGCCATGTAACCTGACAGTTGGGAAGGTGGTCATGTATCTCGACGGTTGAGAACATGACATTGCATCTGAGTTAATGGAAACGTGCTCTATCGAAACGGTTTTCTTCTGTTTATAAATAAAGGCTTATTCCATCAGTCTAGAAGAAGAGAGAAAAGCTTTCGTCTTTCATCCCTAATTCCAAAGTGTTCATCACAGTTTCTTATTTCTGTTCGCCAGTAGACAGACTTTGTGCCAAGTCCGGTCTCTGTAATTCGTTGTATCTTGGGCCAAGTCCGGTCTCTGTAATTCGTTGTATCTTGGGCCAAGTCCGGTCTCTGTAATTCATTGTATCTTGGGAAACAGTAGTCTAACGATCCTCTGAAGCACCTAGTGAGGGGACTAAACTGTTTTAAGGAAAGCGTGTTCACACGTGCCTCGAATTTCAACTTTCTTTAATTTTAATTAAGCCATTTCGAATATATTATTTTTCCCAAATATTTCCAACACATATCTCTAGCCCCTGGTTTGTAAAAAAATTGAGACCGAAATCCACGACCTTTTCCACAAACTGGCCAACACCTGATGCTCTACACTATGATATATGCCATTTGTCATGATCTGCAAGACTCGCACGATATAATTAATAGAATCAAGCTTTTAATACCTTTGAATATATATTAGTGCTCACAGCGTGGAAGCTACTGAAGTAAATTCTTTATCCTTTTTATTTACAAGTATCATGTTCTATTTATATTTCCTCTTATTGTCACTGTTATATACTTCCTCCGTTCCCAAATAGGTGTCTGGGACTCTGAAGGACAGTTAAGGAGAACGTAAATTAAGGAGAGAAAGAAACAACTTGTCTCTTTCTTGCCCTTGATATGACTATTGAGTGTGTGTTTTAGAATTAAAAAGAAAATGAGGTCCACTAGTTAAACTAAGAAAGAGAAATTATGAAAGAAGGGTACACTTGACTTTTTAAGAGAAAATTTGTACTTTTAGACGTCTTTTTGAGAATAACTTTTTGGGTGTCCTTAAGACACCCTTTTGAGGACGGAGGACGGAGGAAGTAGATATTTATTGAATGAAAATTGTTGCTGCTAGTACCTCCTAATCTTTTGGTACATAATTGTGGCTAGTTAAGTTATATATAAAGTTAATCCTCATTAGTGACTATGAAATAGTGACCCTGATATGGATTTTGAGGGTTTATTGTGTATGTCTGTTGTTTATCTTGTCCGTACTGCTATTTAATTTTCTGGCCTGCACTTAAAGATTTCAGGTGCTGTATTTTAAGCAGCGTAGCCTTTTTAGTTTAGTTTAGCTTTTGATTGGTTCGTTTTTACTGTGTTCTATATAAGCAGCTTGTTCTTGCTAAGTTTGCATCTTTCATGAACTTTCTTTCATCTTATATAAATTTTGTTATTATACTAGTGGACTTATGGCTGCTTAGTAAAACCAATATTTCGTGTGATTATAAAGGAATAGAACTTTAGCTCTGTTCTTAATATAAGGCATAGTTTGGCTTTAAGTTCTGTTTATAAGTTTGCACCAATGGTTCCTATGTTGATTTTGAGCTATTGGGTATATGTTGTCCTTTTCTCATCTTCTATCTCATAATAATTTTGTTTCTGTACAATAGGTTGCAAGTAATCAACCATAGTTCAAGCAGTTAAAGAAGCTATCTTCTAGCTAAATCTTCTCTTACTTTATAGAAGCTCGAAGGAAGCAGAGGTATGTACCAATTTTTTGATACAACTTGTTTTCATAAGTCAGTTTTGAACTTATATATTTAAGTACACTACAGAGAGGCAGAGCTGCAGATGTTTGATGTTTATGCATGATGGCCATGATCATACCATGAAGTCCTGATGTTTTTTTGCCAAATTAGGAAAATTAATATTGCCAAATTAATAAGTTATCAGAGTTGTGGATATTAGTTTTAGATAAAGGGTCTAACTTTCTGTCTTCTGGGCATCTATATCATTACCATCATCCTCTTTTTATAGTTTATGGTTGTGGATGTTTATTTGTTTGTATTTATTTAAAAGCTTAATTGCAAAAGAATATTTCGTTGGAAATAAGTGTCTTCAGTCAGAAGTAACTCATTCCGACAGATATATTCTGTAAGAAAAATTAATTCCGACATCATTTTCCAACGAAAATTCTGTCGGAAATAACTTATTTCTATTTCCGGTGGAATTAGCTTATTGCCATCGATTCCATCAGAAATAAGCTTTTTCCTTCTTGTAATATTGCAGTGGGAAAAAAACACATTAGATTAATCATTTCTAAGAGATTAATATTCGTGCACTCTTAATTAATGAGATGGATCTAAAAACATGAAATATCTTTTCCATAATTTTCATCCTGTTCTTATGGTCTTTCTATGTTGTCAATTTGTATTTGTATGTATAACTTCTAGTCCAGCCAATTTCTACACAAATGGATATAAAACTGCTACAGACAAGGTAGAAGTGGTGGACAACAAATTTGCCTTTGGTTACGAAGAGGCTGTTCGTTTGACCATCCTCCATTCCATTCACCAAAATTTGCTAATATTTCACTTCTTGCTTCCCCCATTAACCTGTTTCGTCAAAGTCGAAGTCGTTTTACGTTCTCCATCTTTTTCTTTTTAAGCTCCCTCATTTTCTCATTTTCCTCCCTTCCACCTCCATTTTCATTCTCATAAATTATTCCATTTCTTGAAAGGAATGGCAACCGTACACAATATTAATATACTTGATGCCTTTCAACAAATATTACAGCGTTTGATGAATCTAATACATTAACAGTGGAAAAACTTTAGCTGCAGATGGATATATTTTTGTTCTATTTTGAAGTTCAAACATCATCTTGATCTGCAGGCCCTTTAAACCACATCCCCTGAGTTACTAAGATGGCTTATGAAGGTGAAAAACGACCCCTACTGGCAGGCTCCGTTGGTCATACACCTCAGACAAATCAAATAGTTTTTCCCAGAAAGAGGAGGTTCCACCGTTGTAAAAGTGCCCCTTCAACAGAGCTTTTTCCGCCACAAAAGGATGACCATTGTGTGCTTAAGGATTCAGAATCCATTTTTGATATTGTCCACCCCAGTTTCAAGAGAGTTTTCATGTTCTTGGTTGTCTACTTAGGTCTAGGTACTATTTGCTTTTACCTTGTTGATGACCAAATCACGGGATTGAAAACTAACGGAATTCTGGATGCTGTTTACTTTTGCATTGTGACAATGACAACTGTTGGATATGGAGATCTTGTGCCTAATAGCATACTTTCAAAATTACTTGCCTGCGTGTTTGTCTTCTCAGGGATGGCTTTAATTTGTTTAATTTTAAGCAATGCAGCGGACTACCTTGTAGAGAAACAAGAAATATTGTTAGTTAAAGCATTACATATGAATCAAAAAGTTGGTCAACTAGACATGCTAAGGGATATTGAAACCAACAGAGTGAGATACAAGTGTTTCATAGTAATCTTCTTTCTTTTGGTACTCATGACTGTTGGGACAACTTTTCTAGCTACTGCCGAGAAACTGGACCTTGTTGATGCCTTCTATTGTGTCTGCTCTACAATTACAAGCCTGGGTTATGGAGATAAGAGCTTCTCTACAGAAGCTGGACGGATTTTTGCAATATTTTGGATATTGACGAGCACCATTTGTTTAGCTCAATTCTTCTTTTGTATTGCTGAGGTTAGCACTGAAAACAGAAGAAAGG
Organism: Centella asiatica; assembly: GCA_014636745.2. Classification (NCBI taxonomy): domain Eukaryota; kingdom Viridiplantae; phylum Streptophyta; class Magnoliopsida; order Apiales; family Apiaceae; genus Centella; species Centella asiatica. The sequence goes on from CM025783.1 coordinate 128,051, forward strand.
CATTCGCAAAGTGGGTTCTTACTCGGAAGCTTACAAATCTGGATTTGGAGGCAGCTGATCTTGATCAGGACGGGGATGTGGGGTATGTTAACTTTTTGCCAGCGCTACTACTTACGACATCCTGTTCTTATGTATTTCAACGTCTGCTCAACCATGATCATCTTTTCCACTGCGTTTGAGTTTTAAAAGTGAGAAAGGAAAAGAGTAGAGGATGTCTTTGAGATTTTCTCGAGGGGAGAGAGAAGGAGAGAGTAATTTTCTCCGAATCACTTTCTTCTCACAATTAAGATGCAAAGGAGAGAAGAAACTCCCCCAATCTTTCTCTTATTTTTTCTCTCATCTTTTCACATCTATTCTTTGGTGCTTTTTAGAAAACTCAGGTTTATTGTTGTTTCATTTGTTTAATCTTCATATCCATAGGGCGGCTGAGTTCATCCTATACAAGCTAAAAGAGATGGGAAAGATCAACCATGAAGACATTTCGGTTGTCATGGAAGAGTTTGAAAATATCGACATTGATGATTCGGGGACTTTGTCTCATTCGGATATCATTTTGGGCCAGTCATCTCAAACAGAGCGGTAGCTTATATCAGGAAGCTACTGCATATTCACTTGTGCTGGTGCTGGAGGTGAGGAATAGTGAGCCAGGGGTGCCACGGGGCGGGTGGGGTTGGGGTGTGTGTGTGTGGGGTGGTGTGGGGGGGGGGGGGGGGGGGTGGACTGAGAATAAGGATGAGAAGAAGCTGTCTTTGTATTGTGTAATATCAATTCAGCTGTTTGTGTATTTTCTATGCTTGTGTAAGACGATAAATGCTTCAGTAAATATGACTAACCATATGGTATGCCTTTTAATGTTGTAGATATCGAATATATCTAGGGTGCGGTCGTTACCAGGTTTATCTATGCTTTCCAATGTTGTAGATTTGTAATATATCTAGGGTACGTTCGTTTCGAGGTTTATTTATGGCACTTCACTAATTAGTCTATTTTAAAAATTAGTATGGTGTTTGTTTTGTAAAAATTAGATTGGATTATTAATCACATTTAGCAAATAGTCTTCTACATGATGAATTAAATAAAAGTGGAGGAATAAGTGAGTTTAATTAATTATGAGTATGAGATTGAATTTTTGTTAATTATTTTATTTAATTTGGAACAATAGTCTGAAATAAAACAAGCAATTACAAATATAATCTTTTTTAATTTAGTCGCATGAAATAATCTAGTTATATCCTAATGCTATGTTTGTAAAAGTTCTATCCTAGTGTTATGTTTGTAAAATTCTAAAGAAAAGAAAAGATTTTAATATTTAATCTAGTTATATCCTAATGCTATGTTTGTAAAAGTTCTATCCTAGTGTCATGTTTGTAAAATTCTAAAGAAAAGATTTTAATATTTAAGAGAGAAAAGAGAGGGAGAGAGTACATCGATTTTCGTTTATTGTGTTTTTATGGAGAGATAAAAGATTAGTTGGTAATTATAATTTTTTATAAATATATTTAGAGGGTAATTTAAGTGAAATTAAATTCCTTTCAAATCTTTCCACATTTGAGAGGAAATTTTTGGAGAGAATTGATTTAAATTCTTTTCTTTTCTTTTGTTATAAAATTTCACAAAGAAGAGATTTCAAAAGAAATTATTTGAATTCCTTCCTTCCCTTTTCTTTTCTTTCCATTTTAAGGTACATATTCTCCTCTCCCTCTCCCTGTTAGTTTCACCTCCTCTATATCTTACACATTCCATTTAAAATTCAAAGTCGGCATAAATTTCTTTCTAATTTCAACTAAATGATCTTAAACGAATTCCAACCCTACCATTTGTGTCGACGGACATCAATTTCTTCCGGACTTTCCCTCGCTTTTTTCCATCATACTCCATCTATTTCATTATTCGTGGTATTTAATTACGCTACTCATAAATTTAGGTTATGTTTGATTCGGACGGAATGAGTTTAATACACCTTATAATTGACCGAATAAATTATTAAGAGTGTTTGGTTTAAATTTCATATAAATTGAATATAACTGAATATGACAGAATAGTTAAGTTATAATAACTTATTGAATGAATAAGTAAAATTATTAATATAACTTATTAAATGAATAAGTAAAATTATTAATATTCTATATCACATAAAGCACACAATATCACGTGTCTTTTTGGTCAAAATGCTTTTTCATCTTTGTTCTTAGTGTTTATCATATGTTCTAGAAATCCTCTTTCTATGTAATTTTGGTTGGTTATTGATTAGTACTTTTATTTATAAAATTAGAGATAGATTTAATCTTAATATAATATTGTTTTAGAATCTTTAATTTTATTTATCATAAAAATTTATAAAAATATAAAAGTTTGTATTTAAAAATAATCTATATATACTTTATGACATTACACTTGAAATTTTTTTTGGAAGAAAATATTATATTTCAATATTGATATTTAGAATTACATAAAGCTATTTTTTTTAAGAAAAAAATATATATCTACAATTTAGAAGTTGAATCTTTTTTATATTTATTATAAATAATACAATGAGTAATATTATTGTATTTTTTTAGCTTCATATAACAATTGTACATGAAATATATATATGTAGTCAGATTCAGTTTTTAATTCATTTAGCTTACTTTTTCATTCAACATTATTTATTCAATTTTATCAAATAGAGCTTAAGTCGTTTGACTAATTTCAACTAAATGAAATGTACGTTCGGTCAATTTTAAAAAAACCCTAAAAAATCAAATCCTAAAAAATGCATACCAAACCCTAAAAAAAGGAGAAAAAAAAGTCGCATACAGTAAAAATTTCAAACCCCGAAAAATACAAAAAAAATTGCATACCGTAAAAAGAAAAACATCTTCCACAAACAAAAACATATTATATAATAAAATAATAAAGTATTGATAAACATTCTCCCGTTGTTTTTAAATTATTCAAATATTTGTCTGTTGATTTTATTTTACACGTCAATTAGGAAAAAATAGGAATATAGAAAAGTTTGTACGTAAAAGGTAATCTATACATTTTTCATAATATTGACAACAACAATTATTTAAAAGAAAGAAGCAATCATCGATTATTATGAAAATAAATCTAAAAGGTATAAAGAGATAACATGCTTAATGCTTAAGAGTTAAAATTTAATGCATTCAGTATTTTTTTTAAAATTTATTTGATAAGTGAAAAGTTATATGAGTTAAAATTTTAAATTTAAGCTCAATACAACTAAAAAATTTTAGTCTAATAAATTGATTTAAATCTTAAAATATTAAATCATTTTTACACAAACGTTATGTAAGTATTTTTATGAACTATTAATTGCCATGATGCATTTTTCTAAGAAAACGATACACCTTAGAGATATATGTTTATTCATCAACTTTAAATTTGAAGTTTATATTAAAATAATAATAATATTTTCTTTATTCTGAAGTACGAAATATATTTCTCTTTACAATCATGAAATTCAATTACTAAAATTTAAAGTAAAACTTATAAATTTCAAAGATTATTATTGTATACAAAAAAAAAATTCCTAATTTTTTCTTGTAATTTTTTATTGCAAGTAAAATTAGAATGTTTTTGAATATGCACTACATTAAAGAAAAAGTTATCTATAATTTGTGTTACGCATTATTAAAATACGTGAATATTTATAAATTCTCATAGTTTTTTCAGTCCATATGCTTAGATCTACTTAAAGCCGCAAGAAATATGAGGTATCAAAAATCTTAACATATAAATTAATATGCCAAATTTTGTAACTCCCTCATAACTCTTAAAATTTATTATAAATATTATGATATCACATATTATAAAATATAAAACGGATTTTTCGATGGGCCAATGACAAGTATTTGTGTGACATTCTTACAACAATTTACTATAAAGTGTGATATATTATAAGAGGAACATTTTAAGTGAAAACAGATAAATCAGCAATAAAGCTTAAAAAGCTTTAATTTTTGTTAATATGACATATGAGGTCGTGTCGCATGTCATATTAAAAAAAAATGTTAATTTCAATTTTTTTTAAAATTTTGATTGTAGCTTGTAACTTAATTCTATATTTGTATTTTTGAAAATCTAGATTAATCTAATTTCATCTTTATGTTATTCAAAGTACATATTAAAGTTTATGAGTACACGTGACCAAAAATATTATTAAAGGAGGTAAAAAATCTAAAAGAAATTTTTTTTTTTTGGTCGAGTTGTTAAATTCTCTTTTTCAAGTTTTTATTTTTATTTATTTAAATTTAATTGACGATGGCTTCCTTAGCCGTGGAGTGGTTATAAAGAGGTCGCCCACTTCTCCGGTCCAGTTTATAAATTTCTTAATCATCTTTCAGGAATGGAGGGAAAGCCTTCGAGTTCACAGCCCATTGTTTCGACCCTGAAGAGAATTAGAGGTAAACGACTTTCCAGCTAGGTCAATTCGTATTCGATTCTAATCGCAAATTTCGATCTCCTTTAAACACTACTACAATTTTAAAATGTCTCTCTCTTTCGTATTTCTATTTATTTTGCCATTTGTTTTCAGAATTTACTCGATCGATAATTGAAGCTATTCGTTCTGGACGATCTCCATTGGTCTTCATTGATCGCTTCAGAAATTACTGCTCGGACACTACTGGATACTGGTTCGTTTATTCACCAAATTTACCTAATTCACAAGTTTTTTCGTCGCTAGGCGTATTTGCTTAAAACTCTTCACTACGCACCTTTAATGTAGTTGTTTTCATTTTCACATGACATTGTAACTTGTGTAGTTGTGTGCTATGACATACACGCCATCTATTGTCTCTATACTCCAAATTTACCACTGTAGTATTTTTTTAAAATTATTTATTGAGTTTTACGATCATTTGCTTCAAACTATGTATCAAAAAATAGATTCACTTGTTCCAGTTGATGTTTCGAAAAGCCTTATTCATTTATTTGTTTGCAACTTAATTGTACTTCGTATTACTTAGTTATCTTAATAAATGCCTGTGCATAAAACGAGTGTTTTTTTTTTCCTTTTGGTTAATATAAAAGAATCATATATTTTGTATTTTTTTATATGTATAAATTATAATATTTTTTTTAAAATTTATGTAAGATAAAACATATTTAATGCCTTTTTAGTTGTAATTGTTTTAGTATATGTAAATCTATTATGTATACAAGTTGTTTTGTTGTTTTAGTTGTATTTTGTTGTTCTCGGTAATATTTTTTAAAACTTAATATATTTTTGATCTATTGATCATTTCCAAATTGTAATTTTAAGTCGAAGTAAGAACCGTTTAAAGTCGAAACCAAATAGTATTTTGATTTAAAAAATTACTTTTAACAATAATAGGAAAAAGCATTAAGGGGGTGTTCGGGAACAACTTGCAATTTTTAGATTAAAATCAGTTTTTAACTTACAACGTAACTTTTCGAAAGCAAGTAAGCTTTACTTCTATATTTTGATTATAAGTGGAATAAAAAGTAAAGAGTGTTTGCCTATATAAGTAATTTTTAGATTAAAAGTAGCTTAAAAGTGGTTCCTGAACAGGGCCTAAGTAAACCAAGTCAACAAACTGACTCAAAAAGAGTCAAGTTGACCATTTCCATGAAACGACACTTGTCAACTAATATATAGTAATGGATATATAGTAATGGATGTTTGTGGGTAAATTATTACTTTCCTTTTCTTTCTTTCTTTCTTTCTTTTTGGGTGGGGGGGTGGGGGGAGGTGCTTAGAGTTTAAATTGAGCTTTCTCTTTAAATTGTATCCAACTAGGAAATTAATATGTTATCAATTTTTTTATGGTTTAGGTAAGGACTATATATCCTCAATTGACTGAGTAAATTAATTGCAATTCAAGACTCTAATTTCTCAATTGATTTAGTTTAGTTTTGATATAACAATTGATTTGGACAAGAGCTGTACACACATACACACACTCAGAGAGACACATACACGTGTGTGTGGAGAAAGGAAAATAAAAAAATCCTTCCTACTCGTGCCATACTTCGGTCTCCAAAATATATGAAAAAAATCTAACTATACGGATTGAAAAAGACGCAAAAACAAGATAACATATGAATTCTTTTTGAGTTCATTTACGTAGTTTATATAATCATGTAAAACTCAATATATCGTAGTCCTTGAAAATCTTTTAATTTTACATAGTTATAAAAAACATGTTATATGCCACAAAAAGAAGAGAAAATTTATATACCTCTCTACTTTTTGATACTCTCTCAATTCATATAGTTGGATTTTCCAAATAGATTGTAGATTCATAAATAAAAAACTAGTAAGTATGATTTCGAAAGTGAGTTATAGTTCATTTCCCTTAATTCCATAAGTATGTATATATCTACTCACATACACACATATATATATATATATATTGTGAACGAACACGTCACAACTTCAAAATAGGAACCCAAGAGCAAAGTAAAAAATAGCTAGAGATATAGTGCTGGATTCACGTATGAGGCTTAGTATGTTATTTGACCTGCTTCAATAATTAAAATAACAAGAGGTGCACAAATATTATGCCCTCTAATTAAATGGACAAAACCCTTTAAGTCTTGATGAATAAATACTGTGTCTCTGTGATAGTTAAATCAGCTTTGCATGTACCATGTTGCTGTGAAATGTGAGTACTTGCTCTATACTAATATAGATCTTATTCACCATTTTTATAAGCAGCTGTTGCAGCTTTGATACAGTCAAGGGACAGGATATAATAACACTAGAACGTGAATGTCATACACGTAGACTTGGTGAGTGTCATTCTGAATCCTGATTATGGTTGCTTTAGTGTGTTAAATATGTAGATTACTTGTAGGTGCTGTATTTTGTTACTTCATAGTTTGTCTTTAAACATATTGATTGATTTTGATATAGGAAAGCAGCAGAAAAGTTTGTAATTAGTTTTAGTGGTCTTGTCATTTTCAGATGTCTTGCTGAGAGTGCTCCTGATTGTTCAGCAACTTCTGCAAGAAAACAAGCACGGGTCAACAAGAGATATATATTACATGCATCCTTATGTTTTTCGAGGTGAGCTTGGACATGGCATGGCTATCCACTTAACACTACAATCGTACAGATCAATCCCGTAAAATTACATCATCTATAAACTTTAGGAGATGTATCACGTAAATTGCATGTATTTTTGAGTAGTTACTACTCAACTGGATGTCTCATAGTTCCATTTTGTCATGTTTCTTTGTTAGGTAGAATATCAGGAGAGAGCCGCAAAATCAGATACAAGTTTTATGTGTTCTACTTCTGCTTACCAGTTTATGTCAAGAACCAAAGCTTTCCTCTGCGCAACGTACTAATTTTCTTAACTTCTCTCTAATTTGTTGTAAAAACAGAGCAGTCAGTTGTAGATCGTGCAATCAACGACTGCTGCATCCTTCTGCAATGTAGTCGGCACAATCTAAATATTGTATGTACCATATCCAAATATTAAGTGTTCACTTGAAATCTCTTCTTCAAATCTGTAGGTTGATGGAGGATATTTCTTGAATTGAGCGCAATACTGAACATGCTCTTTAGCCAAATAATTTCAGTGGCAATTTTCGCTTTACCTTTGCAAAAAAGGAAGTCTTTGAAAATCTTATTCTATTCATCTGTTATCTTCTCTTGCTTCTTTTCTTCAACATTTGTTAAGTCTTGACCAGGGATGCTTACTGTAGTATGATGTGCGTTACTATTAACGTTGTTGTGGCTTAATATTTTCATCCTCGCAACTCCAAATTGATGATATTGCTTAACCATATTGTTTTGTGCATGCGACAGTAATTGAGTTTTTTTTTTTGGTTTACCTTAATTCAGCTTAACTAGAAGTTCGATAGTAAAACTTATCTGGAACTGTCATTTCCTATCAGGACGTTTCAAAATATGGTTCTTTATACTTGAAACCGACTACTTGTAGCTTAATAAGCTTGCCAATCTCAAATTATTCATTTTGTCTTCAATTTTGCCTTTTGCAGGTGTCCGTTCGGAAAGGGTAAGTACGTACTTAAAATTAGAATTAATTTGTGTGGTGGGTTTGTGCCCCTAGCGTAACTGTGATGCATTTGGTTTTATTTGTTCTATAGATTGGTGATGGGTTGGTTGAGATTCTTGGAAGCAGGAAGAAAATTTGATTGCATCAACAGTCCCAACACCGTAAGAATGCGCAACACTATCTGATTATATAGCTTTGTAACATACGTTAATGGTTTAATTTGTTTTTACAGGCTCATCCTGTTCCCGTGCATGTAGAAGAAGTAAAAGGTACTCTGAAAAAGTGTTATACATAGAAAATTCAATTCTCTATCAACAAGATGAAACCATATTGAACTATATTAGTTTAATGAAGTGATGCAGGACAAGATTCAAATTGAAAATTGGAATCAAAGATGTCAAACTAATGACCCAATCCTATACGGTCAGGATTATTAGGGTCTTCAGTGGATTATTCTACATATTAACTTTATAGGGAAGAAACTCCATTATGAAATAAAACCCTAGCTCATTACTATTGGGCCTAATGAACTAGGCTTTGCAATAAAATAATAATTGCATTTAATTCCTCACTAATAAGATCTTCAAATAAATATAGGAATTGGCCTCTTTGATCTTCTCTTGTGTTTCCACCATGATGCAATGATTATCGCTGTTAAATATCTTTCTAAAGTTCCTGATCTGCACCGAAGTTAATTTAGTTACTAATCCAAGCTTTGCTTCTTGTCTAGCTAATATTTTCCTTTACTTTTTTCTTGTTCATAGATATCATCAGTGTTGCCAAATACATACTAATCGTGGAAAAGGAGTCAGGTTAAGGTTTTCCTTGGCAAAACTTATGTTTGTACTTGTTCCTAGCTTGTGTAAAACTTATAGTTGATATTATCTTTAGGGTAAACTTTCGTTTGCACCCTAAACTTTACTCTGAAAATTAAATTTGCATCCTAATTTTTATTGCAATTTTAAAGCACCCTAATGTTTAGTTTCGTAATTTTAAAAGCACATCACGACTATTTATCTGGCCAAAGCATGATCAGAATGAATTTGAATTATTTCATTCAGGGGTATAATCGTCTAAACCCTCTGAAAATTAAAACTAATGGTAAAGAAAGAGAGAGAGACAACAGGAAGAAACCGGGCCAAAGAAGACGAAGGATAGAGATTTGTAAATCAACAAATCAGTAGTTTGATACCCAGTCTATATCCTCCATCTTGATTCATCCTCATCTCTTTAATCTGCTTGTAATTTATATTTATATACATATATACATATACACAATTTGTATAAAATTCGTCATCAGCCAATCGTTCTTTTCGTAATACCACCTTCATTTCAACAATTTTATAGCCCTCAATCTATTTTCTCAGGAGTTGTTTGGCCTCAACATTCCAGATCCATACATTCACTATTGAAGGGTCATTATCCTTCCAAATCTATTCAATTACGAGCCCATTCATGGATGACTTGGGTGTGTTTGACAGACTTAGGGTTTAGGCCTCAAGGCAAATTCGCTCCGATGAAATAATTGGGAATTGGATCCAACCGGTCATCAGTTGCCTCATCTTCGTCGTTCTCCGATGATCACTTTGGTGATGTATTTGTTTCGCCGCCATGACTTCTCCGGTGAAAATGAAAGCATAACGGAAGAAGAATGATAATAAGAGTTCTACGGATTTTGATGATTTGATTCCTGATTTTGGTAATACCAGTCCAAGTATCATGTATGACTAATCCTGCAAACTATAGATTGGATTCTAAAGAAATTCTTGGGAAATGACTGCAATTGAAATGAGAAATACCATATATGGGTCACCTAGATACAATTGAAAGTGTCAATTTAAAAGGAAATTTAATGTACTAGTTCTTCCTCAGCCATGAAGTTACAGAGATATATTATTTTAAAGTTTAGACGATTGTACCCCTAAATAAAATAATTAAAATTCATTTTGATCATGATTTGGCCGGATAAATGTTTGTGGCGTGCTTTTAAGAAAACAGGACCAAACCTTAGGTGCTTTTAAACTGTAATTAAGATTGGGGTCCAAATTAAATTTTCAGTGTAAAATTTAGGGTGCAATCGAAAGTTTACCCTTTTATCTTTATTTGGTATGCAGCTTTCCAGCGATTAGCAAATGATCAGTTTTGCAAACGAAACCGCTGCATTGTCATCACAGTAAGTATACCTTTAGTTGCACATCCCACGGAACACTTATTAACTATGTTATTCCGACAGGGAAGAGGTTATCCAGATGTTCCCACAAGAAGGTAATTGCTTAGTTTTACGTTCTATTGGAAATGGGAAAACAATGCGGCTTCAAATTGGTATTGTAAATCAGTGTTGTATATGTTTTGATTCTCAAAAAAGGTTTCTGCGGCTCCTCATAGAAAAGTTGCGCCTGCCTACCTATTGCTTGGTAGATTGTGATCCATATGGCTTTGACATATTGACTACATATAGATTTGGTTCAATGGTAAGGTTTCTGGAAAGTTTACGTCTAAAACTATGCATTTGGTTGCCTATATATTATAAATATTTAAGTTGCTTGTCATGCTTATTGACCTAAAGCAAATGGCTTATGATGCAAAATTTCTGCGTCTGCCTGAGATACACTGGCTTGGAGCGTTCCCGTCAGACGTTGAAAAATTTTGTCTTCCAGAGAACTGTCTCCTTCCTTTGTCAACAGAAGGTCAAAAGAACAATGAATTTTGTAATTATTTTTTTCATCATTTTATTATAACTCAAGTTGAAAGGGCTCTTTAAGTCTTTCCTTTGGGATCTTCTTCTTTTTTTGTTTATAATTCTGCACTCAACTTCAGATAAATCAAGAACCGAAGCATTACTGGAAAGGTGTTACTTGCGACGTGAAGTACCACAATGGAGGTCTGACATAGTTGGTTTATATGTTTTCATTTGTTAGTATTCTTATTTATCGATATCGTTTTGAAATCCTATCAAAGGTTGGAAATGGAGTTGTTGCTGCAAAGAGGGTTCAAGTTTGAGATTGAAGCATTATCTGGAAATTCCTTAGCCTTCTTGTCAGAGGAGTATGTACCCTCTAAGATTCTAGATGGACTGTATATGTAAATATGCTTTATATCAAATCTAGCCGCTATGTTGGCAAAATAGCGAAAGGAAATGGTACGTGAGCCTCGCACAAAATTTTAGGTTTTTAAATTCATCAAAATTTTGAAACTTGATTTTGGAGGGAACAAAGACCTGGTACAGCAGACTAAAAGAATGATGGACGTGCAACGAAATTTGAACACGTATAAGTGTATAACACACTCTATTTTAAGTTCACGTGCCTAAAGCAAATTTGGTTCCAGCTCCCATGGAAAAAACTCTAGCCGCTAATGTCTATTATCGACTGGGCCTTTGTTATATTCTTTTCTATTCCAAAATCTTCCAATGCCCTCTCTCATGTCTTATTAGTTATTACTTGTGTGTTGTCACTTTTACTTGTAACTTTATTTATTTTTTGGTTACAATTTATACTTTATTTTTAAAATAATGGGAATTATGTGGCACAAATGGACCTTGCTAGAAATTCATGTGCATTTATATTATATGCCATTTATTAATTCACAACAAGAGTTATTTTTAAGAGAATTCTTTTGTTTAGGTCAGACGAAGATTAGCCCTCGAGCTCATCTGCGATCTATCTATTTTTATCCATCTATATCTAAGAATTTTTTACAAATTGGATCGATTGAGAGTGGACTTATTTACAAATTAAATTACAATCAAATTAATTTTAATGTAATAAAAATAATTATTAATTAAATTAATGTGATTAAAATAATTATAATTCTATCGATTAATTCAAAACAAGAGTTTACATGATTCTTTTGCTCGGGCTGGACGAAAATTAGCCCTCTGAGTTCCTTTGTGAACTATCTATATTTATATATCTATCTATATCTATTAATATATTAATTGACACGAATCTTTTATGAATTGAATTGATCGAAAGTGAACCTGTTTATAAACTAAATTACAATCAGATTAATTATAATGTAATAAAACTAATTATTAATTAAATTGATATGATTAAAATAATTATAATCAAATTAATAATTACAAATAATAATTTGATTTATCAACGTCAACTAAGAATTATAACATAAATTATTAACTAAATTATTTTATTCAAACAAAATAATTATAATCAAATTAATAATAATAAAGTATCACTATTGTGCACGAATTTTAGAACTAATTTTACGTACGGTACAATGTTTTTGAAACTCGGACACTAAATATTGTCATGACCACTTTTCTTTATTCATTTGTTTATATGTCATTTGACTTTTTTGTACGTAATTTTATGCATTTTTATACGTGTTAAATATTTTCTTTTATTTTTGAAAAATTAAAAAGTGAATATTTTAAATGAGGATTAAGATGAATAAAATATTTATATTAAATAAAATATTTAACATATATAAAAATACACATAAAATAAAATGTTAAAAAATCAAACGACAAATAAATATGGTTACAATTAAATATGAACCAATGGAGTATCTATATATATCAAACCCACAAAATTGACGTGAAAGAATCGTCAATAATTAAATGAAATAATTGGATCGGATTGGTCAACAACCAAACAGTGTTGATATAATAATAATGGGTGGCAGTTTGCATTTGTAATTGCAATGTGTTAGAAAGTATTTGTGATCGCCCTAGCTGAAGTGGCACGGTGCATCATATATTAATATTAGCGTGAAAATTTGTCCATGGTAGAAAGTAATCAAATAATTACTAAATAAGGAAAAAAAATAAAGATATGGAGCTACAGATTCCCTCTTATTTGCAGTTATGGATACACTCTTATTCGTACACATCAGTCGCCAGTGGGGTGTTTGGTTGGTGGGATATGGGAGGGGACTGGAATAATCCATTCATTAGAGTGAGGACTGAGCAAGAATTCGCAAATGAAACTGCATTCCCAATTCATTGGCAAAATTTATACGCAGATGCGATGTGATTTTTATTTTTAATAACCGTATTATTATAGATATGGTTACGAATATACTTGGTATCCGTACCGCATATTCATATATATATATATATATATGTATAATATTTTATATATTTTCACAAATATTTAGTATATAATTATATGTAATACAAACTTATATATATTTAATAAGATAATTATATTTTAGTTAGCTCAATTACATGTTTTGGAGAGAAAACTTGAGATTTGAGCTTGTATTATTTGCAATACATCTCTGATATTCATTATATTTATTAGTTTTCATTAATTACATAAAGTATTTAAAATACACTCTTATTTTGATAGTTTGTGGTAAATAAAGTCTAGGAGAGGTTTTGGTGAGACTTAGGATCCATTTACATAATGAGTGCTTAATTTTAAGTTATGATTTTTTAATTTTAAATAATAAGACTACGTTTATTAAAATATTTATTTGTGACGTAAAATTAATAAGGAGATTATGATTATAGTTTTTTTAATACAGAATTTCTACTGTTCGTCTAAAAAAATACTCCTAACTTTTAAATTAAAAATAACTTTAAAATAGCTCTCTAACACACCCTTACAAAATTCATCACTGAATTTCTATTATATCAAAGGGTAAAAAAGAATCTATATTACAACACATGCCATCCCTCCCAAAACTAAAAGGGAAGCTATATTTAAAAAAAAAACATCTTGCACTTTTTCGAAAGTTTTATGATTAAATTTTGAGACCAAAGGAAAGAGTTAATTTGATTTTTAAAATGGGACTATATTGTCTTATTTATATCATTAATGATAAAACGTTTTTACATGACATGAAATCTTGATTGTTTAGGTATTTCAGTAGTTACAGAAAATATTTTATTATGTGCATCATAAATAATACAAACTCCATTCCATAAAGAGAATTTGCACCAAGTAATAAAATTCTTAAATATTATCTGAAAAGGAACAAACGAATTCCTCAAGAGAATGAGTTGACTTCTATAGAAATCAACGTGGATAACATTACGTCGTATAAGATACGGAGTACATGAAAGTAAAAGGGGTTAGTAGTACAGAGAAAAGCGTACTACACCTCCCAAAATTTCGTCCGTCTGTCTCTCTCTCTGTAGTCTGTACTATGGATGAGTTAGTTATATCACATAAAATTTATAAAATTGTCGTGTAAATAAATTTTTTTTAAAGTTTCATACATAAAAAAATAAATCTACTTATCACTTTTAGAAATAAATTTGCAGTGGTAGGAAATTCATTCCGCATATGAGTACTTGCAATTGGTTCCGGTCTTTTTCAATGTGTGTGCAGTACAACAATAACATCTCGGCCTACTCCTAGTACTCGCTATTTATTTCTTTCAAACCCGAGCTTTCAAAATGTTCCTCTTCCCCTTCTCATCTTTCTTCCTTCCATTTCCGATTCCCCCTCATCAATCCCATGGCTTCTCGATCCATTCATCTGTTCATCGCCCTTTTCTTTCTACTACTCGTCGTCTCCGCCTCCGCCCATGGCGGCTCCCACGACGACAATGATGCTGGGGCATCCTCATCCTCCTCCTCCTCGAAGCCGAACCTGAGAACGAGATCCTTGATTCTGGTGAAGATATGGTGCTTGATATTGGTGTTTATTGGGACTTTCGTGGGTGGGATATCTCCCTACTTTATGAAGTGGAATGAGGGATTCTTGGTGCTCGGGACTCAGTTCGCTGGCGGCGTTTTCTTCGGCACGGCTATGATGCATTTCCTTAGTGATTCCAATGAGAGATTTCAGGACTTGACCACCAAATCCTACCCTTTTGCTTTCATGTTAGCCTGCGCTGGTTATTTGCTCACTATGCTCGCCGATACTTTCATTTCTTATGTTTATAGGAAACAAATCATCGGTTCTACCGCTGACCTTGAGCTTCAAGGTTTGTTCTTAATCTCTCTCTCTCTCTCTCTCTCTCTCTCTCTCTCTCTACTTTAAGTACGGAGTATATCTTATCCAGCCAAATTAATCTTCATTGGGTTTTAGTTACTTTAAATGCAGGGGAGTCCAACCCTCAGTTTAGATATTCAGAGCCTGTTTGGCAATTGCTTATTTTAAATTTACTTATAAGTATGATTATAAGTAAAACATAAGTTATTTTAAATTATGAATTATATATTGAAGTGTTCAGCATTTTTTTTCACATATCCGTAAGAAATTAAGCGATTATAAAATGTGGAAGTGTTTGGATCCATAATGACTTATAACTTGAAATGATGAAGGGAAATAGGGATAAGGTGAGACCAAAAGATGAGGTGGGTGGTGGGAGGTTTGGGTGGAGGATGGAAGTGTATTATGTAAATTTATTTTTGATTACGATGGTAGTTTCACATGGTCAGACGTAATTGTTTTATTTTTGCTTATAAGGCAATAAGCAAGAAGCAAGTATACTTGTTCTTTTTTTAAAAAACTAAATGCGCTACTTATAAGTAGTTGAATAAGTTGTTGCCAGACGCTTAGATGAAGAAAAAATCCTTATAAGCAAGTCAAACTTACTTATAAGGAGTTCCCAAACAACCTCTCAATCTGGGAACAATGAAATGATCTAATAATAAGCAGATTGGTGACTAAATATGGTCATTCTTACCTCATCTTTTCTCCCAAATATTAGCCCTTGTCACGATTTAATATTTGCTCATACATGATTTCTCATTTACCACGCACGGCTTGTGTCTCCTAGCTGGTGTATCACTTTAGTTTAGCAGTTCGGTGGTGGTAATTTTCTTCCTCGACTCAACTCCATAAGAATTTGGTCAAAACATTGTTAAACAAATTTAAAATCGATAAACAGATTACTTATGCGCATTACTGAAAATATTTGTCGTTTGCTACCCTGTGATTAAAGATATTTTTCGGTGATATCTTTTTCATGGTTCTGGATGTTCCCTAAAACTTGTTTTCTATTTGTCGATGTTCGTATCAAGTATCAACTCTTAATCTAAATCAGTTCCAACCTCTCTGACCATACACCCAATTGTTGGGTTTGAAAAAAGACGAGTCAGCATATGCTTTCTGTATACATTTGTAATTGTCATGATCAGTTGCTGAAATCCGAATTGAGATGTAACCCCTCAATTTTGTCAATTTAAGTGAGTCTGAAAAGAAGATAAGTAGCAGCATCTTAGTTTGAACTGTCTTTATCCCTCGTCCTGATTTTAAAGATTATCTTCAACTTGACATGATCAATTGCTGAATTGAGATGTAGACCTTAAATATTATGTGTCTATGTGTGTATTTGAGGGGAACACTTCTATCAGAATATCTTCCAAAAATTTTCTTCTTCAACAAAAAGATTCTATGTTGTGTTGCAGGACGTGTTCAGAGTGGCAAAGTGAGTGACAATGGGAGATCTTTGGCGCCATCAGAATTTCAGGTGAGATTGCATTGAGAAACTTGTATTCCTGTGAACTTTTAATTGGTAGACCAGAGTATTCTCTCTTATTAGTTGCACCCACAATTAAAGAATCCTTGTCTTCTTTAACAGGGTCATGATGGTTCGCGTAACCATTTTGTGAATTCACCAATTGCAACTGCTTCTTCGCTTGGGGATAGCATCTTATTGATTTTTGCATTGTGTTTCCACTCTATCTTTGAGGGGATTGCGATTGGAGTTGCAGAAACTAGAGCTGATGCTTGGAAAGCTCTCTGGACAATCTGTTTGCACAAGATTTTTGCAGCCATTGCGATGGGAATAGCTCTTCTTAGGATGATTCCTGATCGCCCACTCTTATCATGTGTGGCCTATGCTTTTGCATTCGGCATTTCAAGTCCAGTGGGTGTGGCCATCGGAATTGTAATAGATGCAACAACACAGGGTGCTGTGGCAGATTGGATATATGCCATATCAATGGGCATAGCTTGTGGGGTGTTCATATATGTATCCATTAATCATCTGTTATCCAAAGGTTACGTACCCCTGAAATCGGTGGCTGTTGATACTCCCCGTTACAAGTATTTGGCTGTCTTGTTGGGTATTGGGGTGATTGCAGTGGTGATGATATGGGACACCTGACCTCATTCATGTCATTATTCCGTGAGACATAATAATTATTTCTCGGTTCCAAGGGTGTGGAGGGGCTGGTACTATTTACTACGTCTTTATGTGATAATAGGAGGAATTGGTAAGAGTTTCGAATATGTAAATGTTTAGATAGCGGTAAATCAATGTAATAGACCACGTTAATTACGGTTGTTGGGAATAACGGAAATGGCACAACGGAATGACCAGAAAAATCATTAAATTTTTTTGTTTTTTTCAATTTAACCATCTAATTATGATGTACTTTTGTTTATGATGGTACTCCTCCCTTTTTTATTTAGTTGCTTTTTTAGAGTTTGACTTTTTTTGTTACTTACTTTTCTCACATTTTAAGACAAAAATAAAATTATTTTTTCTCTATCATCTCGCATATTTCAAAAAAATATAAGTATCTTTTTTTTTCATAAATATTAAATAGGGACAATTATAGTATAATAAAAAAATTTAATGTGATTATACTTGTTAATTATTGATTTTGATTTGTGTGATTTAAGCTAAAAAAAAATAACTAATAAAAAACGAAAAAACATAACTAGTAGTATACTGGTATTGATTGATGTCTACAATTATAAGAAAGTTATACACCCTTTATTATTTAGGAAATGTAAGTTTTGAATTTGATGTAATTAAATTATTCCTTGTCTACTTTTAACAATCGTTTATTTATTGAGAAAATAATATTGATATTCGTAATTTGTAAAGAACTTTATGATTATGTAAAATATTGAATATTAAAATAGGAATATTAAATTGGTAATTATATTATTTTTATGTAGCATTTCAATAAATTTGTTAACACAACGCAATCACATGAGGTTTGAGTTGGATCGATTTATAACATTTCAATTTAAACCATTTTTTAAACTTATAAAGTAACCTTTTTAAATTATCACCTACGACAATATAGTTAGTTTTTAACTTAAAAGCTTCTTGTAAGAGTTCCCAAACACCCTCTAAAAAAGGCGCATGGCTTGAATATAAACAGGGTAAGGGGGACGAGTCTGTAAATTTAGGAGTTCATCTAACTTAGAATAAAAAACGAATCAAGTCAATGCATGTTTAAACACGATTCGTTAAAAAAAATTGAGTATTTATTGATCAACAAATATTATGATTAAATTCGACATATTTAATTATTGAGTTGCTTATAAATAATTTAAAAAAATTCGGACACGGTTAAATTTCAAATTTTTATCAAATATTTATTGAGTAATAAATAATTAACAAATTTTTATATTAAAATTGAGTTACAAACAAAACTATCAAATATTAAAATTTACATTAATTATCAAATTAATAGAATCTAGTATCATCTGTATCGAATATAAAGTTGACTCGAATTAATAAAAATTAACTAATAATAAAAGTATTTAAACTCGATTCAAATTAAATCAAGCCCGAGTAATTATTGAGTCTAGTATCGAGGTGCTTGATTCGATTAAACAACCCCGCACCAACTTGTTTATAGCTTCGTCGGCAAAAGAGGAGAGAGCGGGAGGAAGGAGCCACCTCCATAGCTAAAATCTCTCTCTCTATCTCTCTCGCGCGCACACGCTCTCTATATATACACATACACACTCAATACGAGTGTATACATAAAATATCGATATTATTGTACAATTAAAACAGAGAACATCCATATGGATGTTGCGGTGGAACCCTCAACTTTCAGTCTACCTTCATTCATCACTGGCTTGAACCACTCGTCACTGCATAGTCATCAGATTAGATTGCCCACTAAAATTCTACCCACCACTCAACTATGCTATTCTCCAACTTCACTCAACCGTGGCTTATATATCATCTCGAGGTTTCAAGGCAGGGTGATTTTCGTCAATAAAGGTCGTTTCAGTTCTGTTATTATTAAACCTACCGTTGCTAATGCTGAAGCTAATCGGGATTTCCAATTAGGGTTTCTGGAGGTATTTGTAAAGAGGGGTTTAGCCCTGGCGGCGGCATTAATTTGCGGGCTTGTGGTATGTAGTTGCCAGCCAGTTATTGCGGCCGAGGGGCTTATAAATGCTCGTGTAATTGGGGTTTTGGAGCAGAGTGGATTGCTGTTGAGGAGTTGTTGGCCCAAAGCGTTGCAAATTCTTCGGGTTTTCAAAGACCAGGGCTTGCTTTTGGTTCTGCTTTTCGGCCTCTCTGCATTTTTCTCCATGGCTGAGACTGCAATTACTACTCTTTGGCCTTGGAAGGTACATTACTTAGTTGAATTCTACGCATAGTTGGTTTACTTATCTTGTTTCTGTTATACTATCTTAGTTGGATTTTAGTGTGCGGTGGTGCGCCTGTGTATAACCAAATGTAACCGAATATACGTTCTGAGGCAAAACTCTGGAAAACAGAGGAACTTGGGACATAAACTCTGGTGTTCCTATTTCTTTCTCTAGTTTTAGACACCATATTTGAGACAAAACAGATGATTCCTGTGCCTGCCTAATGTTTGGAGCAAAGAGGATATGCTTGCTAGTACGGAGTAAAAGTAAATCAAATTAATAACAAATTTTGTTAATGAATTAAGAAGTAATTTGAATTTGGGTTGGTATGTATCAATTTTATTTTATGTATGGCTTATCGCTTGTATTTAGAATTGATAATTTATCAACAAACTAGTGAAAATAGTTACATATGTTCTCTACAAATTATTTAATTTTATGTATGTATTACCAAGCACTACTAGATTAATTAAAGGAATGAGGGAAAAAGGGTGCTTTTGTGGGGCGTGGGGTCCAGCCAGCCCATGTCCTATGTTCATAATTGCATAAAAGGTGTCAAAGTGTTGAGGCTAAGTTATGCCCCTAATCCTGGGGATCATTTTTGTGTATTGTGTGTACAACACCCGTACCCTTGTCCAAGTGCCAAAAACAGCTACTTTCGGGGTGAAAAATTGAAGAGTCTGTCTGATGTAGGTCAAAATAAGCTTAGGGCATCAAAGTGTAATTTGCCAAAATATCTACAAGCCTCAATAAAATGCTGTACTAAGACCAGAAGCACAGCGGCAAGTTGATGCACAACAGCACAGGAAACGCAAGCAGCAGCAAGAGTCTCTTTATTATGATTTATTTTTATTGTTTAAGCATTTTCTTTGTTGACATGGGCAGGTCAGTGACGATTATGAACAGATCAGGTAATGAACTGTACCGCAAGGGACCTTATACCTTTTTTTCTTCTAACATTCTTCATTCTATGTATATAAAAAGCCATCGGTCCTAAAATTTCTCCAATTAGAATTTAACTTATTATTGAACTCTAATCACTACCCACAAGTTCATTTACAGTTCAATGTTTTATTATACGAAACTTTTTCAAGAAATAAAGAAAAAAAAGGGATCTTTATACAAAATCAAAAACAACTAGATAAAAGAAAACATAACTTAATAAATCCTCATGTAATATAAATATAATATACTATTGTGATTAAAGTTCACTAGTTATAGGGTTCATATCTATAAAAAGGAATTATAACATATCATTACACAAAAAAGTTACAATTCAATATTACAATATAATTAAAAAAACTAAATAAACACAGCAAATTGTTAATAAAAACAAAAACAAAACTCTTAATGAATTCTCATGTAATATAACTATAACAAAGTACAATGAAATACTAATTTAACTAATTATTGGTTCCAAATCTTGAAAACAAAAATTATTAATTCTCATGACAAAAAACATTACAATATAATATTTCAATATACAAAATTTTAAAAATTAATTATCATTACTATACGTTAAGTTACCTGTGCTTTGCACAAGATAAAAATACCTAGTTATAAGTTAAGGAAAAGGAATTTGGATAGATTTGTGATGGAAACAACAATTTCTCCCGCCAAATCCTGATTAATATTGGACTTGATTGTTGATTCTTTAGTGAACTTCAAAAAATTGAGAAGCTAAAAAAATATTGTGTAGGACGAAATGGGTCCAATAGAAAAGAATAACAGGACCATCAACTTTGGTACCGATCTGATGTAGGACAAAATAAGAGGGAGAAGAAAATGAGAGAAGGGAGGATAACGTGGACAATTTCCATGAGCACACAGACTTATTCCAATGTTATTCATAATTTTTTTCTAGTGCCCGGAATAGTAGGTTATAACTATTTCTGTATTACTCCTAGGTTTTCCCCCCTCTTTTTTTTGTTACAATCTTATCTCTAGACTAAATGTACCTTGCAAAATCCTTAGAATATCTTCGTAAATATCTCGAAAGATTATGGTTCCTAAAATAACTAACTCTATTTGAAACTAGAATAATCCTAATTGATAGTAGTGAATAGTACATAGTAATTAATTAAATTCTATATTTCTTGATTCACATCATTATCTAATGTACTTGGATGGAAACACTGAGCACTACATTGTCTTTCATGCTCTTTGGTGATTGACACTAGTTTACGAATGTTAATTAGTCACCTCTACTATTATGCCCATACCGCCATACATGTGAATAAGATCCGTAGAAGAATTTTCCATGTTCAGGAATTTTCTCAAGATGTCGCAAAATTATTGTCCCATTGGGATCCTGCAATCTTGTAATTATTTCTTTCTTTACACTGTACCGTTAATTCACCTCTCTTCTAACAAAATTATTCATTAATTTTGACATATCAGGTTCGCGAGTTGGCTGAAAAAGAGTCTGAAAATGGTGTCTTCAAAATGCTTCGTGATGATGTCACCCGGTTTCTGACAACCATACTCATTGGCACAACGTATTTTGCTTATTCAAACTGCTAAATCCAAGAATGTTTCTTATCTCTACTTCAGTATGAACATTGTTTCCTAATGTTTATTTTATTTTGTGCTCAGTGTTGCCAATATTGGAGCGACAGCACTGGTTACTGATGCAGCAACAACAATATTTGGCGAGGCCGGTGTGAGTGCAGCAACTGCAGTGATGACTGTATGTTTTTAATTATTGTTAATTAATATCAAAGCTAGTCTTGCTAACAAGGACGGAGCCAAGATCTTGTTCTTTGGTGGGCCTAGATTAGATTAAGTGCTAATTTATATTATAAGTCTAAAGTATAAGTTACAAAAATATTGGCAAAAATAGTGATTTGGCTGTTGAGGTTGGTCACTTTTACGCATTGAGCCATTGAACTTTAAAAAATTTCAATTAAACAATTGAACTTTATTTAATTTTGCAATTGCACCATTCCGTCAACTTTTGATAGAAATAGTTAAGTATTTGCTATGTGGCGCTGATGTGTAAAAAAAATGAACTGATAAAAATTACGTGGCGACAAGCATGAAATTAATTAGTAAAATATCACTAATCTTATTTAAATGAAATAAATTTAGTATTAACAATTAACATTAAATTAAAAAATTATTATGAAAAAAATTTAATACATATTTTACTACTGAAAATAATTAACTAACTAATCAGTGAAATTAATTAAATAAAAAAAACTAAACAACTCATTGATTCACATTTGAATGCAAATTTTAATATATTTAATTTTCTTAGTATATTTTTATTTAAATGTGTAATTGCTAATTTGTGATATTTATTCATTGATTCACATTCTTTGCTGCCCATGTGTTTTTAATTCATTTTTTCTTTTTGTTTATTTTTACAAGTCAATGCCATGTCATCATCAAGTTAATAGATTCCGTTGAAAGTTAATGGAATTGTGCAATTGTAAATGGGTTAAAGTGGGCAACTTTTTAAAAAGTTCAATGTTTCGATCACATATTTTTAAAGTTAAAGTGACTCAATGGGTTAAAGTGGCCAACTTCAATGGTCCAATTGCTATTTTTGCCCAAAAATATTCTTCAAAAGCATCAAAGTATTAGACAAAATAATTAATTGATGAGAGAACTAGTAGTCAAAAGAATTGTGACCGACACTCTTTCATACAAGCAAATTCTTTGATGGTAGAATCAATAGATATATTTTTAACAATTTCTCTTTCAATATGCACCATCAAATAATTAGAAAGATTATAATCCCCATCTTGTTGCATAGTCTAGTTTTAGCAATATTCATAGCAGAAAATCTTTTTGTAGTTGCTATGGAGACAGGTAATGTGAGCACCAACCTTATCAATCTATCAATAAGTGGGTATATCAGTGACTTTCTAGTTCTTATCAACGCTTGACATAACTCAGGAGAAGAAAACAAATTACGAAATTCTGGTTGTTGAGTAATGGTCCAACTCCCTCGTCAAAGTGAATTGATCTTCCTTAGAAAAATCTTGGGGATAAAATTGACTTGCAAGTTTACATGTCTTCTCAACGTCAATTGATGCATACCCATCTTTAGGAGCCAAAGCGACACCAAGTATAAGCAACTGTATCACATTCTTGTTGAATTGATTATCCGACTCCAATTGAGAATGAATAGTGGCAATAGAAGTGTCAATCTATGGTGCTCTATGTAATTTGATGCTGTACATGGCAAGATAGAACCCGTGTCACCTATTGAGATGTCATATTTGAGACATCTATATTTCTCGTCTCAAAATGACTTCACCTTCTCAATTAAGGTATCCCAACCACTTTGTGAACCTTTGAAGTTTGAAGAAGTTCTTTAGTAAATGAAACAAGATGTATAGCATTCACAATATCTTGTGACTTGCGTGATGCTTGACACAAAAAATCAGTGACTTAGATTGGGCTAGGCATCACAATATCTTGTGTCTTGTCAAATGTAAGTCATTCTATTAAATTTCCATAACGGACATTAAGTGTGAGTGACATGGCGATGATGTGGACAAAAAGAAGTAAATTTTCTTTCCCCAGTCCTTTCTTTCTCTTCATTCCTATAGCTCGTCATCACTATAGCAGCTGCCTCTGTCCAACTTTTAGTTCCCTACCATTTATGACAAAACTCACACCGACTAGCTTAGATCAGAACCACTGTGATGTTTAGGATAGTGAATTACCCCCTATGCGAACTGCCATCACCAAAATCGGAGAAAATAGAGGCCTTGAGGTCACCATCGCCGGTGACCTCCATTAGTGCCGGTGAGCTCGTTGTTCAAACTTGTTCTCCTTCAATTCCTCGTCATTTCTGACGATTGAACTACACAAGTAAGAGCCAAAAATCTACACAAGAGCCAAAAATCGGATTGGATTAAACCTTCGTGTTCTTAACCCATATTTGTTCTCCTTCAATTAATACTCGATTAAAATTTGTTTTTGTTTGTTGCTGTGAGTTTCTACACATATCTTGCTTCGAATAGCAGCTTGAACCGATTAAAATGGTGAATAAGATAAGCTTTTACATGTTTTGGCCATGGTTGCCGGCGACAAACCCGGTGATGTCTAAACTTCATTCCCCTCCCCAAGCCGCAACATCGTGCCTATAGCCACATTCGGTTATGACGAATCGAACAAAACTGAATTTACCTTGAAATTCATGTGTATATGTGTGTGGGTGTTATGCTAACAGGGAGGGAGAGGCTGGAACGAGAAAGGAAGGAGGAAAGGGAAGAAAGTAAAATCAATAAAAGCATGATTAGAAGCAATGTTAGCATCTACGTGTTATTATTATTTTTTTTGTCCACCCTAGTGCTACCATAGTTTTAAAAACCGGACCGGACCAGCCAGTTGAACCAGGAACCGATGCTTGAACTAGCTCGGTTCACGAGAAATATCGGATAAGCAAAAATATCGGAATGAACCGAATAAACTGGACGGTTTTTTCAAAAACCGACGAACAGGACGGATTTTTCAGAAAACCGGACCGGGTTTTTTTAATGATAAAAATGATTTTTTAAAAAATTTTAATTCATATTTTTTAGCTCATAATAAAACTAAACATGTAATTCACTTATTAACACCACTATATATTTGTTAAAAATAAGAATTAAGGTTTTAAACATAAAATTTTTAGTATAAATGAATAGTAATAGTCTAAATTATTTTAGCTTATTTTGTGAATTATTGTACTAATTAATTTTGCATAGTAAATAATTAAAAAAGAATTATTTATTAGGTTCAATTATGCATTTAAAACATAGTTATAATTTTATTTTGGTAGAGTAAACTAAAATTTAAGTATATAAAATTAGTTTCACATATATTATAATAAAAATTCGTCCAATCGGTTGAACCACTAAACCGTTGAACTAGTGCCTCAACAGGTTCGATGTCTGATCTGGTTTTAAAAACTATGAGTGCCACGTTAACGCAACATCACCCATAATTAACATCCGTCAGAGAAATTTAACAGAACGACTTACATTTCATGTAAAATAAAGTTTAATGACTCAAATGAGAATTCATAAAGTTAAGTGACTCAATCCGGGAATGCTGCCAACTTGAGTTGCCATATTTTCCCTGCTTGCTTTTAATTGTTCATTGCGCTTGCAAGAAGCACTGACAAAGTACGGAAGCACCCTAAACTCATTATGAAAGTCAAATCAAGGTTCAAGAAACAAGAGCAACAAACTCATAAACTATACAATGAGGACAATAATATAGTTCTTTGTAACAAAAAAAACTTACACTTCTTATTTAATTTGAACTCTTATCAAGAACCATGTAATAGAAAAACGATGTAAGAATTCTTGGTTCCACAATGAAAAATCTAACCTCCTTGAGAGTTGGGAGTTGAGACAAAGTCCCTGCCCGATTTCTTGAATTATTTTTGTAATCATGTGATCCCTGATCATGTCTCTACTTTTCTGTACTCTGTAAAAAGTGAATTGAGAGCTGAGGAGGAAGATACGAAGTGGGAAAAGTTGCCAAACAAGAGAAACTAAAGGCTGAAATATTAAATTAGTAAAAGATATTTTCAGTGGCCAATTAAGAAGATTTATGGGTTGGCCCAAAACTAAACTCTACTTCTCCCAAGAATACTACATAGTTAAAAACGTTCTGCCCAGGTGGCCTAGGCCATACCCATGCTCTGTCTCTGCTTGCGACTATACTTATGATAGCAAAATGGATTCAAGATTTTGGATATGGAACACCTCAATAATATTATGAAATTTGATCCATTGTACTTTAGATCTTCAAATCTGTATTATATACTAAATTGGCTAGTCTATAATGTTCTGTTTTTCTCTATTGGCTTGCCAGCATGTCACAAACTAGGTATTTTTGCCCTATGAAATCAGGTGGCTGTGTTACTTCTAACTGAGATTACTCCAAAAAGTATTGCGGTTCATAATGCCACTGAGGTTGCAAGATTTGTGGTAGGTTTGTAAGTTGCTTTCTATACATCCTCCTGTTATGATTAGTGTTGTTCTCCGAAGTTTTTAAACAGTATTACTTGTATTTTCCAGGTCAGACCGGTGGCTTGGCTTTCTTTAGTATTATATCCTGTAGGAAGAGTTGTTACATATTTATCAATGGGAATTCTAAAAGTGCTTGGTTTGAAAGGAAAGAGGTGTGTCTATCTTAAATGCTTCTTGTTTTATGTTGATTTTGCCATTTCGTTTGTTTTCACGTATGGGTACGCAATTGCAAGTCATTTCCAACTGTACATTTGAACTCTAGGATTTGTAGGTTATTTAGTGAGATATCCTACGAAACCGTTCTTTCATCTGTAGACTGGGCAAGAAAAATAATTTTGAAAAAGGAAATGGGAAAAAAAAACTTATAAGTTGTTCATGTGGTTTTCAAAATCTTCACTTGAAAACTATGTACCCTATGCTTTTCAATATTTCACCTTTTCCATATTTTGTGTACTAGTGAACCATATGTTACCGAAGATGAATTGAAGTTGATGTTGCGAGGAGCAGAATTAAGTGGAGCAATTGAGGAGGAAGAACAGGTAAATGAATGGGAATAAGAACTTTGTAGAAAAATTTAGTTTTTTGACAGCTGGATAACAACACATGTTGCTATCATGAATGATGTTATTGGTATCAGCCTCTGCTATAAACCATCTTGGATGTATGTAGTTTGGCAGCCTGTGTACAAGTGCAACTGAGTGAAATGGTCACTGGTAATCATTTAGATTCACTAAACTAGTGAAAGAAATTGTAATTTCCTTCCGAAAGAAACCATATCTGGTTTATTTTGTAAGCCTAAGGTGGTTGTGTGTCCCCATGAAAGTCCAGTTTTTGTTCTATTGGTCCTGTTTGTATGCCACAATATGATGCTTATAGCTTCTTATTGTGAAACTCTTTGTCCCACTCTTTTTTATTTTGTCTACTTTTTGTGACGTGTTTAAAAAGTATAAGAGACGCCATATAATAAAGAGATGATGGCAGCTGTTCCTGATGGTGGTTTCGTGTTTACTTTTATGTACCCTTTATGTCTTGCAAATTCTGCGTTAAGTTCCATAGTTTATAATGAATGAAAAAGGCATATTACAGGATATGATTGAGAATGTGTTGGAGATAAAAGATACTTACGTGCGAGAGGTGATGACACCACTTGTTGATGTTGTTGCGATTGATGCAAGTGCTACACTAGTTGATTTCCACGGCTTGTGGGTGACTCATCAGTATTCCAGGTGTGTTCAGCTAGTTATTTCACATGGTAGTAAGAGTTCTCCTGCTAAGGCAAGTCAAATTCATACAAAATTTAAACATGAACATAGGGTTCCTGTCTTTGAGCAACGTGTTGATAATATCGTGGGTGTCGCATATGCAATGGATCTTCTTGATTATGTGCAAAAGGTAAGCTAATCCACTTCATATTCCTGTGAAATTTTTTTTGAGCTATATCTTATGTAACTATACTAAAGATTTCTTATAGTTCACAGAAATATATTGTTTTAATTTTGAAGGGGGACCTACTAGAAAGTTCTGCTGTGGGTGATGTGGCACACAAACCTGCATACTTTGTCCCCGGTAAGTTTTATTTCATTGAAGTTTCCTTTTTTAAACTTACACTCTTTTTCTTTTTCAGTCACACCGTAGCTAATCCTTTTCCTTTTAGCATTCCTTAAATAAAGTACGCGAGGATCTCCAACAATCCTGATCTCAGTTCCCAGTCACACTAAAAACAGAAATCACAAACAATTAACGAAGAAATTAAGCAAAAGTGGAACCATAGATAGATAAAATCTGAACATGGACGGAGAACATAATCAGGAGGGAGATAGATGTGGGAAGGGAGAGTCGAGGTCTGGAAAAGAATGGGAGGAAGAAAGTCTCCAGTTTATAAACCTTGGAGAGATTCTCATTCATTGTGTGATAATATTTTCGTATTTATTTGTTACAAAGGTTCTATTCATATCATATACTCAAATGTATAAAAATGGACAGGCAATGCATCATACTACTCATAGCCTGATACCCATTACATCGCTGAACGACTATTTTAACCCTCCTAACCTATTCAGTTATTTCTACCAACTTATTTAATAGACTATCTGGGTATTACTAATTGCAAACTGCACCGGCCCATATTGGCGCCTGGTCTGATCATAACATTGCCTCCCCCTAGAAATCCATGTCCTCGTGGATGGTAGTGGTTTAATCCCTTCACTCTGCCTTCGTCAAATACAAAATGGTGGAACTTGTTGAGTGGAGCTTCCACATAGCTAAACCAGGTCTCAGGACTTGTGGTTTTAGTCACCCCTTCGTAGCTCTTGAGTTGCTCCCCATCTTAGGTAAAGGGCTCACAAATATCCTCTTGTTTTGACGTTCTAATGCTACCAATAGAACCATTAGGCAAAGGTACTGTTTTAACCTTGGTTTCTTGAAACCCATCATATATTTCTTTTTTATAGTTGAGATCACATGTCGCACTTGATTTTAGTATTCCTTAAGGAGTAGTGATTACTAAGTCTGGCAAGTGACTCCTATGAAGATTACGAAAATGTCTAGTAAAGCAGCTACTGATGTCCCCCTATTTCTATAGACACTGCAGCTGGATGTATGCTTGATGTGGATAGATCCTTTGCTAGAAGTCCTTCCATATGATGCACCTGGACATATCCTTGATGAAGATCGATTCTTTGCTAGAAATCTGTCCATATGTTATCATCACGTCCAACTAAATTCTTCTTGAATTTTTTATCACTGCTGAGTTTCACCTCTTATCTAGGCCAGTTGAACCTCCATTATGTCCACTCTCAAGCAGCATGGTTGTTGTGGACTAGATTGCTATATGAATCCTCCAAAAGATGGAAAAGAAGGGCCTTCTCGTCTTCCTAGTCTTGCAGTTCTCATTATATTCCTTGGTGTAATCCATTCATCCACTCTGCTAGCATCACTTAAAATTCCAAATTCAACCAAACAACCAGCATATTGAATCAATAGGTCCTTTATTTTTCTATCACAGAATAGTTTTCTTCGTTTTATCCATGGATTACCTTGATCGTGGCTTCATACTTGTCATAGCTTCTTCCTTGTACAACTTGTAGCTCTTAATCCAGTTTGTAGGATTTTTAGGATCCTCCCAGATGCACTCAGAAGCCGGATCTATTCATGCCCAAAAATACCACAAGAAACATGATAATGAACCCAAAATTTAATTAAAAATGACGTGAACAAGTAACACAAGCACAAACAATTTAAAGTGGTTTAAATGGTTGAAGATACAAATATGTCTATATTCGTATTTGTGTCTATAAACTGTAGATATGAACAATATCCACTAGAAAATGTTGAATACGAAAATGATTGTAAGATGTCAGATATTTACAAATAATATAAAATTTAAAAATTTGACAACTCATATTATATAAGCTAAATAAATTTGCATACAGAAAATGATGATAATAATCATACAAATATGAATAATCATCTTTGTATAAATTGACAATTAGATTTGACTATAAATCTTTGCATTTATTTATATAATTTCAAATATTTATCAGTGAATAACATAAATGTTGTATAAGATTTAGTATATGTTGTAACTTGAATTAGAAACAGTTATTATGGATACATATATGCATATATTCATATCCACTTTTAAATTTTTCATCGAATATTTCTTAATACGAACAAATTTAGAATATTTTGGATTCCATTTACGGTGCTACTGGTTTGGCCTAACTTGCCTACTCCATAGGGAGAACAATCAACTTTACTAGATTTTGGAGGACTTGAGGCATAATACATGATAATGCTATATGATCGTGACATAACTTATTCTTCAAATAAAATGATACTAAACCATAGTTATTAAAGGCGAGGGGCGCACCGAGGCGCAAAAGTCTGCTGGGGCTTAGGCGCAAGGTGAGGTGCACATGCTTAATATATATATATGCAGACGTCATATACACCCACCCCAAATACACGCATGCACATACACACAATGTGTGTAAAATGATATAAGGAAAGTAGAAAGGAATGTCAAAATTTGAAAATATAAGGTTGCTCAGAACATTTCTAACTAATTTTTGTACAACAGAGATTTAGTTGTTATACAAGTGAAATTACAAATCCACCATATTTAATGCAAAACAAAGGGACTGCATATATAATAGACTTCACTATAATTTTCCAAGGTAGGTAGACTAAAACTATTTTTTATTTTAACGTGATAACCATACATAATACCTCACATTGACAAAAAAAAAAAAGAGAAAGAACTTAAAAGATGACACTTAAGTTAATTTTTTCACGTAATTTTCTCTTTTCTATTCATTATCTTCTTTCATGTCTTTCTTTTCATGCTTCTTTTCTTCCCTTCTTTTTCAATTTATCTTCTTTCCTTTTTTTTTTAATCTCTTTTATTTCCTTTTACTCTTTTCTAGCATCTTGTCTCAGTGAGAGATGAACAGGAAATGGAATTAAAAAAAAAATAATAAGTAAAAATAATATATATATATATATATATACCTGGGGCCTCACTTTAATGAGGCATGTGCCTCGTGCACCTTCTGCCTCAATTGCGCTTCGCGCCTCTGTGGCTAAGGCGTGCACCTCATTGAAGGCGCCTCGGTGTGCCTCGCACGCCTTAGTGCGCCGTTGACAACTATATACTAAACTAATTAAGATCCATATGATATAGATTAATTCTATTTCAACAAGGATCCTACAAAAAGTATCAAATCGACTTTGATATTGTCCTTTGCCTTAAAAGTCATTTTGTCCACTATTGTTAGCCTCCATGTTAAATTTCTGTGAAAGTGTACACGGTCAATAAATAATATAGTGATAAGAAAAGGTTTTGTTCCCACAAGGACTTGTAGTAGTCACGTAACAGATGATACAATTTCGTAATTTATTTAACCGATGAAAAATAAGAATTTAATCTAATTAAAACGAAAAAAATTGACTATTTAAGATTTATGACATTCAAGGAATAAAAAGGAAAGAATCTTGATATAATTAAAGTGTTAAGAGATCCAATCCGAATCATGCAAATTAATCCTCTAATTTTCTTATGCAAACCAATTAAATTACCTTGTGATGGTAGGGTCTTTCATCTAGTTATTACCTTATCTCTAAGACTGTGTCCATGTGAATTCAGTTAAATGAATGCACTTTTTATGGATTGTCTTGTATTCAACAAACCACCATCGATTTTACCGAAACCACGCAAATTGTTATATCTCTATGCAACCTAATATATGTTTATTTATTCAACATACATATGCATATAATCTCCTCTCGCTCTTAATTACGCAATTTAAATCACTTTGTGGTGGCCAGTTACCTAAAAGCATTAAGAGCATGAGTAAATAACTCACAAACATAAAACCTTATATCTAAAGCACCTTGGCGCAACCTTAGAAGCACCTACCAAAGCATATTTTTGATATTACAAGAAAACACAATTTAAAACTCAAAATATCCAAAAATACATAAAAATAGAGGAAAACCAAGGATAACACCACACCGTAAAATACGTGAAATTCCTATTTATCACTCCAATGTCGTGTGCTTCAAACCCTTTCATTTGAGATCAATTTATTTTGACCTAGTGAAGCATTGACGTAATCAAGTCATCATTTTGAGCTTTCCAATTTTCTGAATTTGTGCTGTCAAGTGGGACACTCTGTGTGTACAATTTAAATGATAAAGGATATGTGTTAGTAGCTACATTATGGGCTCTGGTAGGAGTCGTTGACAGTCGTGCAATGTTTTGAGGTGAGAGGATTTAGCTGATTCAAATATATGTATTGATTGCTCTTCCCCGTCTCTCTGATATGTTGGGGCCACATTTCCCAATTTGGTGTGCTGAGGTGGGGTGGGGGAATAAGAGAATATATAACCAGTTAATGTGACTATGTGTTTGCTGCTCTTACTGCATCAATCTATGTTTGTATTGTCATATGAATTTTAACTCTCAGTTCAAGATTATTGAGGAGTAATAAAATTGAAACAAGGTGTTTGTTGAGAGACAACGCAATTCTGATCCTCTTTCTCAATACTTAACAGTCAGCATATTTAATGAGCATTTACTGTTTCAAAATTTTTGTTAGGCTCCATTTTACTGTTTATGCAAGTTCCTTCTTCAAAAGCTGTACAAGACTACAAGTGAATGATCACTGGATCAATGTTTCAGATTCTATGTCGGTATGGAATCTACTTAGAGAGTTTCGCATCAGGAAGGTACATATGGCTGTTGTTCTGAATGAATATGGTGGAACAATCGGAGTATGTATACGCCCTAGACATTGTTCACAAGTTCTCCTATTTTGTCTTCACTCACCTTTTTAGTTGTTTCTATGTATAATATTTTTGGAATTAAATGTTTTTATTATTGTGGGTGCGACAGATTGTCACGTTAGAAGATGTGGTTGAGGAAATTGTTGGTGAGATTTTTGATGAAAATGATTCTAAAGTAAGGCTCACTTTTGTATAGAATTTTATCTGGGTTTACTTACTTCATAATGAAACGTCACATATTGGTACAAATGTTTTCCTTCATCTTTTATACCATTTTTTGTTAAATAATTCATTGTACATTAATATAGATAATTAGTTATATTATACTATTAATATGTCCGCCTCACTTCAATGAGGCTCGCGCCTTGCGCCTAAGCCCTATTTGCACTTTGGCTTATACACATGAGGATAAAGGTCAGTACCAGTTATCTAATTATCACATAGGTAGTATAAAAGCTAAGTGGGTTTATTTTCATTTCGTGTCTGAGTATTATGAATTAAATATCATGTAAAGAGGACACAATGTCTCCCTCAGTTTTCTTCTCCAAGTTTACAATGAGTGGATGAAAATTGCCCCAAAAAACTTTGTTTCCCTGATTTTTGTTAAATTGGTTTTCTTGTATTGTGTTAATATTTTGGGTAAAGATTTCAATCTTAACATTACATCGGACTACTTTAATGGGAAATTCACTCAAAGTGAAAACTTAGTATATAAATTGAGTGGGGGCGAAAATTCCACTTTAATGTTAGTTTCATGCCTCTCTTTATGAAAATTTGGTCCTTGAGAATATTCTGGTGAAGGTGTGTGACAAATGTGCATAGTTAATTTATTTTTCTCTAAGAGATAATGATCAGCATTTCATTATTTTCCGTTTTTGACTTTTTTCCTTTGCAATCTTTAAAGAAAAATATTTTCTATTTATCATTGTTTATGATAGTATGTTACAGGTTAGTTCTATCTCTTTATGATCACAATATTTTTGTTTTCAAAGCGACTAAGTTTTGTAAACTGGAGCTATAGAACCTAGAATTGACCATATTATGGGTTTGCAATCCTTTGCAATCCTTTGACATCCATTCATTCTGAATTTTTGAGGAGCAAGCCAAAAAAACTCTTTATGTTTAGAACAGAGGGTATTCCATCATTCATTGATCTGAATTAGTGTTTGAATTTTATTGTAAATATTTTATGTTATCTTGATGCAACAGGAGGAAATAGAGAAGAAAACAGGCTATATTGTTATGCGGTCAAAAGGAGTATACGATGTTGATGCCAATACATCAATAGATCAGCTTTCTGAAGATCTCAATATCAAAATGCCTGAGGTATATGTGTGTGTGTGTGTGTGTGTTTGTGCTGTTGAGTATATATTGTTGTTTGGTTCTCCCTCTCACAGTTGAGTGACATGCATGTATGTTTGATGCATGGGTTACTCATTCAGAGTGTTGCTTTACTAATCACTCATTATTCACAAGCTGAACAATTCAGGTTGGTGCATACAGTATTTGAGTGCAAAGCATGGCCAACAACAACAAAAAAAGTGGTCTCCAACAAAGATAAATTACACAAGTTCTTCCTCTTAATATAGAAAGTAGTTGATGGCTCTCAATTCTTGATCTCTTTCTCATATCCTACCTTAGTTTTAATAAACGGACCAGGACCGGCCTATCTAACCGGGAAACCTAGATACGCAATATATCGGATATGCAACTGGACCATTCAAATCATTCTGAACTGTCCAGTTTTTCATAGAATCTCCTGCATTTTGTGAACCGGACTTGTTTTCTTTTTGTTGTCTTCACTCTTCACTATGATGCATGAGCCACAAGTACAATGATTAAGTTCTAACCTTCATATTCTCCAAAAGATCTATTGATTAAGGCTGCTAGTCCACCATTTGCTGTCATTGATCAACCGCCTCTATGCTGTCTGCCATTTCATCCTCTCAATCTCTAATTGTTTGCTGCTCTTATATAAGAAATTGTTATTTGCTGCTCCTCGCCTAAGTTGATATGGAGAAAGAAAGTGCATGTTGTTTTGATCTATTTCACCTAATCTGTCACCATTAATTGTTGTTGCAAGGACTATAAATTTGTTCAGATTATTCATTTTGACATGAAAATGATTAAATCTGAAAGACCCAAATGAAGAATTCCAAAATATCTACGGAAATTGATGAAATGTGAAAGACCTGGATGGAGAATTGCTCTGAAAATGGTAATACTAATGATGAAAAAGTTAAAACACGATAGTGGGAGAGATGAAATAAAAGTTAATTATTTGAGACCTTGGGAGTTGGGAAGATAAGAACTGAAACAAATTAAAAATGCCAAGAATTGCAGCCACGTTAAGATTAGTAAATCAAGCTGAAACTTTTGCACATGAACTATCTTCTCATTGTATTTTGGGGATAATAGATTAAGATTTTGTCTTTTCTGGTATTTCATTTTCATTTCAAGTTTGAGATATCATTTTTAAGATAGTTTATTAGTATATCATTCATGAATTTATCTACCAAAAAAAGTAATATACCATTGATTCTTGGAAGTTATGCTCAAGGTATGTGTTTTCCCTTTTCTCCTGTCAATCACCATCTACCATTCTATACATATATAATTTTGCATTTTCAGGTTTTGGTAACTTCTATTGTTGCCTGTATTTTAACAGGGTCATCAGTATGAAACAGTGTCTGGGTTCATATGTGAAGCTTTTGGATATATTCCCCGGACAGGTGAGACCATAAAAGTGGTGCTTCAGAAAGCGAATCATGAAGAGCATGATGAATACTCTAAAGCTGAATCTGATCGGCAAGATCAACTAGAAAGAAATCAAACCTTTAAACTAGAAGTACGAGTTCATTCTATGGTTATATTCAATTTTTATGATACAAGTCAAATCTGGCAGTGTACGATTTTGAATGAGCTCATCTTGTCTTGGGTCCTTGAGGAGCAAGCAAGTACCCATGCATTTGGTCTTCCGTATGAGGTGGACCTATTCTCAACTAGGATAATGCCACCTATCATCAACAGGAATAACCTCTGAGTTAAATAATTTGCCATGACAGGTGTTCACCTCCAACCCCACCAACTCTCGCTTTTCCATTTTTAAACAGATTCTTAGAGGAAGTTACGGGGAAACACAAATAACCCAGAATAATGGTGCTTTAGATGAACATCATACACTTGTAGAATAATTTGCAGTTTGCAAATGAGTTGAGTTGCACAATCGGCTTTAGACTGATGTTTAGACAACATTGGGGTTTATCGTATTTTTGTGTCATTATTGCGCGTGAATACCTTCTATCTGTTCACTGTCATAGCAGCACCCAACTGTTGTGTTTAAATTGGTAGTCTTTCTCTGCCTGCAGATTTTGGCTGGAAATGCCAGAAAAGTTGGTGCTATTCGATTTGAGCGAGTGAACAATGATGATGTTGCTTCAGATACTGAGGTAACGCGACTGGTTCCCAAAATCATGAAAAGGAAATGGAGCAGCAAGGATGACAGTGCTGAGCAGTATGCTGAGGTCTCAGCCCTGGGGAGAGCCGAAGACGGCCTTACCGATGCTTATGTAATATCTGAACGTGATAACCATGAGCTTTCCAATAAACAGTAACTACTTTGTTCATTATTAAATTTTTTGCTAATAAAAAGGAAAGACAAGGGTTTGGACCAAATAAGACTGCTCGTAAAGAAATATCGAAGGTTTAAACCTCTTGCATATGAAAGTAAGCATCGGAGTGGCAGGTTTACTCTTGATTTATCTTCTGGATAAGGGGGAGCAACAGTCGTTGGGGCAAAAGTGGTAATAGGAGTTAGGAGTGTAAACGATTCGAATTCGAGCGAACAGTAGTAGTATGTTCAGATTTTACTCTAATAATATTTTTGATACTCGAATTTGAATTCGAGTGTTTAATTGAATAGAATTTTGGTGCTCAGATTCTACTTTAATAGAATTCGAGTCGATTACGAACTATTTACGAGCACATAAATTTGGTGAAAATTTTTATAATAAATACAATTTTTTATTTTTTTAGGATAAAAATTATATATAAAAATTTATTTTATTTATGAACATTAATTTTGGAGTAATTTATTCAATATGTATAATATTTAAATGCATTATTAAAACATAATTGATTATATATTTTAAAAAAATGTAATGATATTTTAGTATAAAGAGAGAAATCGAACTACTCACGAGTATAATTAAGCGAACATTGATGTACTCAGATTTTATTTGTTTAACTTGTTGAACTCTAAATAGAGTATCAAGTTTGGTTCATTTTTGTATCGAATTTGAATCGACTTCGAGCAAATTACGAACGGTTTGGTTCGACTTACCGTACTAATAGGAGTCCGGTGAAGTAATCAGTATATCAATATGTTACAACACGCTGCTCCTTTGTCGAGTTGTAATTTCCAGGAATATTGGACATTTAGACCATTTCACAAGAACTTTTCGGAAATATCATTTGTTTTTTTTTAAAAAAAAAAAGTTGAACATTACAATTTTATTGTCTTCACATCACTTGTATTTTAAATTATAAAAATAAATAAATAAATAATTATCTATTCATGTAAATTGCAAA
Organism: Centella asiatica; assembly: GCA_014636745.2. NCBI lineage: Eukaryota > Viridiplantae > Streptophyta > Magnoliopsida > Apiales > Apiaceae > Centella > Centella asiatica. Next base: position 165,182 of record CM025783.1, read on the forward strand.
CATATTACATATGTACGACCTTTATGTGTAAAATATGTAAGTCTATTTTTTTCTTTTTGTAGACAAATGTACTCGAATTTAGAAAGTTGGTTAGCTGGAATTTAGTTATTCAGCGGCAGCTAGCTCGAATTTAGAAAGTTACTAGATAAATCCTGCCGATTGCAATTTAGTGATTATCTTAAAAGCAAGATGCGTGAACAACACTGGAGTAGAATGTAACAGAAAATTTGTTCCACTTATTGTATATTTGTATTCTTGAGAGAAATTCAATACTAAAAACAAAATTCGATAAACGAAAATTTACACAGAGGACCTATAGAATAGAAAGAAATATAATAATAATAATAATAATAATAATAATAATAATAATAATAATAAT